>OX388314.1:27436947-27801947 GCA_947579605.1 Athripsodes cinereus
CCGAGAAATAAAGTTATTTCAACAATGACTTATTTATTTCCATACACTAATGTAGAGTTTTACACGTCAAATCAATCAATAAATTTGATACTTATTTCTAATAACTTCTCCAATTTAAGCCGGAATTCAAGCTAGTATCACTGAATATTATTATGAAAGCTTCATTAAAAATTCAGTAACAAAAAGTTGGTTATGGAATAGTTGTACTAGGATTATTATTCAGGAGCTGAAATCGATTCTGAATAAAATATACATAACTACATGCAAACAATACTGTTCTCAGTTCCCAATGGGCTTCTGGTATCGAAATCCACCCATCCTTTTTCATTTCTATACTAGGTTTCAGCTCTGCATCACTGCTTGTCTGGAGCTTTAAGGCATCTCCCACGAGTGATGTAGCCAGCGATCTGTAAATGTAAAGGAAAAAACAATCATCATTTTTGTCATTTAAATAAGGCAGGTGGCATACATAATCGTAAATGTCTTTTCTGTGATATTTTTCAAACATCTGCTTAACAAAGAACACTCGAAAAATTACGGAAAAGAGTAGGAATGTTTTTCTTAAACTTATTCATACGAAAATGGTGGACAGTTTTTTATTGTATCTTTAAACTGCAGTGTGACCAGCGAAAATGTGAACATTTTCCCATTCATAATTAAATATTTGTCAAAAACAGAATCTCACTTGGTTCCTATAGGTACGTCTCATATTATCTTCAGTTCGGTATTAAATAATACATTACTACATTTTTTATCCAAGAGCATGAATAGTATTCACACAATGTATCGTGATGTCTATGATGTATGTTTTATAGAATCTGCTTTCAACCAACACAATATCGATTAGATAAAAAAGTTCCATTAGTTTAAATTCATAAAAAATAGAAAAATAGATATAATCTTCTATAGACGCTATATATAAGTTATCATAGAATTTGTACTTATGAAGAAAAAACATATACCTTTTGAATTGAATTGAATTGAATTAATGTACAACATGATAACAAGCTCAAATATTTTTACGAGGATTATAATTATTTGGCCTCAAACGTAAAAGTACAAAATAAAATGTAAAACTATTTCGTACTCTGCATGTTGATTTTGAATTTTTAAATTTAGATGAGTCGAACAATTTTTATTTTTTTGGTTGAACAAAGAAGTAGAGAATGCGGCGCATTTATTGTATCTTTTTGTGACTAAATTTTTTTGAAAAAGACTTAAATAGGTATACTCTGAAATTATCACGAAAATATCTTTTTGTCTTGTAGTTGTCTTGTCTTATCTTGAAATTTTCAGAGAGATATTATTTACAGAAGTTTACAAATGATACTGTGTGCCAACGCACTTATGAAAGATCTTTAGTCTCTTTAATATAAAAGAGGAGATGGTCCTGGCTGAGACATGCTTTGATAATGTCCAATGATAGTTGACCAATAAGCATCAAATTATGTGTTTATTCCAGAAATTCAACAGGAAAATTGGTTTACAGGAGCAGTTTTAGATAATCGCTCGCTAATGGTGGACGTTCCACCGAAACCGCGGTAGTGAAAAGCTCACAAAATATAATTATTGATACATAGTTAATCTTAAATAATATGAATATGTTTAGAAATTATTATATAGTTAATGCCGAAAATATAAACACAGAAAAAATTATACCTAATGGATCCAATTAACAGGTCTTAAACAAGCGTTGGTTCAAACTTCTACATTCATATCTACTTCGTTGTAGATGCATTTTAAAAAGTATGTTACAAAATTAAAAATTAAGATATTTTGCATATCTATTACAAACAGTAAGTCCGTTGGCCACCCTACTTGTGGTAATAATCGTGGTGGTATGAATGAATGAATGCAGAGGTGTTGTTTTACGTGTTAACGTTGTAGAGCGTATCTGTCTGCTTTCCCACTTGTGGGATATGCCGTAATTGAATTGTTTTTCATTCGCATCGTTTTCACGTTTTACAAAAATAATGATTCATCCACTTTATTTTAAATGTATTTTATATTTTCATCCGAGATCGCCAACCTTTGGTCTTCGGAACTTATTATTTTATAAAAAAAATGTAATTTTAAAAATTTCCTCGATATAGGTACTGTATTAACGTTGCATCCATCTTTGAGGACCTGCTCAATATGTCCAACTAAAATGGAATTTATATTACTTTTAAGAGATTTTTAGGTTTTTAGTGCCAAAAATATTCCTTTCATTTCTAAATTTTCTCGGTTTCGCTACCATGTTTACGTTGAAAGCGCTTGTGGGATGTATACCTACGTGTGTAGTAATTGTAAGAGAAGTGACGATACGGAGAAGAAAACACCTTAAAATGGCCACGGCGAGCATGCGAAAATCTGTAATAGGTGGGGAATAAGGAAATAATGTTATAAACTGAGATGAAAATGAGGTGGTAGTTTTGGACTTTCGAAAAGAAGGCCCTAGTTCAACATCTGATGTCAACATTCTCTATTTTCAATATTTATGAAATATGCTTAATTTGTGGATATTTGGGAATATTTTGAGGGAATAAATTCTATATAGTTGTTGAATATAGTCTGCTAATTATTGTATAAAAATCGTATAATTCTTAAAAGTAAACATATTTGAATTTGGATTTTATTCAAACCCAGATTTATCTTCTACCTTTACTTTCATAGCAAAGCACCTCATATCGAGAGCAAACATTTCACAACATTCAATTTTTATTGAAAATAAATGGTTCGTGTTTTCTGCACTTGATTACATTCGCAGCATTCAGCAGCATTCCCCAGATGAATAGTAACATTCAACGCAGTCATAACACCGTAACTGATGAACGCTACTAACATCAGATCTAGCAACAACTATAAACTTATCGTTTTATGGTGTGTGATAAATTTACAAATTGCGTTACATATTTAATATTATATTTTCTCTCGATATGTTATTTCACATATTATTATTTGTATTAGGTATTTATTTTACTATAAGATACTACAATAGTATATTCTCCGCATAGAATATTATTTATAACCGAGAAATATGACGGGTCGTACCATTATTATGTCGTTTCAATTTATAGCATTGTGCTGTAAGATTCATTACTAAACTGTTAAGTCATTTTGAAACAAGCTTTTTCATAATGTTTGACTTATACTTATTTATTTTGAGCCCATTTATTACATGTAAATTTTATGGGGAAAGTTATAAACATACTCCACGAAGTACTCGGAATAGAAAAGTAGAATGTGCTTCATATTCTTTTTTGTAAATTTTGGGTCTCCTGTAAAATGAAGGTATTTTTAGTGAAACATTATAATAAGATATTGAACTCCTTCAATTAATATATGCCACCCATTTTGAATAGGTACCTATATTATATTTTTTAATAGAAGTGAGTTTTTTTACTTCGCGAAATTATCACACATTGTAAATGCCACTTATATTAATAATAATGTATTTTTTCGTTGGCACAGAGAAGACACTTGAGGCAATTGCAAATTGGCGTAGACTTTCCTTGTGATTTTATGTCCTGCATGTTTATATGTAAAAAAAAATTCAAGTTCACTGATTACACTACTTGTGTGAAATGTTGTAATGGTTGATAGAATAGATAGAGAAATATAAAAAAAGATAATGATGAAATTTTTACAAATTCTGATACTTAAAAATGCATGTGGAACGAATGGATGAGAAAAGCATGACAAAGAGGATATACTTATTTAAAAAGGGGGGGCGTGAAGAAGCGTGGGATTCAAGAACCAAGTGACTTGATCAAATTCTGAAGGACAGCTGCAAATTGAGTAAAATAAATCGATGTGCGTGCGTGAAAAATTGCAATAATGTAGAAGAAGCAAAAGAAGTGTAGATCTATATGGCATTCCGTTTTCTCTGCCTACCCTACTTGATATACGGCGTGAGGATATTTTAACAATTTTTGATACTTATTTTGTTTTTATATTATCTGATTTTATGACTAAACCATTATTTAACAACACAGATATAAAATTGGTTTAGTTTCCGTTTGATGTCCATCCTATTATTTTACGAATGTATTCTTAAACGAATCCGTTCTTATTCTTTGGGTGTAAATATTAATAGTACAACCTATTATCTTTATATTTATTATCATATAATAATATAACGTTTGACGATGATTTTACTACCCGTTAGAACATATCTTTATCGTCTAAATATTATTTTGTTTGTGGCTTTGCCAATAAAGGCGTTAAAACATTGCCATATAAAAAAAACTGAGCCTAACTTAAAGTTATTGATAAAAATATTCTTCTTTAATAAGTTTGGGTTTGATAATGATTGTTAATATGGGTTAGATGGAAGATATCGCGCTTCAGCGATAAACTTGCCCATTGCACAAAGATATGTCTTCAGTGGTTATGATATCATGTTTTTTTTTTCTCCTTGTATACCTACTATTTTTGTGCAATAAAGATTTTTATTATTATTATTGTTTTTAATTACACACGTGAAGTACTGTTACTACCAGATTATATTAGTGAGATGTGCTGCTTCAAGGACCTAGAGGCTAGACATCGTGCTTTAAGATCAGCACAGAGTGCTAACCATGAACTGTCAATATCATTGAGATTATGGGGACCGTGCCCTTTATTATACCGGTCCTAAGCACTGGAATAGTTAGCCGCTAGGCCTCAGGCGGGACGCTGACTATGACTGTTTCAGGAGAGGCCTGAAGACATATTTGTTCACAAGGTTTTACACAATGACACACTATATTATTTTATTAACACGATTTTTTTATTAATTATGATTTTTTTTTATCTTTCTGACGACAATTTTTATTTGATAATATGTAACTTTAAAATGGACGTGGATGTTGATCCTAAATAACGTAAAGCGCCCTTAAAGTGATATTATCACAGTACGGTGCTATATAAGTAGTCATATTGTTGTGCATCAATCCGCCTAGGAGCTGCCAGCGAGGCTGTCAATAACATGAATTTGAAGGGTGTCTGAAATCAGTCTTCCACGAAACGTGTTAAGAGGTGGACGTACCTGGTAGCTTTTCACATACTTACCTACATCCTGTTAATTTAATTTTCAAATCGAAAGTTCTTTACAATGGAGATAAACAATACACTAAATACATCGGCAAATTAGCCATCCAATTTGTTTTTCCGATATGAGGTTATGTTAAAATATATAGCTGATCTGCTGGCTACCCCATTTGTGGGATATGCCGTGATGGTATAGTAGTAGTAGTAAAATATATACTTAATAAAAAACAGAATGTATTTACGTTGATTTTGTACAGATAAAGCTCTTGCCAAGAGCTGTCAATAACAACATTTGGAATTCAGATTTAGATATTTAACCACTCAGGTATGTCATTCTATTGAATTCGCTTGAATGAGAGATAAAACGGAAGTGATGTGAAGCTCCATCTCCATCATTCTTATTGTCATTTGAATGAGAATTCCAGTACCTTTGTGATCAGAATATTTCTTTCCATAGGTTTCCTTCGGAGAATTGGACAGTTGGATACAATAGATTTCATCAAGGATGATTTTCATAGCGATATTTTCTTTGCAATTCTGATTATCTTCGAGTATTATTTTCGAGTTTGTTGGTAAGTTATGAAATTGTTTGGCCCAGATATAGAAGTATAATGTATTTCAGTAAAGTTTATTGAAAAATTAGATCAATATCACACCGACAACTATCAGTTGATTAAAAGCGTTCTCATGGTAAATTATTGCATGAAAACATGTCCATTTGAACAAAAACACTGCCTGCCATATTGTACCGATTGTACTATGTTTTTTTTTTGTTATTAGATGGTACGTATAAGTTTTGGTCGGTACATATTTGTGATACAACAATAAATTAAGAATAAATTAACAAAAAAATAATTTACGTTAATTAATTAGTAAAATGTCCAGAATGTTCATTGTATTAAGTGAAAAATAGTTAAATCTTAATTCACAATAAACATGTATTTTAATTGCATTCAATGAATTTTGACACAGTCGGATGAACTTACTAAGAAGTGTAGATGTTAATCATATTTTGATTTTGAAATATTGTATCATGCACTCCTAAAGAAAGTTCACATACGTACGTGTATCATTTAACTTAGGTGTACCTACCAAGTTAATACCCATTCAAAATAGGTTGACAATTGGTGAGTTGAATTGATTAGAATGATTAATCTACAGTCGTTTCAAATCTAAATATGATTTAATATGATATTTTAAATAAGTTAAAATATTAGTCAAGGATTGGTTGATATAGTGTGGATTTATTTATAACTAGTAATTAATTGTTTAATTGTAAGTTGTATGGATTAATATATTTTTTTTTTCGTTATATAGCTATATTTTGAACTAGTAAGAGAACACAACGACAAATCATTTTTGATTTGGCGTGACTCGTGAATTGTTTCTTTTGTATTGTTATTTTATATTATATTTGTTACTAATAAATAAAAAAAAAATGTATTTCTTGATAAAAAAAATCCACAATTATGAGATTATGGTAATGGTGTAAAATAAATAAAGAAAGAATAATAAAACTTAGTATGACAGTTAAATAATATTCAGCCATTAGGTATCATTTTGTATTGATGCTTAGTCCCAACGCCCTATAACCTCTAAATTCTTTTTATCTCACGTAGAAAACAATGAAAATAAACTTTTTGTTTGAGTTTTTATTGGTATAATGACAATAATAATAATTTTACTGTTTTGTTGTTGAACACATTGTCAATATTATAATTCATGATAAAATTTTGTGAAGCTTTTATTTCAGAACAACCCACACCACGCTATGTTAGCATCGTCGTCATCAGGAGAAGGGCGTGAAGCTTAAAAGCTTTCAGCTTTCAACGAATCTTTTGAAAATTATTAATAAAGGGACTAAAAACCGAGTAATAACAATTATCGTAAAGTAACAAGCTCACCAGGTGGTCATAAAATATCAGCTGGAATATTGTGAATTTATTTACTAATCTACAACACTTTTTTTCCAGTCACAAAATCGTTTCAGTGACGCCACATAAAGTGAAAGAAGAATTAAGATGCATCCGAAGGAAGAAGACCATTATTCAGATCAAGGTAGACTATTAGAAAATATCAACTGAGATTTGAAGTAGCTTAGTGCTTAAAACGGCTAGTAATCCACTACCCAAGATTCATCACACATAGATATTCTTTTAATTCTTTTAAATTATATTCAATCTATGTTATGAATTTTTTGACACAATTGGATGTCGGGGACTGGATTTTTTACTTACTAGAAGTGTAGATGTCAAACATATTTTGAACTACTACAGATTAATCATTCCAACTGATCACACTCATCTATAGTCAACCTATTTGAATAGGTATTAACTAGGTAGGTATGTTGTATATGATACACACACATATGTGAACTTCCTTAACAAGTGCACAACACAGAGTTTCGACGCTTATGAATCGACTTAGGCTTGGTTAAGAGTACTCTTTAAACCTAGGTAACATTCCCAATTCCTCTGTGTCATGCTTATCATGTGATCATGTGATAAGCATGACACAGAGGAATTGGGAATGTTACCTAGGTTTAAAGAGTACTCTTTACCAAGCCTAAGTCGATTCATTAGCGTCGAAACTCTGTGTTGTGCACTCCTTGAGGAAGTTCACATATGTATGTTGTCATGAAATGAATATATACAAGACGGTATATATTATTTTTATATACCTAGATCGAATATTTGTAGTAGGTAATTAATATAGGAATGAAACTTAGTTTAATTTCAAGTGGATGATGATGATCTATCTATCTATGTAGGAGACAGAGACAGGTATATTTTGGTGTGTGTCATAAAGAGATGGATGTAGTTTTTTTTTTGTTGCTTTGGGTCGACATTTTTCAGTACCTGAAGAGGGAGGATAGATGACTCGTGGCAGTTTAGTTTTGAACCTAGGAGAGGTGGGACTCAATCATATTAATCTCAGTGTTTGAATTCGACATATTTTAATATTTATTTACCCACCTTCGTAGTAGTTAGTACATTATATTTTAGTGATATTTCCACAATTGGGAATATATATAGATCATCCTAAATTACTTTTAATTAACATTTTAAAATCCGTGAGCCTGCCAGCTGTCATAAGATAAGATTTTTCAATATTATTAATTTATTTATATCTAGGTGTCGTGATATTTAGGAGGATATTGTTGACTACAAAGTAGTCGTCGTACACAAGGATTTATTTAATTTTACAGATTTTGAAAACAAAGGAATTATGTGTTATGTATGCCTATTTTCCAGTACTATTATATGTATGTATGTACCTATGACTGAAATAATATAGCGCGGTACGACACACCTAATACTAGACCAATGGCAGTGGCGTACCGACCCACCTAATATTATACTTTTATTTAATTTATTTTACCATAACGAAAGATTATGCAGTTTGGAGAGAAGTTGTACGTTGATCAGGATATTATTTGATTATTAATTTAATTACATATTTTATCGTCGAATGTCATTTGTATTCTACGAACTTACTGGATTTTTCTACTTATTCAACATGCTGTAATTGCTGCGATATCATGGAAGGAACAAATTTGATATTTTGCATGACACTAATCATAAGTAATATTTATGTATTTATTGGTCTTAATATATTTTTATTTGACTTACATGATACCTAAATTCACCTCACCATAAATATGTAGTCTTTTATAGCTAAATCTTGTCGAGATTACCTTATGGATATGGATCCCTTCTGCCTATCGACACTAGACTAGCTACCTTGTGTCTATAGTGTGGGTTTGATCTATTCGTAACCACATATTTATCATTATTATTATACAATTATGCACGAGACGTATTATGTACTTTGTAGAAACATATACTATATACTAACAATTCCAGTCCTAATCCTGCTTCGAAATGTAGGTGTACCGTTAGCAAGCCCTGCTCCCCTCTCTTCGATTCAGCTTTCGAGACAAGGGTCAATACTGGTCTTGCCCCGTTTCCCGCCAGGGTCCAAGACAAAGCTTCTTAACATATATTTATAATTATTCTTATTATATATAGCTGCATGTTCAAATGAGTATACATATTATATATTATTTTATATATTCGGGGTGTAGATTAGTGCACACGGGCTCAAAGTACGGCATGGCGAGTTTTGAGACGAGAAGGGGCGAAGGCGGCGCCCCTTCAGCATGGACACAGCATGCTTTCCATGCATTAACAACCAGTAGTTATAGTCTCCGAAAAATGATGTCATAGCAATCGTGTTGAAATTTAATTAATATTCAAAAGTAATAAAGTTGTGTTTTTGGGTGCGCCACTGTCCTTTCGACTCAACGAATTAGTAGGTATGTTATGTTGTAGAACATACATACATTGGTTATAGGTACTATGAAATGGTTATCTTATGTAGGGACATGGATTGGCAACCAGTTACCGTACAACATTCTCGTGATGATATGGAATAATATTATTTAAATTTTATTTTATAATGATTGTTAAGTTGTATTTTATGTTTTACTGTGCACTACTTTTATTATGTTATTTTACAGTATCTCAAGGTAAGTGATCTGACGTCAAAGTTGATCTCAGAGTTAATATGTATCATAATTCATGTTTAAATTGTTTTATTGATTTTGTGATTTTGTTGTTCTTTTGATTATTGAAATGTATATTTCAGGTGACTTATTTTGCGTTTTTAAAAATACACAACGTAGGTAAAATTATCGTCAAAACACAACGTATTGGGTCCAAATCTATGAAAATAGTTAATAGATAAATCTAGACGATCACGAAAGGCCAAAATTCGTTAATTAATTTAATTAGGAATGCGATATTTCGTACGTATATTTGCAACAATGCGGAAATTCATACAATTCTTAGCTAGTCGAATAGGGTTGTCGATTCTAGTTTGGGAATCATTTATTACAGTAGGTATAGTTTAGAAGCTAGGATGTTGCAAATTCGGAGCTTAGAATGGTTTAAAATAGGTAGGATCATCACAATGTGTATCATATACAACATACCTACCTAGTTAATACCTATTCAAATAGGTTGACTATGGATGAGTGTGATCAGTTGGAATGATTAATCTGTAGTAGTTCAAAATATGTTTTATATTCAATCTCTTCAGCAATGGGTGATTATGATATAAATTAGTCTTTTATGTCTATAAACCTTTGTTAGTAAATAATTCCTGAGCAATTGATGGGAATGGACTGGAATAGCTCAGGTGGGAGAACTGGCCCAAACAATAAGGCACATGCATTCTTCAGAGCGATCGCCAACATTGGGAGGATCTGATATGGTACTGAAAGATGAAGAAGTATATAATAATAATAACAGAAATTAGTGACACTGACGTGAAAAAGTGACACTTGGCACATGTGCCCCTGTGGCTTTAATAACCAGGTGAAATCCCTGAGGAATTGAAAGTATTATATCATAAATATTAATAATATTAAAAAAAAAAATTGATTATAGAGTTCGTCGGTAGCCTGGAGGTAGAGTCTCGGCTTCGTGAACGAGGGGTCCGTGGGTCGATACCAGGTGCCGGCAAACCCCCTTTCACGACACAAGCTTTTAGTAGCTTACTGTGAAAGGTGTATAAGGTTGTATTTGGGTTTATAACAAAACCCAGATATATCTTTTATATATAAAAAAAAAAAATAGTGACACTGACGTAGAAAAAGTGACACTTGGCACATGTGCCCCTGTGGCTTTAAAAACCAGGTGAAATCCCTGAGGAATTGAAAGTATTATATCAAAAATATTCATAATATTAATAAAACTTTATTGATTAAAATAAAATCATGAGCAATTGGCGAACTTGTTGCCTGGGGGCAATATCTTGCAGCTGACCAGATATTGCCTCCTTGATTATATAATTATGTATATCTCCATTCGAACAATAATTTTTTTGTTCGAATTTCGAACGTTTCCTTTTTCTATTACTCACAACAAAGATAATAATCCCAAGCCGTTTCTTGAAGCCAATTTTAAAGGAAGCACAGTGCATGATTTTAATAATGTTTTAAATTTCAAGTTCTCTTAATTTTTAGCCTCATACAAGCTCATACCGTTTATCTGATTTCATTTTTATTTAACAGACCTGCTTTGATTTATTATTTTTATGACCGCCAGACATAGAGTGCCTTGCCTCAATGGTGTAATCTCTTTTAAAATAATTATCATTATCGCAATTATTTATGGTGTCAGTACTCGTAGAAGCATAATAAATAAATTTTCTAGACAATGTTTCAATCGTTTTCATTCTCTTTAAATACTCAATAAAATTTAAGAAACCATACCCTTTTATTTACGGATTAAAGTTCAGCGGATTAATGGAAGAACAAACAATATTTTTTTTTTTTAATAAAATATATATATCTGGGATTTTGTTATAAACCCAAATACAACATCATACACCTTTCACAATAAGCTACTAAAAGCTTGTGTCGTGAAAGGGGAGATTGTCGGCACCTGGTATCGAACCACGGACTAGAATGAAACATATTATGAAGTAATTAAATATTATATAAAGGTACAGTTTACTAGTCTGACAATGAGAGCGAAAGCTCTGAAAAGCTGCTTTGTAGATACAAATAAAATGACTGTGGAATAATAAACAGCTAGTTTTATTTTAATTATCTTAATAGGTATGCACAAATTTTATATAGTGAGTTGTAGAGTCCTCAAAATAAAATAGTTTATTCTCTGTTTTTAAAATTTTCATGTGCTCTGTTATAGGCAGTTTTTCATAAAAAATACGTATAAAACTACTTACCTAATCAACTAAGTAATGAGATATGTCATTCATTGTGAATGTTTTATTTTTATTGGCATAGAAGCTATGACCTGTTTGACTATTACATGTAGTGAATTCATTCAGAAAAAATGTTTTATTTTCGTCCAACTTTCATCAAACATTCTGAAAACATGACTTAACTAAATAATCATCTTTTCTGTACCTGAAGGGAGATTTACAATTCTTTGCTATGTCAAACATTAAAATTAGGTCCAAAGACTTGCAACCTACCTGAAATCATATGAGACAGGTTAAAAAAATAGAGCTTTATTATTTTTCAGGACCTCACGGGGAAGAACCTAACATTTTCAAATCGAGGTTCTAAGGCAACAGGTGACATGCGCGAATCGATCGCATCCACTTCACAATGGTCTCTTTCTTACACACAAAACCACCGATACAACAAAAACATCCCTCTCTTTTCAACACATGAGAGTGTTCCTAGTAGTACCTACTATTATAGAAGTTGATACAAAACCTGGGCTTAACTTTCAAAACGAGACAATGTATGCTAAAATTTGAACATTTCATCAAAAGAGAATTGTTTTTATCATTTGTACATTTTTGTACAGCTATTTTTGGTGTGTGCCTTTTGAAAATTTCCGTTGGAATTGTGTATGACATTGTTATATGTAACTAACAATAGCAATTATCATGTTTTATTTTGGATTGCTCCACGAGCCTCGTTATGAAAATAACAAGTCTTTATGATAATTGTTATATCATTATCATCATTATTTTCACAAAGTCTGGGGTAAAATTGGACTCACAATGCAATTCTATACTAAAATTAATATTTTCACTTAAATGATTTTCACTTATATGGATTATAAACACTTTAACATTCTATTCTATCTTTAAAAGCCATCCACTCGTTTACGAGTGATCAGGGCACTATAAAATTCACTATATAAATTATATTTTTGGTATACTCTCCCCAAATTCCCCCCTTCCCCTACTTAGTACCTAGTTTAAGTCTGCATTTTGTTTTAGTTTCTCAGTTATCGGCACTGAAGATGGACTAAGCCCGAAAGCCCTCTTCTAAAAATAAAATTTATGTAGTGAAGGTTATAATGTTTTTTATTATTTATATCATTTAAATATTTGTAAAAATAAACTTTCATAATAATAGAATTTAAATGGATTTAAACTAAAACACTGTATTACTTTCACTGTGAATAATATTTGACTCAGAGGCCTTTCGGGTAGACAGCTGATCAGTGAGTATCAGTGAGTTTTTATCAGGAACATTCTTACAAGTTTCTAATAAAAACTCACCGATGATGGGTGTCTACCCGAAAGGCCTCTGAGTCAAATATTACTCATTGTGAAAGTAATACAGTGTTTTATTTTAAATCCATTTTAATTCTATTAAAATGAATTTTCACAAAGTTATTCCAAGTACTATAAATCATTAACTTTCATAATATAACAACCGAAAAAATAGAATATTTGATATTTTCATGTAAAATAAATTCGATAAACTAAGACTCAATCTAAGCTCTAAAGGCAAATAGATGCCAAATTTTGAGTGATAAAGTGGTCCTTGACCGCCCACTTGAAAGCATAAAGAGTCTTTATCAACCTAATTCTGAATGGCAAAGTATTTTAAAAGCAAGAAACATTTGAGTTTGAGAGAAATTTCTTTAATTCCTACATATGTTACTTTAAGGAGCGTTGAAGTTGAATTAATAAATACAACACCAACCGTAAACTGGCAAGACGAATTGCTTAGAAAACTTCTGATATAAACTGCGTTCAATCTTTTCAAAGTTATCGCTACTTTTCCAAAGTTAGACATATTATCAGATGTGTACAAAAAAAGCTTTTGTAACAGTGATAGATTGAAAGTTGTTCTGACAGAATATGCCCAGTTACACATGTGTTACTGTGCTTGACGTATGCGCTACGTTGAACAATGGAAACTTGGCAATTAATCAATATTTTTCTTTCAAACTGCCCACAAAATATATATTTTTTATTGTCCACTGTTACACCTACACACCAATTTATTTTGTAAGCAATAAAAAACGATTTGATGATTTAAATGAAAAATTGATTTAAAATGTATTAAATGTGTATTCTTATTTATAAGATAGTATTTATAATATGCTGTAGGTACATATGTACAACCATTTGACCTCAATTTGCGATTTTTTAACTTACTGACCATTTGTTTTTCTGTTTGACATTTTATGTTTATATCATTTAAATTTTTTTTAAATTAATCTCTTTACCAAATTTTTATTTTGAATATTTTTACTTAAGTTAACGTTATTCGTTAACGTTATTTGTGTCTTTTAAAAAAAAAAACTTTTTGTATGCATGTAGGTATTGTATGTAAGTGGCCGTGAATATCTGAATAAATAAATAAATAAAATGTATCCATGCGACCACAAAATCACCCACAAGTAGTTATATGAGAAGAGAAAATTCTCCAAAGAAATTTCTCGAGAACGAGAAATTTCTCCGAGAATTTCTCCTCTGATGGAAGAGAAATTTCTCTCCATAATTTTTCTTAGTGGTATTATGACTTTTCGCCCAGTATACTTCCCAGCCAATCTGATTGATCCAAAAATTTGTGGGGCTGATTAAGGCCCAAATCAGAGGTTATTAACACTTTTTTCCATGTACGTACATGGAATTTTTTTTAAAGTTAAACATGGGCATGTGGGGTGTCAAATATCAAGATTTTTCACCAGTTATTAGCACTTTTTTCTATATAGGTACCAAACATTTTTTGTTTCCATAATTAATTGTAGCCGTATTGGTGATAAATTGTCTCAACATTTTTGTATTACGCGGCGGCAGAATTGCCATCCAGACTTCTCAGCATTATACAACCAGATAAGTCTCCATATGATCAGTCATGGTCACACAAAAACTTAACAGTCTAATGCCGGGAAAAATTCACCTATCCAGATATACAGGATATCAAAGGATTAGGCTCAGAACGCGGGTCTCAATACCAGCATTGTGCCTGAAATATCTGTGTTCAAAAACTTTTTTACAATATTACAAGTGTTTATTATAATAGATTTTTGAATTTTAATATACAAATTAACCGGTAAATCTAATTTTTGTAAATTATTTATTAAAGATTTCGGAGTTACCCCTGTAGCTGACATGACTAAAGGTATTATATAAACGGATCTAAAATGCCAAATATTTTTTATTTCTCCTGCTAGTTCTGTATATTTACGTATTTTTTCTGCGACGGTTGTTTGTATATTATGTGTATTTGGGACAGCGATATCTATTAGGCAGGTACGTTATTTTATTACGTTTATCATGTAGGTTATACTAAATCGGGTCTATTATGATGTATTTGTCTATCTGTTATTATGGTTTTATCATTTTTTTTTTTATTGATTGATTGAATAAAGTATTTATTATTATTGTACTGTTAAATAAAAAATAAAAAAAATCTCGGAAAATTCTCTACTTCGAGAAATTTACCAAGAATTTTCTCGGTAAATTTCTCGAAAAATTATTTCCTGAGAATTCCACAACACTACCCACAAGTTGGGAAGACATTGAACTATTGTACTTATACTAAACATTTGTTTACTTGTTGAGTTATGGAGCTGGACAGTCGATATAACACTCGTTTACTTAATGCATGTAAATTTTACACATAAAACTACCATATAAGGCTTAGAAAAGACATCGTCACCTTATTCGATAGTGTCTTGGACGGGACTTGAACCCGCATCCCTAACCTTGTAGCGAGGAGTGCTTAAGGATAGGGATGCGGGTTCAAGCCCCGACTGGGGCACTTCTGAATAAGGTGACGTTGTCTTTCCTAAGCCTTATATAATAGTTTCATGTGTTAAATTTACATATAATAAATTATATTGACCTCATCAAATGGTCAATTGTAGAAATAACATCGATAAACATACTTAATACAATTTGCTATTTCTTTCAATGTTATTAAAACATCATCAGTTTTAATATTTTTAACAGCTCTGTGTTCTGTAATTAATGAATAAATGCTTCGTAGAGTCCTCGAGATAGAATAGGACTTCCATTATTTTCTGTAAGTTTTCGAGTATGCTGTAAAAACAGGTATTTTGTTAAATATCACCTTTAATTAAACGCTAAAGTATGCCATCCAATCTGAATGGATTGTCCATTGGTGTGGAGAGGACGAATTGTATGTTTATTAAGTGCAGTTGGTTCACCTCATTTTTTGGAGATGCAATGATAGTGATATATGTAAAGTGTGGAAAACAATGAAGTATTTTTAAGTACACAAAATTTTAAAGAAACGCTCACTCTTTAACAATACCCCGTTACCATAGCAACGATGAAAATCATACGGGATGTACCTACTTAATTGGAATTGAGCGAGTTTATTAAAATGTACCTATTCAAAATCAAATTCAATGGAACCAAAGTTTTGTTTGATTTTCTTAATGATAATTATAAAACGTAAAATGACTGTAAGACAAAGATAAAAACTCGTAAACTCCATTTATTGCAAGGATTAATGAGATAAATAAAAAAAGTTTTTATGTAAATAAGGTAACCCTTACAAGAAGTTGAAAGATATTTTCATTAGCAGTAAAACGTGAAGGTTTTTTTAAATAATCGCCTTTACGAGTACAATGTAGGTACTTAACTGGCTATAGATACTATATTCTTATGCAAAATATTCATGTGGGGCAGACAACGAGAAGGTAATGGCATATTGATCTTAACCTACATACTTCTTTCGCTTTCTTCACATTCATCCAATTTCTCATAGATACAAGCCGATTCCTCTTATTCAATACGCATCAGTCTTTGAAAAATTGTGATGCGACCAAGCTACGTAGTTCTGGGAAGTCTTTTTTTTAAAAGATATATCTGGGTTTTTGTCATAAACCCAAATACAACCTCATACACCTTTCATAGTAAGCTAAAAGCTCGTGTCGTGAATGGGTAGTTTGCTGGCACCTGGGATCGAACCATAGTCTTCGTGTACACGAGGTGGAGACTTTACCTCCAGACTACTAACAAACTCTTATTTAGGTAAATTCATCCTCTTCGCAATTATTTCATTATTCATTCGCTCTAAATGTCCAAAACCTTGCAAATTAATATTTACACGCTTTCTATCTACAACACTCCTTTTGCATTCACTCATTCTCCTAATATTCTTATTCTTTACTCTCACTCTATCTCGTTTTACCAACCATTGTTCTCAGCGATCACACCTCTATAGCATTTATTATACTTTAGTCCATTTTTAATTGCGTCCAAGTTTCGCTTGCATACATTTAATGTCGGTGCCTGAATGGCATTGCACCAGCAGTTTTGTCATGTTGAACACAATGGATATGTCGTGTATTACTTTTATTTAAATTCTTCGAATTTTCCAATTTTTGTTCATTTATTCTTATCATCACGGCATTTCCCACAAGTGAGATGACAGTCAGCATGAAGAGATACCCTCCTCACACCCGGATATTGACAGGCATGTAGGACGGATGGCATGCCTTATCGCTAAAATGCTAATTGTTTTGTACGTGATGTTTTACGAACACCTGCTTTTTTACAGGGCACTCGAAATCTTACGGAAAAGAGTTGGAGATCTTTTCTTTACTAAGTAATTTCTTAGATGTAAATTTAACTAACGTGAAAATTGTGAATTATTAGAAAAAAACTATCTTTTAAAATAATAAGTGCATACGAAATCATATCATAGTGCCATCTTTTGGGAAAAAATGATATCATGAGGTTGTTATTCTGAACCCCTTCTTTTGCAGCTTGTGTAGAGAAAATGCGTCTTACTAATATTACCTTCGAAACAATGCTTTCGGGAAAGTCCTATAGATGTCTCCAGCAGTACTCATTACAAATTTTAAATGATCTTTCCATTTTCAAAACACTTTGGAATCCTTATCCCCCCCTTTTAAATATCAAATTTTTATTATTGGATTTGTATGGTGTGGGTCAAATCAAATATAAATTTAGTTTGAAAAGAGCAATTGTTTTATCTCGACAGACTGGTTGATTTTTTTTAACTTCTCTGCAGTTGTGTATTTTATATACATATATGACAAAGGTCTTCCTGCTGTGTGTTTTTATTTTTTATATATGTCTGCTTGTTGTTTGTTTTTAATTGTTTATTAAGTGTCTATGTGAGTCGTGTGGGTGCGAGCGGCGCTGTCTCCTTAAGGAACAATTGAACATGCAAAATACTTCTTAATATTTTGTTTAAATATCTTGTAAAAAGTTATACTTTCTAAATGAAAACATATTAATTTCTCTTTGCTTTAGTTATTTTCAAACTTTTTTCGCTTTATATTGCCAATATTTCAAATAATATTTCAAATACGTTTACCCAACTTTAATTCTACTTGTAGGGAGATAGCGCTGTTTGCATTTGTACGGCTCATATGTAAATTGATATCTATGATTGTGGATTTTGTGATATTTTTTTTTTAATATATAAAAAAAAACTTATTATTAATAGCTGTTAACAAATAAATAAATAAATTATTTTCAAAAGAATTAAAAATATTTGTAATAACAATAATTGCGCAATTGTAAAATTTGGAATCTCTAGCCGCATTTATTAGTGAAATATATATTGGGTTAGTTAAAAAACATCATATTCTAGCGATAAATTCGCCATATATATATTATGTACTTTGAATTGTATAACTGATATTTTTATGATACTTTGTATTGATTTGAAATATAGTAACCAATGTAAGTGAATAATAAAATAAATAAATAAAATAAATGATCTTGCATAGAACTCCAGTGGCCAGTTCTAATAACCTATGTTTGACAGTAAAATCATGTATATAAATTTTACACATGAAATTATCAAATTATGCTTAGAATAGACAATGTCACTTTATTTGACGGGACTTGAGCCTGCAACCCATCTTTATCGTGAGGTGTGCTTTGTCCAATAAACCAGGAAACATACATAAGTGTGCAAACACAAAGAAAGCAGGTTGCCAGCGCCGATAAGTGCCGGTAAGCGCCGGCAAAGTAAATCGCAATCGGCGTTCCTGCTTTTACTATGTTCGTGTCCATTGAAATGCATGTAAACATTCTCGGCGCCGGTAGACGCAGGCATCTGAAAGCAGGTAACCCGCTTTCTTTGTGTTAGCACCCTAAGGATGAGTATCTCATGCTGGATACAATAAAGTGCGGGTTCAAGTTTCGTCCAGGGCACTACTAAATAAGGTGACTTTCTCTTTTCTAAGCCTTAGTTTCGTGTATAAAATTAACATCGTACTCGCATAACCTCATACAATGTTAAATTATGAAGTTTCATTCATGAATTATGTATTTCTTTTTAATATTTTTTTTATTTATATAAAATAGGTAACTTCTAAGTAACTTTAAACAAGTTAAGATGGTTGGGAAATGTTGAGCGAATACACGCTGAAAGGATGATAAAGGGGACGTATTTATCTGAAAGAGGAGGTTAGAGGAAGCACGGACGTCCAAGAACCACGTGGCTTGATCACGTGGATCAATTTATTAAGGACGGCCGCGTGTTGAGTGGGAGAAATCGGCGTGCATGTATATGAAACTGGATGAATGTAGAGGGAGCGAAAGAAGTATGTTAGGATAGATCTATATGGTGTTCCGTTCTCTCAGCCTACCCCACCTGGGACATGGCGTGAGAGTATAGTATAGTAAAATAACTTTTGTAATAAATTATGTATGAATCTTATTATTGTTGATTTTGTTATGCAAATATTGATGTCCAAAAATAATATAATAAAATAAATAATTAAAAGGCTGTAGATGAGAAATAAATAAGTATATAAATATTGCATCCACGTGTTTATACATAATATTTTGAAAAAATACATAATATATGATTTATAACAAGCGGGTAAATAGACCAGCTTGTTAACAAACAAATAATATAATAATATATCATTATGTATGTATCGTAGTAGAATTCATGGAATTCTTGAAAAGTGTGTAAGGTAGTAGAGGGTGTGTGTGAGAGAGAGAGAGAGAGAGTATGTACGGGTAGAACAGTAAGTACCTTAAGTAGCATTCACATTGCTTCACTTTGGATGATCATCCAGAGTGTCAGGGTCAAACCTGTTCATCGAAAGTGAACATCTCTGTTCACACTTGTTCGTCCTATGCTTTCACTGCCATGTCAACACTCACGGTCACAGTCAAAAAATACTAAATAAATAAAAAAAAGTAAAATAACACTTAGGTATATATTAAAAATTAAAATAAATTAATATCATTCTCACAGAATTCCATACAAAACCAAAAATATATGATCATTCTCGACGGCATGATAATTTTGTATATGATTTTGACTTTCAATACAAATTCAAAGAGAATAAGACAAATAATAGTTTAAAATAAAAGAAACTTTGTACTTTCTACTGGAATAACTTTAATCAGTTAAAACGTTTTCGGAACAACTTGTTCCATCATCAGTAACAATACATACTAAACATAAATTATTTTCAAGGACAGTCAATGTTTTGGTGAAGGTGAAGGAGTGGTGGGGGGGGGGAGGGGTGGAGTATAAAGAAGCATAGACAAGAGTGGAGATGATATGGGTGGAATTTGGATATTTATAATGTTTTCATTCTTTATGGAGCAATTATTTATTTCTAATAATTCCAATATATCCAACTTTCTTCCTTTGTCACAGTTATGAATCAATTCTACATATGTTATCCATTCCAAAGGTGTGTCCCGTATCTCTCGAATGTTCAGCTATTTCACTGTTACATAATTGTCATATTGTTAAAGTTATTCTAGTGGAAAGTACAAAGTTTCTTTTATTTTAAATTAATAAAAAATATGGAATTCCACAGTGTTAATCACGAAACATTCGAAAAATTACAAATAATAGGATAAAACTTCTTTATAGTCGTTTCAGTGAAAGAACCTTTCATCAAAATTATGTCGGGTAGTAATCGTTTTCATCCGTCATCGCTAGTGATCACTATAAATGAAACGCCTATTCACACCTTCTCATTTTGGAGGATCATCCAAAGTGATCACTGAAAGTGAACAAATGTGCACGCCCCTTTAGTAATAGTAGTAAGGTATATAACGTAGGTAGGTACTAAAATAGTTGTAGTTTCTATGTAGTCTGTAGTAGCATACATACATAAGTAGGTACCTCACTGGGGAATTCACAGGAACACACAAATCATTGCAAAGTGTCAAACTTCAGGAAGTTGGGAGTTGGAGGTATCAATGGGGTATCCGAAAGTGGGACCGCTGGTGTGAGGGTAAAGTATAAGAACATTGGTACAGCCTATTCTAGCGGCGGTTCTTCCTTAAGAGCGATGGCGTTCACATTTTCTATTTACATTTTTTTAAAGGCATCCATCTTAAAATTAAATATTTATTAGTAAAAACATTTTGGAGTTTTAAATTTGTTTATTTAAACGTGATATATGTTTTTTCGTGATGGTATATCCCACGAGTGATACATGATTACATAAGACACTTGAAAACTTATAGAAAAGAGTAGGATACCTAATCTTTATCAAGCACTCTACGGTGCATACCTACATCATTATACTTATCATCATCATCTCCGTCAGTCTCTCAATCCTGTGTTCTCAGTGAACTCTGTGTGGCCTCCTTAATTTGGTCGCTCCATCTTACTGGTACTCGGCCCTTTTAATCAACATATAACAAATTATACATAAAAAAGAGTTTAGAAATATTTGTTGTTTATATACTCCACTAGCCAGTCTGCTCACCAGCCGCCTCTTATTATAGCTGACTATACTTACGTTACTTTTGTTCTACTATGAACTGACTACCTATCTAACTATTCCAGTAGCCATGACAGTGCTAATAATGTCTTGCAAATTCTATTTAGCGCTGTGACATTAAATTAATTAAAATATTAGGGTGTTATATATGTACTCGAAATGCGGGAGTTTTAGCTAATCGAACTGCGACTTTTGATGAAGGTACGTGTTAATCTTATAATTAAATGTCTGATTGTAAAATTGAATTTGTTTCAAGACAAGACAAGCAATGGATGTTATTGTTAAAACACAAAAATAATTTCCCAATATTAGGCACGTAATTGACAATCTGGCAACTTTTGGTACCTATATACCTACTCACTTACTCTGCTGTTAGGTATGTACTAGTGATGTAGGTAACGAATATTCGTATTCGCATTTGCGAATATTCGCAGATTTCAAAGTGTTCGCATTCGCAAAAAAAATGTGAATGTTTTGCGAATATTATTTTGGTAATAAAATATCGGATATTCGGTAATAAAGTATCGGATAATCGGTAAAAGTACCGGATACTTACCCGGTAAATTGTAGATAAAGGTACTGCAAGAAATATTCTTTAGGAAAACCGAGGAGTTTTGAAATATTTTAAAATCCTATACCATTTTAAAAATTCGGCGACGGGGGGGGGGGTAGAAATTTTAATGTTTGAGCAAATATTCGCTATTCGCAGAAACAAATATTCACCTTCGCAAATATCCAAAATCACACATTCGTTACATCACTACTACCTTCTAGGTATGTCGTCGTTGCACGCAAAATTTGACCAATGTGACAATTTTTACGAAATTGAGTTTAATACACCAATTTTCTCAAGGTATGGATTTCTCTACTCTGCTTCCAGATTATATAATGCGTTACCAAACCACATTAAGGAAGCAAATAATCTTGAGCTTTTAATAAAAACTGAGGAAGCAACTGATTGCAGAGAGGGAATAATTGTGATTGTGGTTGTCATTTTGATATAATTTTGAATAAATATTTGTTTGTCTTGTGTCCCCTTATACCAGCAATACTATTGCTGTTTGGGGATTTCAAAATTTTTATTGGTCTACCCCAGTATATATTAGACGATATTTATCGATTTTTTTACAACAATCATTTCTCGTTCGTTTCATGTCCATGCTGTAAAATTTGATTTGTGTCGAGTAAGGTTCTCATCCGTTGCACGTACAGAACAAATGTTGGCTTAACACTAGTAAAGTAACCTATGAAACCTCAAGGGATGAAGAACACATAACGTGGAAGTACATAATACAATGTGGAAGTTAGTAATGTAGGTGTTACTACTACATATACCTATAGAGATACTGAGAGTCACAGATTGTATTGATGGTGATGGTTGGTAGTGTACTAGGAAACTGTTTATTTCTCTATCATTACCATCATGGAACAATAATTAATAAATAAAACTCTAGTTGCATCAATACGTATAAAATCTAATATATAAAATTCTCGTGTCACGGTGTTTGTTATCATACTCCCCCGAAACGGCTGAACCGATTATGATGAAATTTTGTGTGCTTATCGGGTAGGTGTGAGAATCGGCCAGCATCTATTTTTCATATCCCTAAAAGTTAATGGTGGTCCACCCCTAATTTTTAATTTTTATTTTTTGATCATTTTTTTTTTATTTTGGTGAGGCATTAAAAAACACATACAGCCCTAAATTTTCACCCTACTACCATCAACCCCTATGTTTAAATAGCTACTACTACTACTACTATACCATCACGGCATATCCCACAAGTGGGGTAGCCAGCAGATCAGCTGTATGTAAGAAACATACAAACTGTCCTCTTTGTGCCAGTATAAAATCAAGACATTCAGGATGGGTGGCAAACCTCAACGCTGAATTTAAGATGTAAAATGTCTTATTTTTTTCGAACACCTGCCTTTTACAGGACACTCGAAAACTTACGCAGAAGAGTGGGAGACCAATTCTTTACCGGGTGCTCCACTAGTAATTCAACCATTTTCAACTCCGGTCGATATATAATGTATATGGCAAATAAATAATTTATATGGCAAAACAACGTTTGCCGGGTCAGCTTATCATATTATATAATCATGTTATATCTATATGATGAAAAAAAAAAACAATAATTGGGCTTATCCAGTATTCAATTACTTCCTGATAACCCAGAAAAAAATTAAACAAAAAAAGAAACACTAAATAATATAAACTTAGGGTTGTCTGGAAAATGTTGAAACACAAAAAAATCCAACCTTTGACTGCCCATTTGTTGGTGCATTGTTGTATAATTTTCATCAATTATTATTCCTCCCTATTCTTCTCCTTTTTACCTCTTCTTTTCCTTCCTCTAAGGTTTTTGTGAAAGTTTCATAAAATTGGGTATGTTGGAAAAAATGAACTTCTGCGATAAACTCGGCTTCTCTATATTGATTGTACGGTTGTATTTGATTTATACATATTTTTGTGTGATTTTGTTTGAAATCATTATGTATGTACGGGTACAATAAAGAATAAATGATTTTTTTTTGCAATCATAGAGCTGTAACATTAATTTGGTCAATAAAATACATATTATACTAATAAAATATTTAGCTTTTATGTACTTTATTATTCATCAAATAAAAATATATCTGAAACTTACAGTAATGTTTAAAAAATTCAAATTATTTCATAGAAATACTAATTCTTTGTACAAAGACATTTCAAACACATGTTTGATACAAAGGCAATGAATAAAACATTCAAGGAAACTGTTTCTTTATAACTGTCGTTTCCCTCGACGTCATTTATAAAGCTGACGTCAGTATGAAAACACATTTTCTAGGCGTCATGTAAAAGGCATACAGAAGGTCACAGAACTTGGCATTCAAATGAAACACTGTTAGGTTATTCTGTTTAATGGTCAATGGCCATCCACTGGTTTATGAGTGATCAAGGTATGTTAAATAATTATGTTGATTATTTTGTGAATCCTATGAGATATCTCGATTGAAAAACCATCTTAACACACAGTAACATTTTGTAAAATATAGTCGGAAGAAATAAGAAAGGCGTTGCATTGCTTACAATTTGGCTCTAGGCTGGTTTAAGTTAAACTAGTAGCCCAATAAGTATTGAAATAAGCTGTTTCGGTGCTCTTTAGATGGGAGCTTTTGATCCATCGAGATTTGAAATGAGATCTCAATTGTTTCTATGGTTTAATTTAAATTGAATGTTTCTCGATCGGCGTATTTTTTATCGCGAGAGTAGGAATGGTGAAATTGGTAAAGGTTGTTTATGAACACCAAAAGTTATCACTCCAAGACACCTTTTCACTTTTTCCGATTTGATTTTGAACAATTTTACATTATTGGTATTTACATGGTTTTGCGATCCAGATGTCTGAATGGTTTTGTCATCTGCACGTTGTATCTTAATTCAGTTAATCGAACAAAAAATATTCTAAGCAATATTATTTTCAAGTCCGAAATGCTGCTGTGATGCTAATTTTTTTAATTAATTTTTGTTTTTGCTCCACATGTGAGAAATTCCCGAAGAATTCAACACAAATCTAGTATTTTTACTAAATAATTAACAACATTACTATGAAATTAGCGAATCAATTTACTCACAGCTGTTTTTGTTGCATATGAATGCCAATATACTATTATCGATAGAATTTAATCCAACTTGAGTCACGATCAGTAGCGAACCTAGTGTCGATAATGCCCACAAACTATTTTAAAAATATATTATTATCAGGTTAGGTTGAGTGTCCATAGGTCTTGGAAGTAGCAATAGACAAGGATCTCTGTAGGTATTATCTAAATGTATTAGATTCCCAACCCTATTAAAATAAATGGAAGATATAAATGTATGAATTGTTAGGCAAACCAACACCCTCCAACACAACAACCAAGATGCCGCATTTTCCCAAGATAGAGCGGCGTGGAAGGCGATGGAGGAGGCCTTCGTCCAGGAGTGGACGGGAGTAGGCTAGGAAGAGAGAGAGAGAGAATTGTTAGGTGGGGATACAAAAGTTTATTAAGTCAGAGCAAGTTGGAAGAAATCGAGTCTTAGCGATAAACTTGCTCTCTATATTTTGAGTGAAGATATTTGATATTGAAATATTTATAATTGTTAGAACATGTAAGCACACCTTTATAATTAGTGCCATAGAATCTTGTTTATGGTAATCATTGTCTATAAAAACCATTGTAACCTGTAGGTACATTTGCTCTCTGTCATTATTCACTTGGTTCTGTGAAATAAACTTGTTCTCTTCGGCTCTACGTGTTTTTAGGCACGTATATAGGCCAATAGGCCAGCTTTTTTCCCAGGATAAAAGCTGGCCTATTCAACAATAATGTTAAATTGTAGGGTGTCATGGTTTTGCAAACTTGATAGATAAGCTGAGTACCTACGAGTTTAAACGTGATGTTGAGACCGGTTTTCTGCCGCGGACTCCTCAAAATTATAAAAATATAGAAATGTAGCAAAATAAAAACGACAACTCTGATTTAAATTATTAATGATATAATTGTTATGAACACATTATTTATTCTGTTAGTTTTTGAATAAAAAGAGTTTGCTGGGAATCACCAGGTAAACATATATGTTTAAGTAATGCGATAATTAAGTTATAAGAATATTAATAAAAAGTAAACTTGTATTGTTATATAAAATAAACTGCAAAATATTAGTGGTCGTTAATCGATAAAAAAATTAATTGGTTTTGATTTTTAAAGATTTCTGAACTAATGAATGTATGTATGAGTATTCATTTTAGTTCCACGCCACGAATAACATATTTATCTATCTATATCGTCATGCCTGACCTCAAGTGATGTAGGCTGAGAGTGTGGATATATAATTACGAGTATTTAACTTAATTCTTCTTTTGCTTTCTCCACATTCATAAAATTACTCAAACACGTACCTACAATTTTCGGGTGATGGATACGATATACGACGCCCTTGTAATAAATAATCAAATATTTTTTCACACTATATCGCTCTTTTCTAATATGCAGAGTGTAATATATATGCCTTCAGTATTTATTATGGGCTGATCGAGATACTTTTTCCAAAGACATTTCGAAAGCTCTAATTTTGTTGCTGTTTTTCTCTGGTTTCAAACCTTTGGATTGGTTTGCAGCAAAACTCTTCATCTTTCTTTTACACGAAGCACATATTCTAGCATAGATCTTCGAGGTATTCCTGGCTTGGCCGCTTGTCTCATTTTTTTTAAGGGTTGGGGTGACTAGGTGCAAAAGCAACCAGCAGAGGTGGGGCTTTTTGGATGGAGAGGACGCTAGGAGAGCTGACTGCGGGGAGGTGCAAAGCGTCCGCTGATGCGCCATGCATGTAATAGAGTAATCTTATGATGACGAGTGACATAGCGATATACGTCGCTGCATACTGGATTGGCAAAGTCTTAAATCCGGACCCGAAAAAAAAAGAAGATTAACATGAATGTGGAAGGAGCGTTATAAGTACGTAGATAGATTGAGTTGGGTTTTTATTGTCTTTTTCTAGTCCACAAAGGATGCAACTTAATGCGATAGGATAGGATGAGATTATTATTAGATCATAACCATTGGTTGATTATTTCTGTTCCTGAAAGATAATATGAATCAACTTTTATTCAATTGAATTCATTCACAATATTATTCTTTTGTTTGTCTCCCATATGTTACACACGTAGGTATTTTTCTAAACTATATCAGCTGATGAAGCAAACATGTTTTCGTAGTTACATTTCGTAGTTCATAGACGTGTCACAAAACTGTGCGATATATAATATTTTAGTTCTCATAACAGCAACATTGCATCGAAAATACTTTGAAATTATTATTTTGTTCTTTATTTATATTTTGATTGAAAAAAATGTCTAGTCGTAAATTGATTTTCAATATTTTAAGTGTTGTGTTTTTATTTGTTTGTGGTAAGTTCATTGAATCGTAATGTATTTTATTTTATTTACTTACTACAATATACGGCGTGAGCCTTCTACATGTTAAAAATATTAGACCGAATAATCATGTAAGAAGAAATAATCCCGACAATTGAGGAATAAAATTTAATTTTAGACTAACATTTATATCTAAGTGAATTTGAAAATCTTGGGAAATATTGATTTAAGTACCTAGGTAAATGTGTCAAATAAAAGAAATATTTAACAATTTGTTAGAAATTAAAATGAGATAAATGGGAAATTTTATATAAAATAAACTTAAATTAATATAAAAAAACTAATAGGTACCTACTAAATAAAGAAACACACAGCAAAAACCATAAGTTATGAAATTAAAACTTAAATAACATAATATGAAATAATAAACAAAAATAAACAGGAAATCAATATACGTTTATGATATATGTAGATATACAATAGAAAGATAAAAAATTAATAGTCAAATAAACAAATTTTCATTGAACAGTAAGTCAACGTTCCTACATCTAAAACGTTTTTTGATACTCGAACCACGAATGATAACATCTTAAAATTTCATAGCGGAAATGCCATTTAAATAATCCAAATTTCATGCTGACTTTGCTGTATTTATAGTTATAAAAGTTTAAAGTGTATTTTATTTATTGAATTAATGAAAATAAGACACCTAGGTATATTTAGTGCTTTCACAGTGATTTGCAAGCCGGTTTTCAAGAGCTTCAGCTCTCATTATCAGGCTAACGTAAAGTGAAAAAATTACAAGTTATAATAGAGAAAAATAGTAGAAGGAATAATTTAAGACAGTTTTAATGAACAATGGATATTAAAACAAAACAATGCCATTATATAGTATAAATTATAAATAACGGAGGATGTTTTAAAGGCATCTTTTAATATATTTTATGTTGTTAATTTTGTGTTAAAAAAATATGTGAGAAGCCAATGTAATTTTGGTGAATAAAATTAAAACAATAGTGCTGAAAAATGGCGTCTCTTGACATATTATAGTTTCGCTTTGACATACAGAATGTACATACCTTCGCTTCTTATCAGATACATAGATATAGCGCGCGGTCCACACAACTCTATCTAAATAGTCCAAGGGTATTTATGTTTACAATGAAAATCTTGAATAATTTAGATTATAATAAATTGCTATTGAGTCCAAATTAGTAAAAATATTAGATTCAATTTTTTTTACTCCCATGCTTTACTTTTTGAGGGTATGCAGCCATGCGAAAACTTTAATGTAATGCTTCTTTATCTAATATTCTTACAGGCAACGCTGAAGACGGCGAAATGTTGAGGATATTCAATGGAGAAAGGACTACTATAGAAGAGTTCCCACACACTGTTTACATCAATAAGGATGGTGCCCATCATTGTGGAGGTTCTGTAGTCAGTGAAGATATCATCATAACTGCAGCTCATTGTCTGGCCAACAAGGATATAGAGTAAAAGACTACTTATGTAAAATACTAATACTACAATTTTGTTCACGGCTTTCGCAGTCGACTTATATAATCGATGTCATGGGTTCAATTCCTAGCTGGGTTGCGAAATTTTTTAGTTAATTCATTCATTCATCGCCCTCAACGCTCCTCTCGGGAGCACAGGGCATAAACCAGCCTCCTCCATTCAGAGCGTCTCTGCGCCAATTGCGTCACCTCTTTCCACGACATTCCCTGCGCTCTGATGTCGTTGTCATAGGAACGGTGTATTGTGATTGTGAAAGAAGGACGCCCGGGCCGACGGAACGCTTGCGTACGGAAGAACAGCGCTCTATTTGGCCATCTATCATTGGGCATTCTTAGAACATGTCCCAGCCAGGACCATCGTCTCTCCAGTATTACGGAGATTACCTACAGGTCTTTTAGTTAAAGTAATTCTTTATTCCAAGGTGTGATGGTACATTTTTCAGAAGAATCAAAGATATGAATCTTGTATTATGGGTACTAACGCGACGATAAACATTATACAATGCGAAAGACACTGCCTCAAGGCAGTGTGTATTGTACACATGTATTTTTACAATAAAGTGTTTATAATTATCCGCCTTTAACATGTCTATTAAAACACAAACAAATCTATTGTATTGTCTAAAAGCGGAAGTGTTTGGTTTAAAATAAAAATAAACATAGCAAAGTTAATGAAACCGAATTTATAATTAGGTACGAAAAATACGGATAAAAAATTCATCATATTCTTTGTATTTAAGTGGGTATATGTGCCATTTATTTATTCAGTTGTCGTCATTGCTTATTGTGTGAAAACATTGGTTGATTTGTTCAGCATACCGACTCTCATTTTGTCATTAAGAGTATTTGCCATTCAAATTACTACTATTTGGTAATTGAAGTTATTTAATAAATAATAAATTGTAACAAATTTAACCAGCAGATGAGTCAGTGTTCCTAGAAAAATATACAAATATTGCTACTTCGTTGTATGAGCAATCAGTTATAATTAATATGATTTCAATGTAATATACCGAAGTACAGTAGCTAGCAGTACTACTATAACTATATCATCACAGCGTATCTAGGGGACAATCTGCATGTAGTAACTGTGCAGATTGTCCTCTTCGTGTCATTAAAAAATAAGACTTTTAGAATGGATGGCATGCCTCATTTCTGAATTTTAGATGGTTATTGTTTATACTTGATATTTAACAAACTTAAAAAAAAGTTTCAATCAATTTAATTTAAATGTTGTTTTATATATTTATGTGTATATAGGTACCTACTTAAGGATTTTTTATTGAATGAATTATAATAGTGTGAATGTTAATTCTATCAATGAATGTTTGCGAGATGTCTGTACGAGATCGAATGAATGTATCTATAGATGTCGTGTGCATGGTTTGGATGTTTGATTATTTGTGTGACTTTTGCTGATTCAACTGATAATGTGTATCAAACATCTGTCGTACATCTCAATAATAAATTATAAATAAATAAGATTTAAGAAAAATAAATTATAAGTAGAGTCGGTAATGTAAAATTATCGTCAATTAAAAAAAATTAACCGTTCCGATCACAACGATATCAGAGCGCTAAGAATATCGTGGGGACTCAATGGGCGAAATAATTTTCTATGATGTGTCCTCAGGAGGAGCGATAAGGTTGATTGAGTTGAGTTGATCAAAAAAGAAAATTAGCAAACCGATTATTGAAATTGCCCATTATAATGATCAACGTCTTACCGTATACGTTATTGATAACATCTCAAATGCACAAAAAATGGTTAATTGTTTAATTTAATGTTTAATAACACAATATCTCGTATATATATTGTTTTTATTAAATATGTGTATTACCTTTTCATTTAATTTTTTCAGTGATTTGACTATAAGTGCTGGAACCAACGATTGCCGAGAGGTGATTGACGAGTATAGATTGGAGGATTTCATAGTTCATGAAAAGTTTGATGAGGAAGTATTAAAGAATGATATTGCAGTTATCAAATTGAAGAGGCCAATCAAGTTTAGAAGCAGTGTTCAACCTGTCAAACTAGCGAAGCCAGGAGATGAAATTCCAGAGGGAAAAATGGTTAGGACAGCTGGATGTGGGACTATTGATGTAAGTATTTCCTTGTGTATCGCAAATCTTCATCTAACCTTTACCCATGGTCACCAATTTAGCTAAGCAGTCTTAAACTGCAATCTAGACAAGTATTTTTGAAACGTTTAATAAATAACTACCATGAAATCAAAATGAAACCAAATGTAAAGTTAATTTACTAGTGACTTTATTAATGCTTTCGAAAGCTTTCACTCTCACCATCAGGAAAATAACCTGATGTTTGTCTGACAATGAAAGCGAAAGTTTTCAAAAGCCGGCTCGCAAGTTAATAAAGCTACCAGAGAGTTTATTAAAATTTTGTTTCATTTTAATTTTGTTATTATAATGATCCTTCACCAAGAAGCATTGGTCGATAAATTAAATCTTAATAACATTATTCTTTAGAATGTCTTGCTGTCTTTATTTATTTGTCATCCAAACTAAGGTTGTTCATTATTTAGTATTTTTAGAACTTAAAATAAAAATATATTCAGAGAGCTAATTAGTAACATTCCATTTATTCTAATGAACGCACGTGGTCTGAGATAACTCTTTAATCACATATGTGTAAAGAATTGCAATAAGGTGAAAGATGTGTGTTGGAATAAAATAATTGTGAAAATAATATATGCGAATATAATAAATTCAGGTTAATTTATATGAATTTATTTTTCAGGAAAGAGGAGTATCAAGAGATGCCAAAAAACTTCTATCAGCAACACTAAGAGCTCTTAGTGTGCAAGAATGTGCAGAATTAGAACCACAATTCAATGCAGAAAGTTTGTTATGTTTAAGAGATGACAAAGAGCATTCATCCGTTTGTCACGGAGACTCTGGATCAGGTTTCATAGTAGACGGTAAACTTGCCGGGGTCGTTTCATATGGACCCAAGGTTTGTGGTGAAAGTCCATTATCAGGCGCTACATTAGTGTCAATGTACATTAAATGGATTGATGATGCTATTAAAAAGATGGGCGGTAAACCAGCAACCGTTGCCGGTGCGAAACCTTTAGATACACCAAAAGATAAATATGATGACCCAGAAAATGATTCTAAAGAAAGACAGAAGAACAAAGAAATACTTGGAACTAAATTAAATTCTGAAAGTGAAGAAGATTCTAGCTCTGAATCTTCATCTTCTGAATCTGACGATAGATCCAATAGTGATGAATATGATGATTCGGACTACGGACAAAGAGTTGTCAGAGAACAAAGAGATAACATGGGAGATATGCTGAGATCAATGCATCAAATGATGTTTAGACTGAAGGAAGAAACTATGAATGAGATGAAGAATCAACAAAGATTTTTAAAGACGTATAGTGCAGCATTTTAAAGAAAAACTAAATATGAAAAATAAACCATTTACTGTAAATATAGTTAAAAGAGTACTCTTAACCAAGCTAAGTCGATTCGTAAGCGTCGAAACTCTGTGTCATGCACTCCTAAAGGAAGTTCATATATGTATGTGTATCATAATATACAACATATACCTACCTACCTACCTAGTTAATACCTATTCAAATAGGTTGACTATAGGTGGGTGTAATCAACTGGAATGATTAATCTGGAGTGGTTCAGGAATATAAAATAAGCCTATTATTCGGTGTATTATGAATGTAATCTTCTCTACGCTTTAAAAAATATATCTAAGATGAAAGGAAAAACCACAGAATGTACCTAGTGAGATTTTACCAGATTAAACGTAAAATACATTTCATTTGAAATTCAGTGGCAAATAATTTCTGAAAATTTAAGGTTCATTAATTACTGCTGATGGAAATCCTATATTCCTTGAAATCACTTAATAATAATTAATGTTGTTTTCTTTGGTTTATCTGCTAATTAATAATAAATTCTCTTGTTATTATTACGAATGTTTTGTTTTGCCGTGTGTCTGCGATCACTCACGAGTTGTGGAACATATTCGGTGAACAATTCAAAAGAATATTTATAAATATTTAATCTTTGGAAAATTGTCTTTTGTTTATTACAATACATGCAGTAAGTTTTATCTACACCGCTTGGTATAGGACCATGATGGTATAGATACATAGATAAATTATTGTTTACAAATTAAAAATGATATCAACTTAATTATTGTTTTTCAAAGAATTTTATTCGGATCCTTTATTAAATGCACCATTATCCTTGAGAGGTAGGCAGAAAGAATCAAGTACCATTTCCTTTTGTCCTTGCACACGTTTCTTTTTCCCATCACATCCATGCAATTCTGCTGTTTACTGTACTCAGCACATGTCAATCTTTAAAGATCTGGTCTAGATGGTCTAGCCATTTAATCCTCGGCTGGCCACGTCTCCGAGTACCCTTACTCTCAGCAATGTGTATATTTTTGTCACTCTGTCCTCATTTATTCTCTCCACTTGTCCAAACAATTAACATTCATCTTAGTTATTACATCCACTTTCATTCTAAATTCTTCACATATATCACTGTTACGCACACGATCTTTCAAGACTTTCACCACACATCCTTCTCAACGATCTCATTTCTAGTGCATTTATGCCGCTTTCATTCTTTCAGCCATGCCCACGTCTCACTTGTATACTTGGTTTGATAAACTCAGTTTTAATAATATAAATGTGAAAGAAAAATGTAAATATCCTTTAATTATCTTAATTAAATATGAAAACATATGCGCCCTGCCTCAGAACAGACAAAAGTTTAGTGCTGCAGTAATTTCCATTTCTTATTATTGTCTTTAGAACACATATTGTATGTGATTAGTTTGAGAAAAACTTGTATTTAGTTATATTGGTTTTTGTAGAAGTTAAGTTTGATATTGTTGAAGAAATAAATAATATAAAATATAACTATGACATTTAATGAATTACTCACAAAAACTTGTTATATTCTTGTTGAACAACGTTGTTCGCAAACAAACGCTGAGCAATGATAATACGTAGCATAATAACATTTTGTTATACATTGCTGACACATGTTTTTCACGTTTCTGATAAGAAGTTTGCAGACAAACGCCGAAACAATTATTAGTTCTACATAAGTACTTAATGAAAATAAACACATTATTAATTATATCTAATAAGTATGTAGGTACCTACATAGTATCTTTATTATTGTTATTAAATTTATTACCCAAGATAATGACACGAACAATAATATTGCTTAATAAGCAAGGTAATGTTATCTTTTATGTAGTACTATTACTAATTTATGTAGTGATAATTAGACGCTCTGTTCGTGCGGCTCGTTGGTCTAGGGGTATGATTCTCGCTTTGGGTGCGAGAGGTCCCGGGTTCAAATCCCGGACGAGCCCGCTTTTTTGTTTTTTTTTATTTCTGTAGTTTGGTAAGGGATTAATTATTATTGAAAGTATATGGGAACCTAGTGGCAAATACATTTTATTAAAATGAAAAAAAAATATATATTTCATGTAATCTTCGTAAAAGAATAGGTACCTACCCTACCCTTTTCTGTTACTTTTCGAGTGTCATGTAAGAGATGGATAGGTATTCGTGTAATATCAGGTTTAAGACATTTAACAATTTAAGTTCAGCAATGCGGCATGCCACCCATCCTGAATGTCTTTACTTCTGTGTTTAGAGAGAGTCGAAAGGATAAAGAAATTATCACCTAAATGGATAAATAGGAGTCCTTGGACTAATCCGGGAGATAAAGCTGTTATTTTAACAACAAAAAAATCTGTTGGTACGAAGAAAACAACTTGCATGTTTACTATGTACCTATAGTTGGTCCGCTGGCTATTTCACTTGCGGAATATGCCGTGATTAAACGAACAAATGAATGAAATGATGTCATAATGACTATGTTTCAACATTATGTAATTTGAAACTAGTCTGGTATCGGAATCGGCTGGTAGCACTCATTGCTGGAGTGCTACCAGCCGATTTAGAAATTTTGGACTCTGTGGCCAGGCGCAAGATCAAGGCGGATGGAGTTGTGGTACATTTCGGCATGTCTGTGCATGCGGAACCCGGAATCAGAGGTAACAATAGGGCTGTCAGCACGATACGAAAGAGAACGATGGAAGTGTGGCAGGAAAGATGGGATGGAGGAAGAACTGCTAGATTAGTCTACAGTTTCCTCCCGAATGTTTGTGAACGAATGAAGAAGCGCTTCCTATCATTTGATCACTTCACTGTACAGTTGATAACTGGCCATGGGTATCTGAGAGGCAAGCTCTTTGATCTTGGACTCGTGGATGATCCATGGTGTGTCTGTGGGATGGGGGCGCAATATGCGGAGCATATCCTTTGGGAGTGCCCGGTGATGATGGATGCGAGAGATCTAATGCTAGAGGAAATGAGCGATGGCACTCCCAGGCCCGTTTGGTTTGGGGAAGTGCTACTTTGTCCTCAGAATTTCAGGGCTTTCCAGAGGTTTGTAGATTCCTGGGTGTCTAGGTGGGATCTTCTGCGTGGGCCGGGTTTACCCCCGGCTGACGCAGGGGAGTCTGAGAATTGAGCTTGCTTGGCGTGGCGAATGTTGCGTGGCGAACTCTCGTTTTTCGTTTATTTGTGCGTCCTGTCTCCCTTGGTGGAGAGTAGTTTTGGTTGGAATATCCCCATTGGTCTTAAAACCGAAACGTTTCTGGACACTTTATCTCTGGTATCTGGACCGATTACTGTATATATATGTGTGTATGTTTGTATGTGTGTGTGTATGTATGTATGTATATATAAACATATGTATATTGTTGTATTGTACTTAATTTTTGGGTATAATATTGGTTTAATTTACTATGGTTTACTATGTCACACATGTATTGTGTGTGATATCTTTTATTTTATTTTTTCCCCAATATGGGCTATTTTTGTTTCTTTTTGTTTATTGTTCCAACGAGGCGACTTACGTTGATCTGTTCTTCGGGTCGCCCGTGAGGAAATGAAAGTGATGTGTGCAAATTCGGATAAATAGGAGTCTCCGACTCCTGAGATATCCGAGTGTGTAGAGGTTCTTTCAATGTACAATTTGAAACTAGTGTTTCTTTCTACTATTGATTATTTCCAGAGAGACGTCTTTAGTAGAAAGTAGTAGAAAGAAACTACTACTACTACTACTACTATACCATCACGGCATATCCCACAAGTGGGGTAGCCAGCAGATCAGCTGTATGTAAGAAAGAAAGTAAGTAGAAAGAAACACTAGTTTCAAATTACATAATTATGGAATTCTACTACGTGTGCACCGACACAATTTAATATAATGTTTCAACATGTTTTATGATTCAACATTGCTGGGAAAAACACATTTGTGACGATATAGTTACAACGTCATTTCAAATAATATTATTTCATAGTTTTAAAAAGTATTTTTTTTCTCCGTGCGAAGTTCCTTAAACATCATAGATATCTGCGTTCTTGAGATGGATGCTCCATTAAATGGTGTCAAAGAAATCATTTATCATCATTGTTCTTGAAAACAATATCTCTTTCTTACAAAGTCAGTGTGAGGAAGTTTGTGTCCACCTCGAGTTCTTTGAACATGTAGTAGGAATATCGTTAATTTTCATATAGTTTTTTTTCTTCTCCTAGGCACTTCTTAGTCCCATATAGTGGTGGGGTCTGCCTTTCTTGTTTTATTTGCCCACTTGGTTCTTTCGAGTGCATTCTCATGGGAAACATCGCAGTTCCGCATGTCTTTTCTCATTACTTCACGCCATCTGCGCTTTGGCCTTCCTCTTGGTCTCTTGGCGGTAACCTCGATAATTATTGTGCTTTGTTGCCTACATACCTAGGTGGTCTCTTGGCCACATTGCCGTACCATAGCAATTTGTTTTATCATTAACTGATAATATTTTTATTTTTATAATAATATGTTTAATGTTAATATAACATTTTAAAAGTGAAATGGAATTATTAACCTTCTTGAAGGCTATTCACTCGCTTGTGAGTGATTTAGATACTTAATATTAAAAACTAGTTTATTTCTACCTATTAATTATTGTTGGTATGAAATTATCTGGTATGAAACCCTTAGATACGCCACTGACACTAGTGTACAAAGTAAAATGCTTCATAAATAATATCATAAAGTTTGAAGAGCTTCCGTAAGTTGTTTACAGTGCAAGCGCAGAAGAACTTGAGCGATTTTTGGAAACATTATGTTTGTAATTTATGCTCACTTTTATGTATGTTTAAGCTTTTAACTACATTGGATGAAATTTCGCTGATTTTCTTCACCTTTACATATTTTCGTCATGGTGTGTTGTATTTTGTTATTTATTTTTGTTGTTACAGTTATTTTTTTTTGTATACGTAGGTTTGATTTAGCAAACATTAATGCAGGATTAAGCATATTTTTTCCTGATTTTTTATTTCACTCTTGCATGTTTATTGTATGCAACTGACTGCTGGCTACCCTTAGTGTGGGATGTGGTAAAGATAGGTAAATGAAATATTTAGTGTATTACTGGGAAAGGAAAACTGAATAGAAAAATTATGAAAGTCATAGTTGACTTTGAATTTTAATATCAATGTTTGACATACTCAATATGAACTGACATCAATAATTACTGTCGGTCAATAACAGTGACTAAAATAATGATGAATAGGTATTACTCTCTAAACTAACTCTACACAACATAACAGCTTTCGCTCAGTGCGATATGCACAGATACACAATTTATATCCACAGTTACGTTATAGATTATACCAACATATGAGAATCACATCAGAAAATGAAAATCAGTTGACAAAAAAATACCCCAGAATATTCGTTGCCTTAATCAAAGCAACGAATTCCTTGTATGACAGTAAATACATCACAGTGTTGGGCCAAAAAAATTAAACATGACCATTAGGTATGATCTTGTTGGTTGGAGAATTCATCGCCAAGTTTGTACTTTGCAACTGACTGCTGGCTACCCTTAGTGTGGGATGTGGTAAAGATAGGTAAATGAAATATTTAGTGTATTACTGGGAAAGGAAAACTGAATAGAAAAATTATGAAAGTCATAGTTGACTTTGAATTTTAATATCAATGTTTGACATACTCAATATGAACTGACATCAATAATTACTGTCGGTCAATAACAGTGACTAAAATAATGATGAATAGGTATTACTCTCTAAACTAACTCTACACAACATAACAGCTTTCGCTCAGTGCGATATGCACAGATACACAATTTATATCCACAGTTACGTTATAGATTATACCAACATATGAGAATCACATCAGAAAATGAAAATCAGTTGACAAAAAAATACCCCAGAATATTCGTTGCCTTAATCAAAGCAACGAATTCCTTGTATGACAGTAAATACATCACAGTGTTGGGCCAAAAAAATTAAACATGACCATTAGGTATGATCTTGTTGGTTGGAGAATTCATCGCCAAGTTTGTACTTTCATGGGAAAGATAAAACAACAAATGTATCCACGAACTATTGTAAGAGTGCGTTACCTTCATTCATCATCATCATCGCCCTCAACGCTCCTCTCGGGAGCACAGGGCAGAAACCAGCCTCCTCCATTCAGAGCGTCTCTGTGCCAATTGCGTCACCTCTAACCACGACATTCCTCGCGCTCTGATATCGTTGTCATAGGAACGGTGTATTGTGAAAGAGGGACGCCCGGGCCTACGGAACCCCTGCGGACGAAAGAACAGTGCTCTTTTTGGCCAACTATCATTGGGCATTCTCAAAACATGTCCCAGCCAGGACCATCGTCTCTCTTGTATTACTCTTCTTGTATTATTTAGGTTTCATTTTTAGACTGGCAGTTGACCTACATAAGATTGAATCTTATAGAATATTATTTGTATCCCTTGTTAGACCGATACTCGAATACAATTCTGTGATTTGGTCTCCCAATTATAATATTCACATTGACTGTATTGAAAGGGTACAAAGAAAATTTTTGAGACTAATTAATTATAAAATGGGGATTCCAGCCGACAGAATTGATTATTTTAATTTAATGACACAGCTAAGACTGCCTAGTTTGGTGGATCGTAGAAAGGTTTTCGATCTTTCTTTTCTTCATAAACTATTAAATGGCTCCATTGATTCTCCAGAATTGTTAGAACTAGTACATTTTAATATTCCCACCAGAACAACCAGACAATGTGTAACGTTTAATGAGTGTAAAGCTCGCACCAACTATATTTATCATTCTCCGATACCTAGATTGCACAGACTGGGGAATATGGTGGGAAATTTTACAGACATATTTGCCGACAGTTTTCACAAGTATAAGGCTGACGTAATACATTTTTTACAAATGTTGAATGACATTGGGCAGTCGTGACACTTTTGGACTATTAAATTGTTTCGTGCATTTCATTCTCGTTAAGTTTTTGTTTTGACATTTTATATACATTTTATTTATTGACATATTATCTATTATTATTATATTATTGACATTATATCTATTATTATTATATTCATTATTCTATTTATTTTTATTAACAGTTATCCCATTTATCGTATATTGATTATATTTATTTTTTAATATTATTATACAAAGGTATATTTTATATTTTATATTGATTATTGTATTATTATTCACGAATTTGTTTTAATTTGTAATTCAAATTTGAATTCCTTTAATTATTATTATTATTGTTTTTATCTATTATTATTATTTAATTATTATTATCATATTATAAAATTATTATTGTTATGTGGTTACTGACTTCTTTCATTTTGATTTAGTGAATAATTTTAATATTTATAATGTATCTATTGATTTTATAATGATATTTTTTTTATTTTATTTCTTTTGTTTATTATTTCAATTGTTATTATAGTATTCCCTGATTACTGTTTGATCTTCGACACTATAAATTATTTAATATATTGTTATGTCATTGTTGTGTCTACTACATATGTATTTTGTTAACATGTAAAAGGCTTGTTGCCGTGTATGTTTAAATAAATAAATAAATAAATTACGGAGATTACAGGTCTCTGCTGGGTGCGCCGGCGCACAGCATCATTTGTAACATGTTCATACCATCTGACATCCAAAATCCTTCTAAGACACTTGTTTTCAAATCTTAGTATCTTCCGCTCTTGAGCCTTGGTTAAGTGCCAAGACTCGCAGCCATATAGAAGGATTGGGATGATGCACGCATTGAACAAGCGACATTTTGTCCTGATGCTGAGTCCAGACGCCTTCCAAACTTTGTTCATGTTGTTGAAAGCCCCGCTAGCTGCTCCTATGCGGATTGGAAATTCCGACCGGAGATCACCTTCTGGCGTTATGGTTGCTCCCAGGTACCTGAATTTACTAACCTGAGATATTTGGGAATTGCCAACCATTAGTGGGTTGTGAGTACTCGTGCATGTACTATTGCATATGTACTCCGTTTTACCAGCGTTGATACGAAGGCCAAGGAGTAAGTAAGTATGTATGTATATGTGTATGTATATATATGTATATGTGTGTGTATGTATGTATGTATGTATATATGTATATATGTATCTATGTGTGTATGTGAGGGTGTGAGGGTGTGTGTGTGTGTGTGTGTGTATGTATGTATGTACATATGTGTATGTATGTATGTATATGTCTGTATATTTATGATTGTGTCTATACTATTTATATTATTTTATTAAATGCTTTTTGTTTTTAGTACTTATACCTACTTAAATTATATGTACCTGTATATCGAGGGTATACAACCAAAATGCACTAAGTCAGTCTAGCGCTACAAAAGTTTTCAAAAACTATTCAAGTAATTAACATATTTCCTATGTTTAAATTTGTTTGCAAAGCCTAAAAGTCACTTACCAATATCATCTTAATTAAAGTTCAAATAATACATGACGAATTTGTATTGATCTAAACACTTTTTTTTTCATTTAATTGCCACCATGTCATCTCAAAACTGAAATTACTTAGTGCATTTTGGTTGTATACCCTCGATATATTTTATTTATTTTTTATTATATCTTTTCTTTTATGTACTTAACTATGTACATCAATATTAATGTATCTCGTATCTCTCTCACATTTGGTTGGTTGGTAGAAATTGCCTAAAGCAATAAACCCGCCATTTGTGCTACTTTATACCACAATAAAGATTATTTTATTTTTTTATTTTATTTTATTTTATAAGGAATTTTCATAAAGAGCATTAACGTTGCACTGTAATCCGTCCACAGATGTATCAAAAAGGGCTAGATCATCCGCATATTCAAGATACCTACATACATTAAATAACAGACAATTTAGACAATAACGGAAACATTAAATAATTGAGTTCGTCGGTAGCCTGGAGATGAGTTCGTCGGTAGCCTAGAGGTAGAGTCTCGGCCTTATGAACATGAGGTCTGTGGTTCGATCCCAGGTGCCGGCAAACTCCCCTTTCACGACACAAGCTTTTAGCTTACTGTGAAAGGTGTATAAGGTTGTATTTGGGTTTATAACAAAACCCAGATATATCTTTTTTAAAAAAAAAAAAAAAATTAAGTCAATATCATCGGATTATGAATGTAAAATGTCCTGTTTTCCTGTGATGTCTCCGTCTCAATTCCGTCACGTTTATTCCGAGGCTGTATGTTCTATACCTATTAAGTTATGTGTAGATTACAATAACAATATGTACCGATGTGTGTACCTGTCATAAGAATAAGCTTATTCGGGAGAATGTCAACTTGAAAATTTTCCATTTTCAAAATAAAATTGAAACGAATGAATACAAAAATATTATACAGGGTTTAAAAGTGCTTAATTTTTATTATAAATCTTATTTGGTAATATCAGTTATTTTAGAAGGATTAACTATGTAACAGTTACGAGACATTTTGAATGTTTTTTAAATATTCTACAATGCACATCCGTTACTTGATTTTTTAGTATTATCTCGCTCGTCAATGGTAAAGGTTTACCGAAATCGATCGCGATTTTAAAAAATCAAGTAACGGATGCTTATTTGGTAAGTCGGACGACGTTTCTCTCATAATTTAATAATCATAAAAAAAAAAATAATCAAAGGTCCGTGGTTCGATCCCAGGTGCCGGCAAACTCCCCTTTCACGGCACAAGCTTTTAGCTTAGTGTGAAAGGTGTATAAGGTTGTATTTGGGTTTATAACAAAACCCAGATAGGTATATCTTTTTAAAAAAAAAAAAAAAAAAAAAAAAAAAAAAAAAAAAAAAAAAAAAAAAAAAAAAAAAAAAAAAAAAAAAAAAAAAAAATTTATAAAGTTCAGTAGAATTATGTGGCCAATGATAGTTGGCCAAAAAAGCACTGGTCTTTCGTCTGCAAGGATTCCGTCGGCCCGGGCGTCCCTCTTTCAAAATACACCGTTCCTATGACAACGACATCAGAGCGCAGGGAATGTCGAGGGAAGAGGTGACGCAATCAACACAGAGACGCTCTGAATGAAGGAGGCTGGTTTCTGCCCTGTGCTCCCGAGAGGAGCGTTGAGGGCGATGATGACTAGAATAAAACATTTGTTTCAATTTACCTACCTAATAATGGAATTCTACTACGTGTGCACCATAACAATTGAAGACGACATTCGATGTGGACTAGTTGCGTAAAACATACTTAATCTCAGGAATTTTTCGGTAAATGACCACTGAGCGCAGTGGTCGCTTCAGAGTCTCGTTGACGGGACAGAGTTCAGCGAGACATAGAGGTGCTGTGCCACTTAAGGCCTTGTGGACCGTGAGGCATAGTTTGAACTCCACTCTTTTTCGGAATCTCAGCCATTGTAGGTCCTTTAGCAGTGGTGTGATAAGGCAGATGAAATTTAATACTTAAAAAAAAATATATATACGTATCGGTTGTGGTATATTGTAATTCCCTGTATGAATTTAGTATTACTGTGCATGTATAATGTATGTACCTGCTTGTTGTCGAAGCGAAAGATGGAAAATAATATTTGGAATGCTATGTATGTATGTCAGGAGAAATAGAAAACTATCTTGTATAGAAAGAGATGTCAGGTGATGACAACATCGAGGTAAATATATCGACGAACCATATACGAAATGTTAATGGTAACGAATTCTGTATGAAATTAAAAAATGTTTGAGAATATTTTTTTTAATTGTACAGTTACCTTATTAATACACTCCTTAACAGATTTCAATTATAAATTATTTTATATAGGTAATTTAAAAAAAAGTTCATTTCTGTTAATACATAATACACTGATAGTCGATACAACAACACCCTACTTTTTATATAAAAATGACGGGCTAAAAATGATTTGTGATTGATTTCTGTTGAAAATTGAGATACGTAAAAGTACCTACCTTACTACTCGGCCGGGAAACTTATTTGGACTACCCATAAACATTTTGAACTATTTACAGCGAAAATTATTGTGTACTTTTTATTATCATTTTTAAAGTTCAGGATAGCTCTGTAGCCGTAGATTGTTCCATAGAGGGCTTTGATTATTATTTGCTTACTTTTGCCTATTTTTGATATCTCCTGTGCACACCACTTTTCCATGGGAAGAATTCCACCTAACCGTACCTGTCTTGTGAAGGTTGCGTTCCCTCCCAAAACTTTGAAAAAATTAAGTCCTGACGGTTTTTTGAATAATTTTTTTTTTTTTTTTTTTTTTTTTCTTTTTTTTTTTTTTAAAAGATGTATCTGGATTTTGTTATAAACCCAAATACAACCTTATACACCTTTCACACTAAGCTAAAAGCTTGTGCCGTGAAAGGGGAGTTTGCCGGCACCTGGGATCGAACCACGGACCCCTTGTTCTGAAGGCCGAGACTCTACCTCCAGGCTACCGACGAACCCCAATTTATTAGGTCATTTTTTATGTTAGGCCCCATATTCAGATTTTTCACTTCTCGTTATGCCGAATTAGTTTTCCCTTAAATTGGTGGTCTTTTTTGTAAAGGTTTCCCTGTGTTGTATCAGACAAAAGAGAACCTCTACAGGCCTTACTCTAGTCCAGCCTTTGACATTACATAGATCAGATCCTCGTTGTCTTTCAATCTCTCCTATCAATATGAGTTGGAGAATTTCATATTGATTTTCTAGCAGATAATCCGATTATTAAAAGAATATGTCAAATTTATCATCTCTCATGAAGGCGTTTAACAAGGAAGGGGGTGGTATACGGGAAGACTGGGAATTCAGGGAGAAGGAAGAGTTGCAGATATGGTTATTGCAGGAAGGGTTCAGGGTGTAGTAGGTATTTGAGGAGAAGGAAGATGATGAAGGGAGTATGGTGTACAATTTCCTATGTAATTCGAGAAGTGTTGTTGGATGTTGTTACTCAATAATAATAATAGTGTTACGTTCATTGATCTATATGATAACGCAGTAGGTACTACTTTTCTGAGAAAACATATTCAAAAATATTAATACTACATAGGTACTTATAATATTGTCTTGAAGTTTAATTTCATAACATTAATATCCCAATGGTCTCTTTTCTACACTGAGAAAAATATTAACGAAATTTCACAACGAATCATTGGTACTTACTATCAGATAAGGACCAGAGATAGAACAAACGATTCATTAGTACGAATCTATAATATTAACTTTTCGCAAACAATACGTTGGCAATTTTAATTAAGAGGATGTATCTACCTAAAAGAGGGGATGTCAGAGAGCACGGACGTCCAAAAACTACGTGGCTTGACTATGAAGATCATATTCTCAAAGACGGTCGTAAAGATAGATAGATATAGATCTTTTCAGTGTATACCTTAAAATGAGAAAATGGATAACATACAGCACTGTTGAATTGAAGGCATTTCATTTATTTATTTATACTTTTCTTCACTGTACATTGGTTACAATATTACATAATAAAATAGTGTCATAAAAATAACAGTTATACTATTCAATGTACAGAGAGCGAGTTTATCGCTAAATTTCAGTCTAAGACAAGACGTTTTATGAATTTATCCTTAAAAGTAGAAAATTCGTAAGCTTACAGAAATATTGGGAGATCTTTTCTTTGCCGAAAGCTCCACACAGCATAATGTTTAAAAACTTTATAAATGTAGTTTAATAAATGTGAAAAAGCACATCTACCGAAAAGGATTGGTTGCTAGTTTAAGTCCTGTCTTAGAAACACTAAAAAAGTAATTTTCTTTTCTGAGCCTTATTTTTAAATTTACACTTTAAGGGGCTCCTTTGGCAAAAACGATAAAACATTCAATTTTCAACAAGTTTGGTGTACACAAACTGTCAAAACTTGTTGACCCTACGAACATTTTGTATTGTTCAAATATGAAAACAAATATTAATTACCAATATCAAACTTTAACTTTTAATAAAAAAAACTCGATTTTAGCTTCATAGTATTCGTTTATAAAAAAGCATATTTCTTGCAATGCTTTTTTATATTTCTAAAAATCGAATACGGGGGTGTGTTTGGTACATAAATGCACGAGAATCCTACAAATTTCTAGAATATTTAGAGAGTTATTACAATTATAGAAAAAAAAAATCTATTTTTTTTGTTTTTTTCATGGATATTGACCGACTTAAAAAATATTTTTTTTGATAAAATTTCTCATATTTTGAAACCAAAAATCACCACATGAACTCAATTTTTTGTATAATAAAAAAAGTTTGCTAAAATCTATAGTATTTATATGCTTGATAGGAGGAATAAAATATAAATATATATTACAAATAATTTGTATTTTGATACAACAAAGAGTACCTTAATAAATCTCGTCAGCCTGCGATTTATTTATTTTTTAGCAAAAAACTAATATTGGTAATAAATATTTAATTTTTTATTTCATCAAATCAATATGTTCGCAAGGGTCAACAAGTTTTGGTAGTTTTTCTATCAAATTTGTTGAAAATAGAAAATTTTACCGTTCTTGCTAAACGGGGCCCTTAAGTTATGAACTGAATATCGTATCTACGAGATATTTGATTCATATTTGTGTTCCATGTTGAAACAATAATAATATTTAATTTAATCTGATAACAATATCGTGACAACATTACGTTTAGGTGAAATAATGTTGAAGTGTTTTAAAACAATTCACAGCTTTATATATATTATATAGTGTATAATTGTTTGAGGATTTGATGATGGGTGTACTAATAATAATAAGTACAGAGCTCGGTGAGAGTGTCTGATGATGTCGACATGACAGCTGTGGGGTGAGAGGTCCCTTGTGATATCGCCATGATATTAAGTATATTATGTATATTGTGGTGGTGACATATTATTCTGTTGTCAACAACAATGACGATAACACTTGCTTGGTAGGTAGATTGGCATCCACCACTTATTACGACAATTTCAAAGTGTTTGTACTTTTTGACATTTCAAAAACGTTATAAACTTGAATATACTTACATACTGTGTGTTATTGAAGTAATATAGGTATACAAATTTTTTGAGAGTTGGAAAAAATATATATATTCGCGAATATAATTTATTTATTTATTTGATATATGAACTTTGCAAATTTGCCTTTAACAATAGGTATAATACATAAATATGAAATCAAAAATACAAACAGTCTACAAATATAAAAAATAAATGCACCTATACATTCAAAAAGAAAAAAAAACAAAACCAATAACATGAATACAATTCAATATTATGGTGATTAGCTGACGAGTAACAATAACCATGCACAGCTGCAAATACCGGTTGACAAATTTCTGGTGAACTTCAGGAAATTCATGAGGTGCTGAAGTCTAGACTGAAGAGTGTAGAGGATAATATGACGCAGCCTACACGGGTGAAGACAAACATAAGTCATCAACATACAGTAGACATGGTATCAGTCTAAACTCCAAAGGGATATCCTAGGAGTGTAGTCAAAAGCCTCCACATATTGTGGTATTTTAGCCGGTCAGTCATTCAGGTTGTCAATTATTAGTGGACAAGATTGATTGTTAAGTTTTGTATCTCGGAGTTGTGTTAGTTGATTGAGATCGCGTCTTGGATATCATAACTCATCCTCAGGGTATTGATTTTCTTTAATTTGAATGTATTTCTTTATAAAATTGTTTGTAATCAATGTAAATAAGTAGGTAAATAATGAATAAATTAATAAATGGGAGTCCCCTACGTTATCCGAGTGGACGATGGGTCGCCTTCAAACATTGAAAACCTTTCTCCAAACATTGCTCCAACAACATTTTTTTTATAAATACACACTATATTTTATAAATGAGTAGACAATTGTTTCGTCTTTTACCAAGACATTATCAATACTGTACAACAATGTATTGATAATGTCTTGGTAAAAGACGAAACAATTGTCTACTCATTTATAAAATATAGTGTGTATTTATAAAAAAGTTAAGTGTTTACTTCATACCATAATGGATAATACGCAAAAAGTTACGGATTATATTAAAAATAAAAACATTTTTTTATTCATATCCATACTGCGGCGAATCGTCCATTAGGGCCCACTCAATATTCGCTCACGACCCACTGTTGGGTCGCGACCCATAGTTTGCTCTAGAGGGATTGTTGTGGGTAAACTGCCTGCCTGGAACAGATTGCCCACAGACCTGAGAGAGAATCAGTCCACTACCACATTTAAAACCAAGTTAAAGACGCTGCTGTTCAGGAGAAGTCGCGGCGTCCTTGAGATAGATGGTCACAGATCATTAAACGGCGCCACATATAAATAGTCCATTTATTATTAAACAACGCTTTTATAATATTGTGCATACTTCACATATATGTTAGTTATGTTAGAAAGATGTTTGTGGAAATGTACGAGTTTTTCTATAATTGGAAAATTCTTTTGTACTTATGAAAACCTGTTGGAGGTCGGTGTTGACTTGCTCATCGACGCCTGCTACCTCCACGACCCCCGCGCCACCAAGCCTGCCACCTTTCAATGCCCCAGCTGATGTCAGGTTGAATTTTGCAACAATGTATTCTATCAAGCATAAAAGGTGCAACAACGCATTTATTTATATACCGTCACGGTATTGCTTCAAAGTGTGGTAGCCAGTGAGATACAATTCAGATTAAGTTTTGAAGAAAATGTTAAATCGCATATATTAACTATTTACTACTATAACATCACGGCATATCCCACAACTGCGGTAGCCAGCAGGACAGTTGCATATAATAAACATGCAAGCTGTTCTCTCCGTGCCAATATAAAATCAAGACATTCAGGATGCGTGGCAAACCTCATCGCTGAATTTAAGATGTAAAATGTCTTAATTTTTTCGAACATCTACCTTTTACTGGACACTCGAAAACTTACGGAGAAGAGAAGGAAACCGAATCTTTACCGGGTGTTCCACGGGACTTGTGGACTTTAAAGACGGAAAATTACTTGTATAGACTTAGTAAGATCTTTACGGTATCCAAAAAGTAAGTGAAGTGACGTAACAAATATTTTTTGTAAATAACATACGTAGTGTTCTCAAAACGGATTTGTAACTTGTAATCAGGAAGTCGAATGAATACTGTTTTATATGTGATAATATATCTAATACATTATATACAGCATCAGAATGTGTGTAATTTATTACGTTATTATTTCATAGGTAATGTTTTTGTGTGGGTGTGTATATATATATATATTAATACGGGAACGTGTGTGCGTAGGGGTAGGAACTGAAATAATAATAATAATAATAACTTGTCAGATTGTCCCTTTGACAGTAGGGAAAAATAATTAATTTGCAGACTTTCACCTCGAACAGATTCGCAATAACAGTGTCGCATACATATAATGTAATATATACTTATAAATATAATATATATACCTATCTAATGGCACACACTTCATGTAGCTACCTACATAGTTTTTTTTATTATATAATAAGTAGTAATTCATTCGGATATCCCTACATAAGAAAACTTTTACATGTGTATTTGTAATCATGATAATTTATATCTACTAATGACAATAATTTTATTATGCATAGCAATAGTGAAAATTTACGATTATGATGACGAATGACTTCCACGTGTAACGAATGGACGAAAAAAGGTTGACGAAGATAGTCTATATATGTGAAAAAAGGGGTGTGAAGAAATGCGGACGTCCGAGAGCTTCATGGCTGGAACAAGTGGATCAAATTCTTGAGTGTGCCTGCGTGCTGAGTAAGAGAAATTGGCGTGCATGTATGAGAAATTGAATTGATGTCGAAACGAACGACGTCTTTCTCAGTAAAAATTAATAAAGTAGAAAAAAAAAAATTAATTTCATTAAGAAGGTATTGCACATCCTTTATTTTTGTCAAAGCCATAAAAATACTCTTACAATAAAATAAACAATCAACGTCCTTCAAGCTTTGCAGCACAATGTGCTTGGTCGTATTACTTATTATTTTTTCTTTGAATTTCAAGTCTACAGAAATAAAGATTGATGTTTTATGCTGAGACACAGATCAAGTGCATAAAATATTTTTTGAAACATCAAATGATTTATCGTTATGAAAAATTGTTCATATCAAAGATTTTGATCCAAATAAAGTCACGAATTTGGTTCTCAAATTTCCATGTGAACTGTATAGTACATCATTTTTGCTTGTCTGTACTAATCTCACTTAAAAACTGTTTTATTTGCTACAAAATTCACAAAATATAACAAAACAAGTCATTTTATATATTGATATTGCATTTAGATTTGAAAAGATCGAATACTGAAGCAATTATTCCACAGGAGCTAGAGAACTGTGTCAAAAATATCTACCTTTGTACTCGTACATTACTGTGACTGGACACTTAGAGCATTAAAGCAGGTGTGAAAATATATATTATGTAGATACTTGTTGGTTAATTTAATTTAATTTTGATTATTTATCATGTAATTTATTTATTTTTCCAACAAAGTGAACATTAACTACTACAAAAATAATTGTAACTTAGCATAACTTTTTCTTAACCTAAATACATATTTAATTATCTTCTAAAACAATAATGAGAAATGGAATTAATTGCCTCACTAGACTTTTCTCAGCTCTGAAGCAGTTCCTACATTTAAGTATATTCTATTTAAATCATAATTATTGAGTAGTTTTTGTAATTCTTTACAATATGTAGCATTAGGAAATATAAACAAACAAAAGTTCAAAAATATTAATTGGAGACCGATGGAGAACCAACTTGCAGACGCAATTTTTGTATCTCATCCAGAATTCTCGATTCTTACTCATCTTTCTTTCATTCCTCTAATCGCTGCAATGCCTGCAATAAAAATCACTCACATTTTTCGATTCCCAAATCACTTGACCATCTTCTAAATAACCTGTCCAAGTTGATACTGCTTTTTATATTACATTATGTACCTATATCCAAACATTCAAAAGGCCTGCTGTGCCGTGTGTTTTAGTAAATAAACAAATATTTGATACTAAAATCTGATACTTTCACACTTGTGCAATATTTGGTACAACAATATTACACAAAATTGTTTACTTCCTTGCTTACATCCATTGACGACCTTACATCCCATTCTCTTCGACCAATAGAACAACCTGCTTTGTATTAACTATAAATAATTAAAACTTTGAGATGGAAGACAAAACCATAGTTTTTGCTCATCTCAATTTCCTTAGCAATATTATACCTATGTCTTAACCACTTTCTCAACCCCTCACCCCACTTCCGTCTGCCATTCTCTTCTGCGTACAGATATACGCACGTACACATCTGTAAACACACATACATATAAACGTATTATTATATTGCTGCCACTAGGGTTGTTTAATTAATTCCTGAAATTAACAGCCTACAACCAGATACAATTATAGTACATTACACAATATGCTTACTAAGAGTCTCACTAGTGTTATTCACTCCAGCACATCGATAACTTTAAAAAATAAATTATTATTTACATATTTGTTGGATTATGTTTTATTGACTTATTATATTATATTATTTGTTTATTTATTCATTATAAACACAAAACAGACAAAAACTACATACATCGATGGAGGCTCAGGTCTCCAGAACGGTCAGTTCAGCTTTCCACTATATAAGGCGGCTGAATCACGTCTCTAGATTTCTGCCCGAAAGTGTCATTAGGGATCTGGTGACAGCATTTGTTGTCTCAAGATTGGACTATTGTAACGTTGTTTATGCTGGACTACCTCAAAGCCTTCTCAATCGTTTGCAGCTGGCGTTCAACAGTGCTGCGCGGCTCATTTTCCGTGAGGGCAAAAGAAGCCACATCACTCCCCTCTTAGAACGACTACATTGGTTGAGGGTCGAGGAAAGGGTGACATTTAAGGTGTGCCTTTTGGTCTACAAGGCTATTAACAAAATGGCACCATCGTGCCTCACAGAGCTTTGTCCCCTTGACTTACTGAGACTTACTGAGCCCAATAGAGCCGGTAAGTCCAACTTCTACGAGAGGGCCTTTGGTGTTGTAGGACCAGTTATGTGGAATCGCCTACCGGTGCTGCTGAGAGATGGTCAGACGGTCACTAGCTTCAGAGGCAAATTAAAAACTAAACTCTTCACTGGCGCCCTTGAGACGGTCTAGAGACTGTAAAACGGCGTCATAAATAAAATAAAATCATCCAAAATCATCATCATCATCATCATCATCATCATCAAGTACAGAAAATGTCAATCTTTCGGAGATCAGTAATTGATAAATCCACAGTTAATGTAAAAAACATAGGTACCTAACATCATGGTCATCTTAACATTCCGTCATAAACAGTCTCACTGACTCACTCAATTATCACACTAGAACAAAACACAAGTCATAATACATAAAGTCGCTGTGGAAGTACCGCACTGTAAAACACTGTACTGAGGCCTGAGTCAACAACACACTTTCGTGTCACGTTCCCGCTCCGTTAGCGTTCGGGTGCAGACGATGTTGCAAGCAAGTGTCAATTTCGTTGCTAAGATACACAATAGTTACGAAAATTTGGCGCACCATCGTCTGCACCCGAACGCTAGCGGAGCGGGAACGTGACGCGATAGTGTGTTGTTGACTCAGGCCTCAGTTGACTGAAGTCTAGTGAGCAATAAATTCCATTTCTTGTTAGTGTCTTTAGAACATAAGTTTATAAATTGGTTAAGAAAAAGTCATGTTTAGTAATATTGATTTTTGTAACAGTTAAGTTTGATTTTGTCGGAAATTCAAAAATAAATAAAATAAATTAGTATTGAATAAGAGCATCTCACTTCAATGAATACCCACATGCAGACTTATAAACATTGAAATATAAAATTTTAGATGATACACGATGTAACGTAGTAGTGATTACATAGCAATCTGAACGTGTTTCTCTTTGACTCTCAGTACGTACCACTTCCACCATCTATAAACATACACAGATAATATACATTTTCCACCAGTCAATCTGACGATGACTAATGATGGGATCCTTGTTATCCTTATCAGTTTAATGTACAACATCACTAATAATAATATAATAATTAAATTATATTATATTATCTATTTACTTAGTATCAATATTAGAATACTACGCCTATTGTACTTATAGATGATATCACAAAATGCTAATTGCCATATTAATCAAAACATGTTGATATTAATTTGATATACCTTATTGTAATATGAAAATGTTATTTTATTGCAATATCATACATGCCATTGAGCTATTTTCTGTACCAAATTCTTCTTCTTCCTCTCATTTAGTTAGGACTGTGTCCTGTTGCTTTCAGAGCCAGCTATTGGGAGGTGAATGCCCAGATATCCCCCTATCTTTTGGGTGGTCGTCCTGGAGGTCTGTTTCTTGTTATGCACTCGATTAATTGAACTCGCTCTCCCCTCATGATTTCTTTAAAAACGTCTCCTTGCTCTTCCCCATCGCATAACGTTTTCAACATTACAGATTCTCTTTATTCCTGAGTTCCACGAAGTGTTTATACCTGCGATGGGTCGTAGAGTCTACATCTAAGATGTTCTAAGAAGGCTTTCTGTTGTGGTGGTGTCAGCTCATTCGTTTCTATGCCGTATGTTATAATCGGTCTTACGCAGGTCTTATAAATCCTTACTTTACTCTCTTTCAGCGTGTCTTTGTTTCTCCATACAGCATTTTTATGCACCCAACCAAATTCTTGAATAAAAGTAATGAAAAACATTATCTAGTGAAAATAAATCTGTACAAAAGGCTTAGATATTGCCTTTTTTTATTTTAATAGATACAACAGCTTTAACAATGCGATACTATACTATACTATACCCTCACGCCATGTCCCAGGAGGGGTAGGCAGAGAGAACGGAACGCCATATAGATCTGTCCTTACATACTTCTTTCGCTTCCTCTACATTCATCCAGTTTCTCATACATGCACGCCGATTTCTCTTACTCAGCACGCGTCCGTCCTTAAGAATTTGGTCCACGTGATCAAGCCACGTGGTTCTTGGACGTCCGCGCTTCCTCACACCCCTTCTTTCAGGTAAATACATCCTCTTCGTCATCCTATCATCTTGCATTCGCTCAACATGTCCAAACCATCTCAACTTGTTTACACGCATTCTGTCCACAACACTCCTCTCACATCCGCTCATTCTCCTGATATCCTCATTCTTCACTCTATCTCGCAACGTTTTACCAACCATTCTTCTCAGTGAACGCATCTCCACAGCATTTATTCCACTCTCATCCTTTTTCAACCACGTCCAAGTTTCGCTTGCATACATAAGTGTCGGTAACAGAATGGTATTGTGCACTAGCATTTTTGCCATGTTCGACACACTGCTATTGCTAACAATGGGTCGAAGTGCACCATTCACTCTAGCACCGGCGACTTTTCTTCTTTCAATGTCCTTATCAAATCTTCCATCCCTCGCAAACAGACATCCCAAACAAACATACTCATTCACTTGCTCTAAACATTCATCGTCAACCTTTATTTCACATACCGTTCTTTCACTCTCTCTTTCAAACACCATTACTTTCGTCTTCGCGACATTCATTTTTAACCCATTTGCACTACAGCTATCATACACACACGACACAATGTCTTGTTAATCACTTTCATTCTCAGCCATTAAGACTAAATCGTCTGCATACATCAAAGCATTCACTCGATTGCCATTCAGTTCAACACCTACATTCATCCCTTTCAAAGGTCGCATACAGAAGTCAAAAAATAGATTGAATAGCCACGGAGACATAACACAACCTTGCTTCACTCCTTAACAATGAACAATACAATAATAAACATTTAATAATTTACATCGCCAATTAAATCACCTTGAGGCAATGTCTTCCAGTTAACCTAATACAATGCTCGATAGATTAGTTTTAGTAAAAATTAGTTTAAATAAATTAGAATGCATGGGACATAATTATGGAAAAAAAATATTTTGCTATAAATTAATTTTTATTTCTTTCATTCATCATACCTACCTACCATCACGGCATTGCACACAAGTGAGGTAACCAAAGTAATTTAACGACTGCTAAGCCAGTAGTCAATAACAATGATGCCAAGTAGAAGCCTTGGCGAAAACGTTTGAGGTGAATAAATTTAATTTGGAAATTATACAGTGTTTTTAAAATCATTTTAATTAATAATTTTAATTAACAAACATTTTGACATGTTCTTATATATTATCTACTTCTTACTTGAGAAAGTTTGTTTGCACAATGTTCCCATATATAATTATAATGTAATCATCTAATTGAACTTGCTTTCAGTGTTTCAACTTCAGTATATTTTTAATCCCGACATCTGCTGTACATAGGATATAATATGTTATGTAGGATAAAGGAAAGGACGATAATTCTCATTGAAGAAAGAGAATTAGACTTCTCGCAGACTTAGATAAAACAGAACAGTCGGATAACGTAGTTTGACTCTCTGAGATTTCTGTATTTGTCTCTTTCCGTTAATCGTAATTCCGTTAATCATTTCCGTTATTCCAATGTAGGCTTTTCTTATAACTAGTAAAAGAAGAAAGCACGTATATTGCAGTAGTGTGTCTTCCACACAAGCCTAAAATCCAGGTTTCAACTGAAATTTTAAGTTAAAAAATAATTAAAAAGTGGAAATAATAAAACAAATGTTTTATTCTACTAATGGTTTATTATGTGAGAGAGACGTCTTTCGTCTGATGAGGACATTGTCAATCAATTGATTGACAATGTCCTCATCAGACGAAAGACGTCTCTCTCACATAATAAACCATTAGTAGAATAAAACATTTGTTTTATTATTTCGATATGGAATTCTACTACCTAAACACCGACACAGTGAATAAATTAAAAAGTGATAAGATTGCGCGCAGTTCAAAACCGATCGTTTAAAATATTGCGTGCAATCGCACACTATGTATGTGAGTGAATTCCATTGGTCACTTCGATGCGACGCCTTTGAAACCATCAGACAACACTCGCTGCGTTATGCAAATGGATCGTATTAAAATCTTACAAAGCTTATGTTTTTGTCTCTCTCAAATTCGTCGTTGGACACCATTCGACCAATACTCGCGCAATTTTATACTACTATACTATACTATACCCTCACGCCGTGTCCCAAGTGGGGTAGGCAGAGAGAACGGAACGCCAAACAGATCTATCTTTACACACTTCCTTCGCTTCCTCCACATTCATACAGTTCCTCATACACGCACGTCGGTTCCTCTTACTCAACACGCGGCCGTCCTTGAGAATTTGATCCACGTGGTTCTCGGACGCCCGCGTTTCCTCACACCCTTTCTTTCAGATAAGTATATCCTCTTTGTCATTCTTACCTCGTTCATTCGTTCAACACGCCCAAATCACCGTAGTTTATTCACGCGCATTCTGTCCACAACAGTCTTCTTGCATCCGCTCATTCTTCTAATATCCTCATTCTTCACTCTATCACGCAGCGTTTTACCAACCATTCTTCTCAACGATCGCATCTCTACTGCATTTATTCCACTTTCGTCCTTCTTCAACCACGTCCATGTCTCGCTTGCATACGTAAGTGACGGTACCAGAATGGTATTGTGCACCAGCATTTTAGCCATGTTCGACACATTGTCATTGCTGACAATGGGTCGAAGTGCACCGTTTACTCTAGCACCGGCCACTTTCCTTCTTTCAATGTCCCTATCGAATCTTCCATCCCTCGTAAACATACTTCCCAAATATACATATTCACTTACTTGCTCCAAACATTCGTCACCAACTCTAATCTCCCAAATAGTTTTTTCATTCTCTCTTTCAAAAACAAGAACTTTCGTCTTCATAACATTCATTTTCAACCAATCTTATCGGTATGATACAATAATTAGAAGTACATGCGATATCGCGGGAATGAGAAAAAAACTAGCCCCAGTTTTTTGCAATATTTGGCCTTCGATCAGACAAATCAAACTACATAAGGCAATGTTAGTTTTTGGACAGGTGATTATTATTAAACATGACTGTAGTAATATTGAGCAAAGTTTTAAATATATTTTCTTATTCACTTTGGTAGTAGAATTCCATAACGATTTTTTTTTTTTTATATGATTGATTCTCTCAAGAGACGTTTTTCGTCTTGTTTGGAAATTGTCAATCAATAGGTAGTCAATTAGAGGTGTTCAGACTTTTTCACTTTCAGTAATCATTCTGGATAATTCTCCGAATTAAAATAGTGTGAATAGACTTTTCATCAATTGTGATCACTGGCGATGACGAATGAAAGCGATTACCACTTGAGCCCCTAGACAAACACGCACTTGGCGATCGACTACAAACGAATTTTCGACAACAATAACGCATAATTATACGGTACATGTAGGTAGATTGTCGAAAAGTTCACCAGTAGTCGATCGCTAAGTACGGTTTGTCTACGGGCTCTGACATTATTTTGATAAAAGGACCTTTCGCTGAAACAACCATAAACAAGTTTTTTCCATTTGTCTCATTCTCTATGAAATATCTAGAATTGAATATCAAAATCATTAACAAAATGAATATTGTAATATGTTTTTGAGACAATTTTATAAATTTGTTTCAACTGTTAATTACTCTTTGTTTATAATTTCGAGGGTCAAATATGTACCTAATAAATGTGTTTTTTTAGTAATAAGGTGTGTATGTAATATTATTAAATTGTTAATTTTATTTAAATAAAAATATTTGAATTTCAATTGGTTTTTTAGAAAATACGTCAAACTTCGGCGTCAAAAGTAGATACTGTAAGGTTACTCTTGACAAAATCTAAACACAATCTTAATCTTAATCATATGACGCGTGAAGATACTATTGGCCAAAAATACGCGCATACCGATCGCGTGGTAACGGTAGCGCGGTGTTTTTGACCTTAGTCCCTTCGTGCGTTGTATGATCAAGATCAAGAGTAGATTAAGATCGTATTTAGATTGTGTCAAGAGTAGTCCTGCTGATCTATATTCGCCCAATAGTAGATATACTCGAGAAATACCTACTAGGAATACAATAAAAACTAATATAAATTTCATAAACTAGTTCACAAGTTTAAATATTTAGAAGATTATTATGAAAATAGGTGCTTTGTCTATCAGATGCAGTTTCGAGAAAATAATATTATTGTTTAAAGTTTTGAAATTATTGTATTTGCAGTATGAACGACTGCAATGCTGATATTTCATATTCTGAATGACGTGAGAAAAGTTGATAAATAATGAAACAATCTAATTTATAGATAGTTAAGTCTCGCATAAATGTATCTACAAAATATAAATGTATAAATATCTTTAAACAATAATCTTCATGCTTCAATCCTTCTCTCGAGATCACAGGGCAAAAACTAGCCTCCTCCATTCAGAATTTCATTGGGCTGATTCATTCACCTCTTCCATGACATTCCTCTTTTTTGAAGATATATCTGGATTTTGTTATAAACCCAAATACAACCTTATACACCTTTCACAGTAAGCTAAAAGCTTGTGTCGTGAAAGGGAAGTTGACACCTGGGATCGAACCACGGACCCTCTGTTCACGAGGCCGAGACTCTACCCCCAAGCTACCGACGAACTCAAAATATGCCATTGTTAAAGGATCGCTGTATTGTGAAAGAGGGACATCTCTGTCCTCGGATCCCCAACATGAGTTCTATTCATCTATTCCCTTAAACCAACTTGTGGAGCACCTGAAAAGGAATCGGTCTCCCAATCTTCTCCGTAAGTTTTCGATTGTCTTGTAAAAGGCAGGTGTTCGAAAAATAAAGAAAATTTACATCTTAAATTCAGCAATGAGGTTTGATCTTGAATGTCATAATTTTTTGTTGTCATGGAGAGGATGCTGGTCTGCTGGCTTTGTGATATATGCCGTGATAGTATAGTAATAATACCTACTAATAATTAAATCAAGAAAATGAGATGGCCATTGTGTCGCGGAGGTAGCGCCCTCGTCTTAAAGTCACATAAGTTCGATTTCCGGTCAGTGAAAAATTAAAAGTGACCTTTTTCAATATTTGTGGCCAATCATCACCATTTTTTTCTTCGTTGTGTTTTACGATTATCAGTTTTTTAGGTCAGAGAATTTCAAGACAAACCCGCTCTTACGGACTGCGTAATCCAGTGACTGCGGAATTTGGTGGTCAAGCGTGAGCGACCATAGGAAGAAAGAATAAATATCTCCAGGTAGGTACAGGATGAAGTATGTGGTGGGCGCTGCCTATAAAAAAGTTGAAGTTGTTAGCGTTGGAAAGAGTAAAAGCATTTATGCATGTGGCGAAATTTCGATGAAATTTATCTGTTTCTAGCCCGCGACAAATCCAATAGTGTGAAACTGTTCTTATTCATATACTTATTCTTCTTGGTGTGAATTTTCATTCAAGTCACATTCTTCAGGAAGCAAGCCACCCTATCCTGTTTCTCCCCCCTGAGCCCTGATCTGATGTAATATTCAATACCCCTTCTCCCAAAACACTCACATACACACAAAATATTATTACAGACAGATAGTCATGTGTAACACAGATCCGACCCGAGTCAAATGTTCGGGTCCTTCCAAATTGACCCGCGGGTCTACAGATCACCTACGGATCTTACGGGTCCTAATGATCTGTTTGAGCGGAGACCCGTTGGATCTGTGAGGACCCGATGACCCGAAAGATCTGTTTGAGACGATGACATGTAGGATCCGTTTAAGCGGATGACACGTAAGTTCTGTATGTTTTGTTCACAAATTGAATAGAATGACCGTTTGTACTTACCCATACATACATACCATCACGCCGCTTCCCATACATACAAATCCGTATTCTAATAATATATTGTGTTTTATTGCTGGAAAGTATCGCAAAGTTTTGCTAGTCTCTAAAAATATTTTTCACAAAATAATACTACAATACACAAACACAAAATATTTCACAAAAAAATATCATGGCGAAACATTTTATGAAACCAATACTTTTTCATATAAAATGTTTACCTTTAATCAATAGCTTATCCACTATTTATTTCAACTAAACCTTTGCACAGTTCACAATAAAAAGTATTTTCCTAATTGAAATTAATTGGTAGTATGTTGTTTTTTTTCCTTTATTTATGCATTATTTCTCTTGACTGTTTTTTTTTTATTTGTATTATTTGTAAAGGCTGATACAGCTGTTTGTTATGTAAATAAATAAATATTTTATGGCCAATAAATGTCATTATTATTATTCTTATAATTATTGAGTACTCCGTTCAGATATTAAGTGTAAAAATCTCCATACCGTATGAAAGACATAGTGGATCATAGACAATAAGCTATCAACACCGGAAACAGATCCGACCCGTAGACACAAGTATACATGCTGCAACCGGAAAGACCCGTGACCCGTGTATGTACCTACAGCGGAAACGGGTCCGAGCTAAAGACAAAGATCTGGGTTGTAACCGGAAAGACCCGTGACCCGAATCATATGTTCGGCTCACTGCTATCAGTGGACCCGAACGGGTCGGGTCGCCTCAAAGTGATCTGTTACCCATGACTACAGACAGACACACACACACCTTTTCAATAACAATAATAAAATTTGTGAACACCATACGTAGAGTTATTAAGGAATTTAGTACATATAATATTGCGATTATGTATAAAATAGTTAAATGTATAAAACGAACCTATAATCCATGATTCTCTCCTTTCTCATGTTATTTTCAACATTAAGTTCAATCAATTCCTTCACATTAATTAATAAATTTAAGTTTTATTAATTTATTCTTTACTTTACATTGACTACAAGCAATTTTAAATAAAGAAATACCTATTCAAATTAAATACAACCAATGAAGGCATATTATCGTGAAGGCGTAATTTCTTCCAACTAACCCAGTTTCAAGAATCTTTTTCAATTTAAGAAAAGAAAAGAATAGGTAGGAAATGAGACTAGGAAACACATGCCAAATTTAGAGTGATAAAGTAGTCCTTGATCGCTCCTTGAGCATTTTAATTCTGGAACGTAGACTATTCCAACAGCGAGCACCGAGTGAGTTGGTATCGCCAGAAGACGCTTGCTATTGGATCGTAAGGTTAACTCATGACTCAAAAGATAATCACACATTTCCTGAGTTTATATTGTGCCGACATAGAGTACAAAAACAATTTATAGACAAGTGACAAGACATGGAGATCTCGTCTTTGGCACACGGTAAGCCACCTCAGTTTATTTCTATATCTAATAAAGCGATCTGATCTTTTCAGATTAAAGATGAAATGAATGACAGTACATATTTTGTAATGTTTCCTTTCTTCATTTATGTTTTTTTGGCAGAGCACCCGAATTCGAGTGAATTATGCCTTTGTTTCACAGTAGGTATACGTTATAGATTCAGATGGCAAATCATTACAAAAATAGGTCCACGATTAATAAAATTGACGAAAAAGCGTCCGCCTGTAACCTAGAATGAGAAGCGAACATAGAGGCAAGTCAATACAAGGACATCACGGTCAATGCCCTCACATAATAAAAACAATTTTAAAAGCAAACAAATAAACAGGGCCGCTGGCGGGAATATATTTGTTTATTGTTGCAAATCATCGCGTGTCGATATCTAGGTCACTACGAGTATAATAGAGTTACCAGTAAAATTTAGAAAAATACTTTTATTCTATAATTAATGCTCCTGAAAAGTATGCTTCTTCGGACATAATATCAACTGTTGCCATATTACTACAGATTTGATTTTATTCTTCTTATTTGTGTATACATTATGATGTTTATCTATCAAGAACCAAATTCAATTTGAAGAAAGAAATTTATTTTATCAGTGGAATAAGGCGGCGGTTGTCCCGAATCAAGGACATTTAGCATCGACGATAAACAAATTCAGCGGCATGTAAATAAACTGCTATCGGGATAATCGAATTCGTGGGGAGTCCTAGATATTATTCTATTCATGACTCCTTAGGGGGCCGTTTAAACATTTTTTTCACACGGTTGAATTTTTGTAAAAATTCTCTTAAAATTGAGTTTAACAACAATGTTTCAAATCACACCAATCGGAAACTTAATATTTGAACCTTTCTTCATAATGCATTAAAAACGTCGAATAAATATTAAATAAATATATTTTTTTATTAATTTATTGTGCGGCATATGAACCCAAAACGACAATAAAGTTCACAAAAATACGAGTATTAGTAGATATAACTCGCACATTGCACAAAATTATGTGTTCTGTTGTTATGACACCATGTTTGTTTTTCTTTGTATACTAATTTTGTGCAATAAAGATTAGTATTACTAATATTATAGCGCGACAAAATACTCAGTGAAACAATATGTAGGTATATAAAAAAATGAAATAACCTTAAAATATATACATATGATAGAAACCAAACAATGCAATATAACATTCATTTCTTAGACTAAATATTTCATCTAAACTGACCAACTTTATATCTATCTAAATGTGATAGTTGGGTGTTAATCATTTGAACAATTGATAATTCCTAAAAACCAATCAATACTAACATTCATGAGCAAATTGAAGATATCATTCTTTCAAACAAAGTTTCCGCACCCTTGAGATGGATGCTCAACTAAACGGCGCCGAATTAATCATCCGACATACATAAATACATACATCGATTAATGAATAATTATTTTATTAATCAATAAATTATTTTCAAGGTCAACTTCGTTATTTATTTAGAAAACAATTTATTTCGTGTGTATTTAGTGTTAATGGCTGAGAATGAAAGTGATCTACAAGAAATTGTTTCGCGTGTGTACGATAGTTGTAGTTAGTGTTGTGGAATTCTCAAGAAATAATTGTTCGAGAAATTTACCGAGAAAATTCTCGGTAAATTTCTCGAAGTAGAGAATTTTCCGAGAATTTTTTTTTATTTTTTATTTTACAGTATAATAATAATAATATATACTATATTCAATCAATCAATAACAATGTACAAATGTTGAGACAATTTATCACCAATATGGCTACAATTAATTATGGAAACAAAAAAATGTTAGGTACCTACATAGAAAAAGTGCTAGTAACTGATGAAAAATCTTGATGTTTGACACCCCACATACCCATATTTAAGTTTAAAAAAAAATGCAGGGGCGTACATGGAAAAAAAGTGTTAATAACCTCTGATTTGGGCCTTAATCAGCCCCACAAATTTTTGGATCAATCAGGTGGCTGCGAAGTGTACTGGGCGAAAGGTTATAATACCACTAAGAAAAATTATGGCGAGAAATTTCTCTTCCATCAGAGGAGAAATTCTCGGAGAAATTTCTCGTTCTCGAGAAATTTCTCTGGAGAATTTTCTCTTCTCACATCACTAGTTGTAGTACAAATGGGTTAAAAATGAATGTTGCGAAGACGAAAGTGCTGGTGTTTGAAAGTGAGAGCAAAAGAACGACATGTGAAATAAAGGTTGACGATGAATGTTTAGAGCAAGTGAATGTGTATGTGTATTTGGGAAGTATGTTTGCGAGGGATGGAAGATACGCGACATGGACATCGAAAGAAGAAAAGTCGCCGGTGCTAGAGTGAATGGTGCACTTCGACCCATTGTTAGCAACAGCAATGTGTCGAATATGGCTAAAATGCTGGTGCACAATACCATTCTGGTACCGACACTTATGTATGCAGGTGAAACGTGGACGTGGTTGAAGAAGGACGAGAGTGGAATAAATGCCGTGGAGATGCGTTCACTAAGAAGAATGGTTGGTAAAATATTGCAGGATAGAATGAAGAAGGAGGATATCAGGAGAATGAGCGGATGCGAGAAGAGTGTTGTGGATAGAATGCGTGTAAATAAGTTACGATGATTTGGACATATTGAGCGAGTGCAAGATGAAAGAATGACGAAGAGGATGTATTTGTCTGAAAGAGGAGGTGTGAGGAGACGCGGACAGCCAAGAACCACGTGGCTTGAGCACGTGGATCAAATCCTAAAGGACGGCCGCGTGTTGAGTAAGAGAAATCGGCTAACATGTATGAGAAACTGGATGAATGTGGAGGAAGCGAAAGAAGTTTGTAAGGATAGATCTATATGGCGTTTCGTTCTCTCTGCATACCCCTCCTGGGACACGGCGTGAGGGTATAGATAGATAGACAATTTATTTCTGACTACCTGCGAAAGTCGGTATTTTGTTTTGAGTCAAATTAAAATTGTATGAGTTGTGATCTAACATAATAATGAAGGTATTACATAAGCATTCAAAAAGTATTACATAAGCATTCAAATTAAAAAACATTCAAAAAGTATTACATAAGATTAACAATATACTGTATTAACTATGTAATCTACGTATAACGTTACCGTTTAAAAAAAAATGTTCGATTTGTTACATTAATTTAATTATTTTGTTGATTTCGTGACTTAATACACTGTTGCATGTTACACTGGGCAACTGTTAAATGTACTTTTTATTCCAGTTTTCTGGTGGGTTTATTCTAATCCTGTAATAAATGCAAATTACAAATCTATTATCGCTCCAATCTATTTATTTTTGTTCTATTTTATTTACATACAACTTACTTACGTCATGCATTTATTCGTATTGTAAAATGGAGAAGAATAAAAAAAAACATGTCCTTCGACATTAATTTTATTCCCTTGGAATAGATGGTGTTGGTACTCGGCAAAAAACTGTTCTATTAAAAGGTAGGTAGGTGTTTATAAATGTGACGATTTTACACTTTAAATTCAGCCGTGAGGTTTGCCAACCATGTTGAATATATTAAATTTGTTGGTATGCAAAGGATAGTCTAGTCTGCTGGCTTCCCCACTTGTGGAATATGCTATGATTGCATAGTACCTGGTAGTAGTAAATAGATTGATATTTGGCTATTGTCATGTGTTCAACATGAGCTATTTATCTTGGTTACAAAAGATCGAATACCACTTGCAAACACTTTTTGTTTCCATCACTTCCATGCTCATTCCTCAAAAAATTCCTCAAAAACTAATCCTTTAAGATTTGGTCTACATGGTCTAACCGTTTAAAACTCGGACGGCCAAATTTCCAAGTTCTTTATCTCTCAACCTTGTATACCTTCTATGTCCCTGTCCTCTTTTATTCTTTCCACATGCCCTAATTTACTTATTAACATTCAACTTTCATTCCACACTTTACTGCCCATGTATCCTAGTACTGGATATTACCTAAAACTAAGTCGTTTAACAAATAGTTACCAAATATTCGTTTCGTAGTCTATTTTGTGTCAATTTCATTATGTATCAGAATCAGTGAAGCTCGCAACTCGTGTCCTTTCAATAATAATATATTATAATATTTGTCTAGGATAATGTGTAAAGAAGAGATCTAGTATTATCTCAATTAAAGGCAGATAATATTAATAAATATTGTGTGATGGGATAGGTATATATGTATTATTAACTAAAGTAGTACATATTGTATGTTTAGGAACTAGGCCATATTGAAACAGTAGTGTGTCTTGCATCAAACCGAAAAGTCTGGCTTTAACTGAGCTTTCTAGGCTCCAAAATAATAACAAAATGATAAAATTGAGAGCCGTAAACAATCCTATAATTTAAAATAAAGAGCGCAGTCGCGCACCTTCTAAATGAGTGAATTTCATTGGTGAATATTCGAAGCGATGCTAGGGAATCCATCAAAAAACACTGACTCGCTATGCAATCGAATGTATATTTTTGGCGTTTTGGTTATTCTCATGTTAGACCATAAGAACCTATACACTAAAAAAGCATTTTCCTCTGATATATATATTAAATCCATAAACAATATTAGGTATTATTAAATTTCTTATAAGTTGGTAGGGCATTTGGCATTAATACCATTTATTTTTATCCTAAGTGATGCAGAGCTATATTTAATAATAATTATAGTAATATTTCTGCATCATAAACGTCCAAACGACTCAAAAAGTAAAACCAATTATTAATGCAAGTTAGCCAGTAGATGTTGAAAAAAGGCGAAAAGATTTCATTGAATCAAGAAGTTTAATATGATCTTAATGTTTACGAGAGGTCTCAGTGTTGATAAAGTGAAGTATACATAGAAGTATAATGTATTTTTATAACGGCAATTGCACTAGTTCACTCAGTTCATTGTATACTAAGAGCTTTGGAATTTTATCTGTTGAATAGAAAACTATAGCACGTACGCCTTATCACTCTATAGAATTAACTCTCCATGGTACTATGGGGTATGGAATATACCAAAATATATTATGTTAAAATCAATCAGACATTTCGGTTGTAGAATCTTATCTTTATATTTCTTTTTCCGGTGAAAAACAGATGTTAGAAGCACATAATAAGTTGAATAGGCAAAATTTACACAAAAAACCAAACATCCAAACCATGCACACGACATCAATAGATACATATTACATACAGACATTTCGCGAATGCTCACCTATGAATTTGACATTCACACTATAAACTTAACATTATCACATTGTGAAAGTCCTTGTCCAAATCATCGCAACTCATTAACACGCATTCTATAAAAAAAAACTCTTCTTGCGTTAACTTATTCTTCTAGTATCATCATTCCTCACTCTATCACGCAGCGTTATACCAACCATTCTTCTCAGCGTTCACATCTCCACTGCGCGTATTCCTGTTTCGTCCTTTTCAATCAAGTCTATTTTTCGCTTACATTCATATGTAAGTAACGGCACAGAATTTTAGCCATGTCCGACACATTGCCATTGCTGACAATGGGTAGAAGTGCAACGATCACTTTAGTTTCGGCGTTTAATGTTTCAATTGATTGGCTGAACTTATGATTTATTATTCACATAATGCCTTTTTTAGCACGTTACCTCACGGTTAATTTTTTTGAAAACTTGCACAGCATGTCCATAAAATGATTGTCCATTGGTAAAAAGTGTTGTTTAAATCAACGACGATTTGGACATATGGATAGAAAGGATGATGAACGGATGACTAAGAAGACGCATACCTACTTATCTGAAAGAGGGGCCTTGAGAAAGCACGGGCGTCTGAAAAACACGTGGCAGTGTCGGCCGTATGTTGAGTAAGAGAAGAAATCGACGTACGTGGATGAGAAATTGTATGAATGTAAAAGAAGCGAAAGGAGGATGTGAAGATAGATACATATTTATGAAGTTTAATTATCTCTGCCTACCCCACTTAGTATACTGCGTAAAAGAATTGTATAATGCACTTGCGAAAATGAAAAATTACAAAAAAATCTACTTCTTCTTCTTCTTCCTCGTGTGATAGATCATCGATCTGTTGTTTCGGAAGTGATTCCCTCTTGTGACCCTGAGGACCAGCTATCTTTCCATCTCTTTGGTGGTCTTCCTCGCAAACGTGAGCCAGCCGGTGTCTTCTTTGCAGCAAAAAAAATCTACAAATAAATAAAATAAAAAGTTAATCTTTTAATCTATCAAACCATCCAAATCTTTACACCACATCCCTAGCTAGTTAAGAAAAGAGGACTGAACGCCAAGTCAACCTGCCCTTGCACACTTTTTTCGCTACTACCACATTCATGTATGTAGGTATGTATGTCGGATGATTTATTCGGCGGCGTTTAATGGAGCATCCATCTCAAGGGCGCGGAAATGCAGTTACATGCATTATTATATGTACGCCAATTATTCCCACTTAACACACGGAAGCCCCTGAGAGCTTAATCTCCATAAAGAAAATAAATTACGAGATCTTATTATAGAGCGGGTTATTTTTTATTCCGATATTTGGAAAAACATCCTTTATATTTACACATATTATTTACTCATACCACTGCAATCCGAAATTCACAAACAACAGCGTTACTTTGTTCGGAAAAGAATTCTTTGACTTAATCGGAAAATTCGATTATCAATTCTTTCACGTTCGTGCACTAAAGAAATGTTCAATGAAAAAAATAACTGAAAGAAAAACAAAGCTTTAGTGCTCTCAATAATATAACTTTATCTTTGTAGATACTCCATAGTGAAATTGGTTTGAATAGTTTAATACGCGTCTATTTGTATCTTGTCTTCTTTGGCCTGTGCCCATTCTCTTCTACGTAAAATCCTCTTCATTTGGACTGCCTTTATTACTGTATTTTTTCAATGTTTTTCACCTGAAAAATAATCAAAACCCTTTTGTTCTGTATATGTATATATCGAGGGTATACAACCAAAATGCACTAAGTCATTTCAGTTTTGAGATGACATGGTGGCAGTTAAATGAAAAAAAAAGTGTTTAGATCAATACAAATTCGCCATGTATTGTTTGAACTTTAATTAAGATGATATTGGTAAGTGACTTTTAGGCTTTGCAAACAAATTTAAACATAGGAAATATGTTAATTACTTGAATAGTTTTTGACAACTTTTGTAGCACTAGACTGACTTAGTGCATTTTGGTTGTATACCCTCGATATATTGTTTAAACAAAGAAACCAATTTTCCAATGATACCGAAATAGAGTGTTTGTAAATAAGAAAAAATAATTTTTCAAATATCGAACTTCATATATTTGATTCGACTTGGCACTTGATTTGCTTTATTTTCTAAATGTTGTTATTTCATTCCTAAGTTTATTTTATTTTTTCGCCATCGTCATCATGAACGCCCTCAACGCTCCTCTCGGGAGCACAGGGCAGAAACCAGCCTCTTCCATTCAGAGCGTCTCTATGCCAATCGCGTCACCTCTTCCCACGACATTCCATGCACTCTGATGTCGTTGTCATAGGAACGGTGTTTTGTGAAAGAGGGACGCCCGGGCCGACGGAACCTATTGTCGTTATCTGTCGTATTTTTCCTGCTCCAGCTGTTTTGTGAAAGAACATTTTCACTATAGGGGAACTAGGGGCAAGACGGGAACGTTCAGCTAAAATGTCAAAAAACACGTTTTTTTTATATAAATTCTTTAAAAAAATGTCTATTGACACAAACTTTGATCTTAAATCTAGCAAATGAATCACATAAACGTTAAAGTAAACGTTAAGAAATAATAAATATTTCAATTTTAAAAAAAGCTTAAATTTCCCGTCTTGCCCCACGGGTAGGGGCAAGACGGGATAGTTAAGAATATTAATCAATTAATTAATTAATAAAGTTACTAACCATATTTTTTTCCAGTTAATAATCAACTATCTTCCCTTAAAATTCAATATAATATAAATCTTGTTTATTAAATGTCAAACAATCTGAATCACGATATTCTTTCTTGAATGACACTATCAACAAAATTAAGTAAAATGACGTGAAATATGCGAAAAACACGTTTAGTATCACAGCATCACGGAGCGAGCAACCACTGCTGATGTAACCTTGTTACTAGTGGGGGGTCCGAAGAGAGCATCTAATGTCATCCAGCGTTCAGGGCTAGTCGGCACGGTTCAACTTTTATCCCAGTACCTCATCTTACCCCACATCCCCGTCTTGCCCCTAGTTCCCTACTATACTATACCCTCACGCCGTGTCCCAAGTTTGGTAGTCAGAGAGAACGGATCGCTATAAATACAGATCTATCCTTACATACTACTTTCGTTTCTCCAGCATTCTTGAAATTGTTCATACACGTTCGCCGATTTCTCTTACTTAACACACGGCCGTTTTTGAAAATTTGATCTACTTGATATTACCATGAGAATAGTAGGTACGGTATATGGGTAGATAAAGTATGATGCGTTTACAATGAGTAATGTGCATTTAAACCAGATTAAACTGATTTATAAGTAATACAATAATATTCGTAAACTATTTACCTACAAGCATTCTATCTGAACAGTACCATCAAGCAACCATCTTTTTTATATCTTCCTTCAAGTCTCATGTTCTCATGTGGTTGCCAAGAATTCTACAATAGTAGCGTCCATACAGTTGGATGGAAACGTCAATCATCAATCTTCAATCATTCGGTGACATTGAATTTAATTGAAATTTAGAAAAAAAATTAGCACTGCAATTAATAATTTTCTGCAACTGGGATCAGATGATATGTTTTTACGAGATCTATTGTAGAAAATATTTTGCAATCTTTAAATCATCTATGGCAACGATCAGTTAATTGAGGAAAATTATATGAATCAAATTTTGTTACAGAATTTAAACGACAATAATCGCCGCAGGGTCTGTACTCTCCTGTTGGTTTCCTGACTAGATGTAGCGGAGAGGACCACGGGTTCTTTGAATATTTATCTTGCGATTCCGGCGTCTAAGAGTCTCTGAAATTCTTCTTTTGCACCTTTGAACTGGATCGGGTTGTCTCAGTTGTCACAGAATGATTGAAGATTGATGATCAAAGTTTTCATCCAGATGTGTGGGATCTGTTAATGAAGAGCTTTGGAGTACAAGTTACATAGATAGATACGTAGTTACTTATAGAGATATATTATAATTATTTGCTTAGGAATGGGTTGTACAAACATTTTCATAGTATTATGTCGCATACCTACCTTGAAATAGCAATTTGTTATACTCTATGTTACAGTTTAGTCGGTTGAGGATATGGCTCCATCTACTTGTTTTTGTGCTCCCTTCCAAGTCAGGAATACAATCTGCTTGAAATTACATTATAGAAGTTTTGGTAGTGTAATAATATTATTAAACTTGATTTTTTGCTAATACTTGTACCAAGCGATATTCTAGCTTCATTTAGGAAGAAAATCTTTATATTATTAATTCACTATACTTTACCGTCACGACATATCTCAAAAGTGAGGTAGCCAGCAGACCAGCCGTGTGTAATAAACATTCAATTGTTAGTAATTATTTAATGATTTGAATGTTCATGTTGATATTTTCAACATAACATACAATGACTTTATCGCCAGGATAGACTCTCCTTTGATTCTATTGTTTCTTTTTGATAACGTCTCTTTTGTGTTCATCCCGTGGAGCACCCGGTAAAGAATTGGTCTCCCACTCTTCTGCGTAAGTTTTCGAGTGTCCTGTAAAAGGCAGGTGTTCGAAAAAATTAAGACATTATACATCTTAAATTCAGCGATGAGGTTTGCCACCAATCCTGAATGTCTTGATTTTATATTGGCACGAAGAGGACAGTTTGCATGTTTCTTACATGCAGCTGATCTGCTGGCTACCCCACTTGTGGGATATGCCGTGATGGTATAGTAGTATAGTAGTAGCTCTTTTGTGTTTTTTCTCTTCTCGCTGTTTTTTTGTTTTTTGATTTTTTTTTCATTTTTACTGCTGAGATCGCCTTGATCAAAAGCTGTTTTGGTCTTAGTGCAGGGTGGCATTTTTAGAATAATAATAATAATGTTATCTGTCCTCTTTGTGCTAACAAAAAATTGGACATTTAAGACGGCTGGCAAACCTCATCGCTGAATTAAGGATCCAAATTGACTTAATTTTTTCACACATCTGCCTTTTACAGGACGTTCGTAAACTAACGGGACTTATGGAAGTGGAAGACCAAAACAATATCTAATATTATGTATAAAAGTATGATGAATTGTATGACAGTGACGGAAGCGAAAGATGTATGCAAGGATAGAAGGAAGTGGCGCTCGATCCTTTCTGCCTACCCCGCGAGGGAAGTGGCGTGATGGTGTGTATGTATGTATGTAAGTATGATGAATAAATTTACATAAAAAAGTATTACAAACTTCATGGGTTTTTTGTGGTTTAGGTAAGCTGAATATAATCGAACTTTGTCGTTACAATGAATCTAGGATTAATAAGGTTTAAGGGTCTGGGTACATCAGCCTATATCTATTGTTTGGACCAGACATTTAAAGAAAAAATAAGTAATGCGACCAAACAAACTTTGCGACCAAAAACATTGGTGTTGCAAGACTTGAAGTAAGCAGTTTATAAATGTTTTTTTATTGCATATGTCTTTTTAGTATGAGTAAGTTAAAAATAAGATACCATCATAATTAGAGATGCAACGAATAGTATATTTACCAAATAAAGGATATCATGCTAGATCATGTATCGAATAACCGAATATTCAGCGAATATTCTGCAAAGCAATAGTGAGAGCGTGCGGTACTCCTGACCGCGCATCTTCGTGTAGGTACTTCATAGATATAATACTTTTGTACTAGAGTTGCAGCGCGGTACATTTTTTCGAAATTTGTGTAATCCAACATTAATAATAACAATAATATTATACTGATGATGGAACAAGTAGTTCCGAAAACGTTTTAACTCTAATTAAAGTTATTCTAGTGGAAAATACAAAGTTTATTTTATTTTAAACTAGCTTTTATAACCCGGCATCGCTCGGGTTTAAAAACAGATAATCATCCAAATAAATGTGTTAAAACTACACAATCTTATTGAAAAAAGTGAAGTAAGCACTAACTACGTAAAACTGATTAAGTAAATAAAAAGTGCAAAACCTATATAAAAAAATTTCTTCCCAATTTCAAAACATGAAGTTTGTAATCACACACGTCAATATTAGTAGGTGCCTACCTGAAAAAAAGTAGGTACTTTAACCTCTTCCCAATTTAAAAACTCAGTGTTTAAAACCCACATCCCCTTATTTAAGTAAAAAATTAGGAAATGCCTATAACAGAAAAAAAACGGGTAAATGCTCTATTTTGAGAAAAAATAATAATAATTGGTTGGTTACCTACCAACATAGTTAAATAAAATTTCCCACATTTGAATTGGTATTTTAAGTTTTTATTTTCAGTTACTTAGATATTCAGATGTTTTGTCATTAGATTAAAAAATAAAAAAAATAACAAAACCCAGATAGGTATATCTTTTATAAAAAAAAATAACTACCAATAACATCAAAGTATGTTTATTATTCTATGGTAACAACCAAACGACCTCCTCAAACATGAATTGTCGTTTTACAGTTACTGGATGTTGGAAATTTAACATCCAGTAACTGTGTGCAAATTTGACTTCTGGTTTCAGTCTACATTTTTTTCAGTTTGTAATACTAAAGTAGCATTCACATTGCTTCACCTGTTCACATTTGTTCATCCTATACATTCACTGCCATCCGACACTCACGGTCATGTTGTATGTAGTTTGACGTCGTAAAAATAAATGAAAAATAGCACTTAATAAAATTTAAATCAAATGAATAAAATTCACGAAAGTATGATAATTTGGTACACGATTCTGACTTTCAATACAAATTCATAGAGAATAAGACAAATTAAAGGATAAAACTTGTTTATGGTCGTTTCAGTGAAAGGACCTTTCGTCAACATTATGTCGGGTAGTAATCGGTTTCATCCGGAATCGCTAGTGATTGATGAAACGATTGACTATTGATGAAACGCCTGTTCACACCTTTTTATTTTGGAGGATCATCCAGAGTGATCACTGGAAGTGAACAAATGTGAGCGCTCCTTTAGATAATCAGATGTTATGTCATTTAATTAAAAAGGATTAAGTACCGGTAACAACTAAGCATATTAATTATTATTCACCGGGAGCAACCAAACATTTTCCTCAAACATTAATTGGCGTTTACAGATTGGAAATTTGAAATATATTTACGGTGTACAAAATTGACTTCTAGTTACAGTCTACAAATCTAAATTATTATGTTTCAGTCAGCTAATTTAACGTCTAGTTACACCTTGAGTATTATGCTTTAAGTCTAAGATCTATTTAGCACCAAAATAGCTATATGTCATAATAATAATCTGCTCTATGCGTGCCAAAATCATGCATAAATAAGCACGTATTACCAAACGGATTCAATGTAGGATATACCAAAAACTTATTTTAAATAGAATCTGCAATCCAATCTACTGATGTTGGTGTGATATGTATTATCAATAACAATTATTTATTTTTCAGGTACTGATTTTAAAGTAACGAATACTCATAAAACCATAATAAAGTAAAGATTAATAACCATAACCAATAACCAATTTTCTGGCAACATTTATTTTCTAGCAACCCAGGGAGGCGTTCAAACAGTCACCGAGTGATCACTCGACGACGCTCTATCCGTTCACGCGCCCGGAGCGAGTCACCCGACGACTCGCACTGTTGCGTTCAGGCATGTCGTCGGGTGATCTACCGAAATCATAGCAAGATGATTATCACTCTGACAGTTACCTTGACGTTTGAGTGATGACGGTTGCCAAAACAATTGCGAAGTTAATCGTAATTATGGTGTATTCTTGTCTTATATAATTACTACTACTACTATACTATACCTTCACGCCATGTCCCAGGAGGGGTAGGCAGAGAGAACGGAACGCCATATAGATCTATCCTTACATACTTCTTTCGCTTCCTCTACATTCATCCAGTTTCTCATACATGCACGCTGATTTCTCTTACTCAGCACGCGTCCGTCCTTAAGAATTTGGTCCACGTGATCAAGCCACGTGGCTCTTGGACGTCCGCGCTTTCTCACACCCCTTCTTTCAGATAAATACATCCTCTTCGTCATCCTTTCATCTTGCATTCGCTCAACATGTCCAAACCATCTCAACTTGTTTACACGCATTCTGTTCACAACACTCCTCTCACATCCGCTCATTCTCCTGATATCCTCATTCTTCACTCTATCTCGCAACGTTTTACCAACCATTCTTCTCAGTGAACGCATCTCTACAGCATTTATTCCACTCTCATCCTTTTTCAACCACGTCCAAGTTTCGCTTGCAAACATAAGTGTCGGTATATAATTTTTCAAAACAGAAAATCATATTTTTTTAGTTCAAGAAGTGAAATGAAAGAGAAATTAAAATAGTTAGTGCAGATTTTAGTGAATAATTTATTTTTTACGGTTTGTTTAAATATGCATTATCCTAAAAACATTCTTAAAGCAAAGCCAATTTAACTATTCAAATTAAAAACGTAATCAAGTAAAGCATGACGCACTACCGCGAATGAATCTTACGAAAATGGCGCCAGTACGATGACATTTGGGATGTGAGCGCCCTTGAGGTGGATTTTTTTTCACAAAACGGCGCTTAACAAATCATCCAAATAATAATAATAATATAAAAACGCTCAAAGTTGTTCACGATTATCCGGGGTGCCATTCACCACTCATTGCAACTTCATGGTCGCTCAGGTCACTGAACATCGAGCGATATTTATGTTACCCTGAACGCCTCCCAGATAAAGCGTTGGATTTTGACATTTGTGGCACTTATATGACAGTTTTGAGATGTTTGCATTTAGAACGTATAATATTCTATAATTATTTTGAATTTAGAATACCCCAGTGAAATTTAAAAATACCGCAAACCAAACAATAATAATTTTATTATGTGAAATTACAAATCGCGGTCATAATTCTTTATTTGAAATGTAATTATATTCCTAAAATAGATGTTACACAAATGACGTTTTATATTTAGCTACAATTTTATTTTTGGAGTGAGACATTGCCTTAAAACGGAATTATAAAGCTGGTATGCAATTCTAACAATTTACTTTATCAATAGCCAATATCTTAATATCTAAACTTTGAAAATCTCATGTTTTTAGATGCTTGTTTTGAATAAATGAAATACTTCTAATGAAACAAATAGATGGAGGCATAATATGTGGTAATATATTACAAAAGTGCCTACTTAAATTATCACCGTATTATGTTAAATGCAAGTTTACTTATGTTATCTATGGGTTAATTAAAAATGAGAAAAATGAGGCACATGAGATGATTAAAAATGATATATTTCATGCCATTGTATTTGAGTTGGATCCCAGTTTTTGATAAAACAGATAACTATATTTTGAAATAAAAAGGAACTCTGAATATCTTACAATAAAATAAAAACATGTATTAATAGTATCGTTGTCGATATATAAGATTTTTTTAGATTTTGGAGTTTAGCATACTTCGACAATAGAACATTGAAGTATCACTGAATTAATAATTCTATGTTTTTGATATAACAGATAACTATATTTTGAAAAACTCTAAACATTTTACAATAAAATAAGAAGACGTATTAATAGTATCGTTGTAGATATATAAGATTTTTTAAGATTTTGAAGTTTAGCATACTTCGACAAAAGAACATTGAAATATCACTGAATTAATAATTCTATGTTTTTGATATTACAGATAACTATATTTTGAAAAACACTAAACATCTTACAATAAGATAAGAACATACAAATCACAAAACAAACAAACAAATGAACCAATGTACCAACCTAAATATTAATGTATTGGATTCTATGTCATTCATGTCGGCCAATATGAAATTAGCTCAAGATGTCAAAAATATGCAATTTTAACTCGCATAATTCAGGAGTTTTTATCATAACCAAACACAATAATTTATAACCAAAATAATCCCCAAATGTTTAGTTTCAGTACTGATGTATTTCTCGTTACATCCATTGTGAAATTAATTCAGTACATTGAAAAATGTTCGACCATGAATATTGCTACTTACAAAAACTTTCATAGATTTTTCCATACAAATTTTATTATTATAATTTCTTTATCAATACATAAGATATTTTAAATGTTTTTGGCCTTGAACGTGCCCAGGAGATGAGACCTCGTATAGAGTGTATTATTTTACTTCTGTCTTTCCTTATTTCAGAGTCCATTGAGGACATACGAACTAACGAACGCTTTAGAATATTTATGTGTGGATGATACATTTCATTTGATATGATAAATCTTTCTAAATTCTCTGTGTTTGATATAACAGATAACTATATTTAGAAATAAGAAGAAACTAAGAATATCCTACAATAAAATAAGAACACATATTGTCGATTGTTGTAGATAATATGAGATTTTTGTGATTTTACAAAACATCAACAAAAGATTTTTTTTTTTTTTTTTTTTTTTTTTTTTTTTTTTTTTTTTTTTTTTTTTTTTTTTTTTTTTTTTTAAAAAAGATATATCTGGGTTTTGTTATAAACCCAAATACAACCTTATACACCTTTCACAGTAAGCTAAAATCTTGTGTTCGTGAAAGGGGAATTTGCCGGCACCTGGGATCGAACCCCGGACCCCTTGTTCACAAGGCCGATTGTTGATACATCATGATTTATAAATTCAATCTTTATAAAAGAATACTTATTAAATGTTTTCAGCTCGCATACTGGATGAGACATATCGTAAAGAGGACATAAAAGTCAAAAAACAAACAAACTAATGAACCGATGTACCAACCAAAATATTAATGTATTGGATTCTATGTCATTCATGTCGGCCATTATGAAATTAGCCCAAGATGTCAAAAATATGCAATTTTAACTCGCATAATTCAGGAGTTTTTATCATAACCAAACACAATAATTTATAACCAAAATAATCCCCATATGTTTAGTTTCAGTACTGATGTATTTCTCGTTACATCCATTGTGAAATTAATTCAGTACACTGAAAAATGTTCGACTATGAATATTGCTACTTACAAAAACTTTCATAGATTTATCCATACAAATTTTATTATTATAATATCTTTATCAATACATAAGATATTTTAAATGTTTTTGGCCTTGAACGTGCCCAGGATATGAGACCTCGTATAGAGTGTATTATTTTACTTCTGTCTTTCCTTATTTCAGAGTCCATTAAGGACATACGAACATACATACGAACGCATTAGAATATTTATGTGTGGATTAATAATAATATTATGTTGTTTCACCACTCTATATCAAACTACATTAGGTAATTAATTAGACATTTGAGGATTTATAATTATGCATCTACAGCTGACAATGAAATAGCAAAAATCTACTAGCTATTAGTTCCTTCCAGTTTTACATTCGAACTATTCGGCAGAATACCGAGACTTAATATTCAGTATTCGGTCGAATAGTAAAAATGTTGCCGGATAGGCAGAATACCAAATAGTTGCCTAATATTCGTTGCATATCTAATCACAATCTTAATGTTACAGAGTGAAACCGCATAATAATATTATAACTCATTTTAGAACATGTTTTTTTGAGAAAATTAATTCTGCGTTAATAGTCTATACTATGTAGGTTATTGGTTGAGGGGTAGTTTATTACCGATTAAGGGAAAACTTTAAATAATAATCCGCTTACAATAATTACTATTCTCAATAATAATAATATAATCATTTTAAGGGAAAACTTATCAAAAGGTCACACAGGGATCAGCCTATTCAAGGATCTATAAACTATGTATTTTATTGATTGTAAATTTAACACAATCATGATATTATCATAATATAAGGCACAGAAAAGACAAGACGTCACCTTATTTAGGTAGTGCCTTGGATGAGACTAGAATCCACAACCCAACCTTGTCGCGAGGTATGCTTTGTCTAATTAAGTTACCAAGGGACATACCGAAAGCTAAACATATATTTAGAAATACTGAGTTTGGGAATTTCAAAATTGTATAAAAACAAAAAAAAACTGTTTATTTTTACATTAATTTATTTATTTCAACATACGGCGTGATCCTTTAACATGTTAAAAAAATACAGTATAATTGACAACAGATACAAACATACACGATAATCAGAAATCACAAGTCAAATATAAAATAAGTCAGTTATATAAAGAGTAGTTAACTACTATCATGTCAAAAAATAAAATAATGCAAAACAGAAGAAGTTAATGGGAAACAATAGGTCTACAGTAAATAAATTATTTATGTCAATACAAACAAGCATGAATATATCAAGGAACAAAACAACAATTCCGAACAAAAAAAAAAACAAAGATAATAAATGATTATAAGCTTGAGTACTTTCGTCGAGCTAGGTCGACAGCATGAAGATAAAATTGTTATTAAGAGAAGTTCTCAATGTAAACGCATAAACCATCGAACAATTACGTAATTTGAGGTCGTCAGAGATCCTAGAAGCAGTAATGAGCAGTTTTCTGAGATAGTTTGAAGACACAATATTTTTGTTGAGAATTGAGGGTATAGAAAAACAGGCGTTGTGTAAAATATAAGTCAGCATGTTTGTACACATATTAATATATACCTAAAGCAAGGTGTAATAACAATAATTATATAACATTTAACGTAACGTAACATAGTTTTCGAAAGTGGAATGCTCACCGCACATTGGCCCAGAAGTTGGCTTTGTTCCAAGACAATGCTGGCAATGTGATTTATTGCAGTATCAGATCTTCATAAAATAACATCATTCCTTAGGGATTTATACCGCAGCAGGAAGAAAACAAACTGATGCGAAACACTACTTCTTATACTATGAATACTGCCTTTGCCTCGTGTTTCAATCAATGCGGACAACACGTTTTGACGTGGAATTATTTGGAGCAAATACTTTTTTAGGCAAATAAACACTATCCCGTTCCTTTAACAAATTAATGGGCGACTAAAATCAAAAGGAAACGCGGTATCCAATCCTCTTCTCTTCCCCTTCATTTTTTATTTAATAAATTGACAATTGTGTTTGTGTTTATGAATAAGCAGTAATAACTATATGTGTTATTAATTAAAAGCTGTTTTTCTGCTTACTCTCCAATAGAGAGGGTTTGAAAAAATATGTAGATAAATTAAATTACTCTCGGCAAAAATGGATCTCCCACTCTTCTCGCAAAGTTTTTAAGTGCCCTGTTAAAAGCAGGTGTTAGAAAAACAAAATTTTATTTCTTAGTCATATCATGTTTTTTTTTTCAAATAATTGGGATAAAATTAGAAGGGCAAGACCGAAGGCAGAAATAGTAGAGGTCAACCAAAACACCCTTATATGGACCAACTAAAGAAGGACATGAACTGTGGCACAAACGTAACATTAACCCTCTGCAACTGAGGTGGCTTTTTAGTTACTATTCTGCTGAGGAGTGGTCTGAGAGACACTCATTTTAAGTTCCATTATTTCCATTATTTAAAAAAATTTGATTATTTTTTTAGTTTTGTGTGAGTATTTGACATATATTCTGACATAATTTGAAAAAATATGGCTTAAAAAAAACAGATATTAGAAATAACAAGAAATTTATTAATGCTAATAAAAAATCACCATTTTTTTAGAACAATTTATAAAAATTAATAAAATAAATAAAAACACATGAAATAAAAAAATTAAGTAGTAATTTGTTTTCTATTAGCTTTTGTTAAAATGTAAAAAAATAATAAAAAAAATCGTTAGAGCGGTTTCTCTAAAAATCGGCTTCGAAGTGCGTCCTCTCAGTCCTGGCAAATTTGAGCCGAGTATTGTAGGCAGACATATTTTTTGCATGCATAACGAGTAAATTTTGTCTTCCTTTCAATAAAATTGCACTCTTTAATCTTTCTTTTCAATTCTCTCGTGAAAAATTTGCACAATATTCTTTCACACGATGTCCCAGGTTCGTTTTGTTCAGGGGCGGTTGGCAAATCTCAGCCTAAGACATGATTGCGCAATTCTCTTGGGAATTTTTCATTTTACACCTGCTGTGTCATAATAGGAAGAACAAGTTCCCTAGCAAGGCCTTAAATGAAATCTGCTCTCCATTCATTGAAAAAAAAAGTTTTATTTAAGTCATGTTAGGTAGACTCTATGAATTTACTGAGCTGAGGTATGTGAGACACTATGAAAATATTAATATATTACTGACGTGAGGTCTAATAGACCCATCATTTATTACTGACGTGAGGTATGACAGACACCCATCAGCTATAGATCCACACATGTACTCACGACGGCCGTCGTTACTGTACTGATGATTAAAGGAACATAAATTAGGAAGCTACTGAGCGAAACGGAAAGAAAGGACTCGAAATGGCAACGTTATTACATAAAAAAGATTTCGCGGTGTCTGACAGACCTCACGTCAGTTGCAGAGGGTTAAAGAGACTTGTAGAAAATTGAGAGGAATGGAGAAGAAAATCCAAACTCGTTGCAGACCAATCCAATGGATTGTAACTCACTATGTATAGCGATGTGGCACTTATGTCACCCGTCCTCAATGTCTTTATAATTTTTTGATGGCTCAGAGAGAACAGCTTGCATAATATTTACTACACGGGGCTTCGTTTTATCATCTCACTAGAGGTATATGCCGAGATAGCATAGTTCAGCTAATTGAAATAAAAAATTGTTAGACGCAAGGATAGGAAATGCTGACTAAATGAATGAAAGAGGAAAATCTCGTTAATTTGGTGTAAGTTAAGGCAAGCGTAGCGTGAATCAAAGGGTGGAAATTCTACAGGGAGGGAAGTTTTCAAAAACAAGACGAACATCAGCGTAAAAAAAAACAGTTTATCAATATGTACCAGAACAGGTGACTCATCACCACAATGACATTAAAGAAGAACATTGCTGCAATAATGCATAATAAATTAAAGAAAATAATATTTTATCAATATCGCTGTCAAATACACCGTATGATGGTAGTATGGACAATTTGACACATTGCAATTAAAATTGTATATTATGATAAACATGCTGATTGCCCTCTCCATGCTAACAAATAATAATACATTAATGATGAGTGGCATGCTTCATCGCTGAATAACACAAATTAATGATTGCCTTGTATGTGATGTTTTATGAACACAAGCCTTTTACAGTAGACTTGAAAACTAATTCCACACGATAAAACTCGGGTTAGTTGGAAGACATCGCATTCTAGTGATGAACTCGCCCTCTGTACATTGAATTGTATAACTGATATTTTTATGATACTTTGTATTGATTTGAAATAATATGAAATACTGTACAGTGAAAAATAATATAAATAAATAAAAGCGATCAGCCAATCAGAAACCTCGATTGGAGAACCATGTCTACACAATGCAACATTGTGTAGAATCTAATCGGAAGAAGTGAGAAAGGTGTCCCAACACTTACGAATTGGCTCAAGGCTGGCTTAAGTGATCACTTTCGGTGTCCATGGACAACGTTCACCAATTCCACCATTCTCACTGTCACGATGTAAGGTCCACCAATCGAGAGACGCTTTATGCAAACCTTAGAAGCAACCATCTTTTTGGGATCTCATTTTTCAGATCTCAAATAGATCGTAAACAATAAAAAAATTAGTAAATATTCTAAACAAAAGCGATCAGTGTCCTTTATATAATTAAATTTATTATTTAATATCCCATGGTGTCTCCGATAAGGGAAAAGTCTTGCACACTTTTCTGTATTTTTTTTTTACAGAAATGAGATAAAGAGGCTCTGTTAGGCTCAGCAAGTCTATTTTTGAAGAGTGCAAAGGTCGTCTACATAGTAGTATAGTCAAGGGGCAAATTCTGTAAGATACTATGGTATCTACTATTTTATTTAAGGTCTTATAAGACTAGACTGGTAATGTTGAAAAGACATTTTTATATCTTATGTACAGGATTGATATAAAAAAATATACCCTTAATAATTTCTTCTCTGTATACAGAGCTACATGTTTATCCAGTTACTTTTTTGAAGACTGGGAGATGTGTTTTAAATAAAAAAATTGACGGAGATTCAATTGATCATACTTCAAGATATTCGAAAAAAACTTTTACTAATATACCATTACACCTTACTCATATTCCACAAGCAAGAAAGCCACCGGAGTAACTGCATTTTATAAGTATGCAGACCATCCTCTACGTGCCAATAAAAAATAAGGCGCTCAGGAAGGGTGGCATGCCACCAAATGCATGCACACAAAAAAGTGAATTATCTTTTTACTGTATCCAACGTACAAACTTTCTGGAACTGAATGACATTAGTTCTAGTCATTCTAGCTAGGTATCTATTATATATAAGATTTAATATTGAGAGTCTTTCATGGAAAAAATCATATACAAATACAAAAAAATAATACGTAAAAAAAATATACGTATATATTCTAAAAAAACAATGTATTGTTTTGCTATAAACTTAAAACACATTATTTTTACAACTACATATATAAACCTATGTCGTAACGTATTATTCTTACGTTAATATAATAATATGTGTCTGTATTCAGTTTATATGTATAAGTAAGTGGCTACGCGGATCCGAGCCGTAGTAAAGCTACGGAGCGCTACGGGTTCGTAGCACCGAATTCAATTATGATTCTAAATGGTGAAAGTGGATAGTTTTTGATTATGGAAAAAATACTGTCAAAGCAAATATGTAGATGTTATCTATGTTTTAAAGTGTGTCTAATATGTTCATTAGCTATTTCGTATTTATTTTTAGTAAATGAATAATATTATTATATATAATGCAAGTAACTCAATTCAAAATTATTATTAGAAATTACTCAACACATTAAAGGCAAACATCGGAAATATATGATTCAAAACGATCAAATTGTTTTAAATTTTACGGATTTTGTTGGATATTTCCATCAAAAATGAGCTATGAATCCTCTCGTTGGTGGCTCATACCGCCTTCATGACACAAACCTATTGCTTTCTGGGACGGTACTAGAGTTGTTCTTAAGTTAATTTCAAATCTAGATTTATTTTAAGTAAATACCTAGTCTGAAGCCTTTCTTGTGCACATGTTCTGACTTTGAGTATCTCATCTATATCCTCACTTTTCGCAACTGGTTCAGTAAAAAAAATATTAAATATATGAACAAAAAAGTAAATATTAAAGAAACCTTTTAAATGTGCAAGATTTTGATTTCGCAATTTAGTTTCATAAACCATTTTGAACTAATTCTTTGAGAGAGATCCGCTAAACGTGAGAGGGACGTAGAACGAAGGTGAAGGGGAAGCCGTGTGAGAGGAAGAGAGAGAGAGAGAGAAAGGGAGTTGAATAGGTGTTTGGGGGAGAAGGAGGAAGTTGCTTGGCAACCATGGCCGCTTCCAATCCCGGAGAATATATCGTATTGCCAGATATGAAAAACTTGAAAATGGCGAAATTAATACATTTGTTTTATGTTGTTTGTTTTGGGAGCATGTTGACTTCCATAACATTACAACGCTTTAATTTATGACATGAGCAGCTAAAACTTGAAACATTTATGTAACTTATTTAATTTTGAAATTCTGAATTGATATGTACAAGTATGAAAGAAAAACCCTTAATGGAGTACTCAGAATATATTAACCACTCATACATTTCTGGGAGTTTGCCATGAAAGGGCAAGTATTTGTTACTACCGTAAAAAAATGTCGACAAAACATTTTACATTTTCTATTCAATAATTAGATTCGTCTTTAATCCTGAATGATGATGAATTTTTCATGATTTTTTATTTGTACAATGAAGGTAATTTGTATATTCATTACATGAAGTTAGTTTGCTTACTATCCAATTTGAGTGAGATGCAGTGATAGTACAAATCGATAGATAGAAGTTTAATAAACGAGAATAAATGTTTAAATGTTCTTTTCGTTTGTTCATTTAAACCATCACGGAATTCACCACACACGGGGTAGCCAGCGGACTAACTACACGTAACAAACGTTCAAGTTGTCCTCTCCGTGCCAGTGAAATTTTAAGATGTTCAAGATGGGCGGCATTGAACTGAACTTAAGATGTCAAATGTCTTAGGTAAATGTGATGTTGAACGAATACCTGTTATTCACAGGATACTCGAAAACCAACAGAAAGAAAATAGGTGACCTTTTCTTACCAGGGACTCCTCCAAATTATATTTATTTTATAATATTCAAATATTAATATTTTATTAAAATCAACTATTAAATTGTTGCTTAAAAGTTTACGGTGTGAGATTTTCGTGATAAATTCTGGCAACATTTACAGCCTTGATTGTCGGTGAACAAAACCCACCCCAACATTTAGGAGATGGTGGGTGGTAGCCTGTACACAGATCTACGGATCCAGGGGGTTGTGATGTGATGCTGCCCCAACCCTAGAACTAGAAGCCTTTCAGTGTGCCGTGGACTGTGTGTGACGTGTTACGTGTAACGTTACGTTGTTCAATACATACGCGTAACGTAAACGTTAATGTAACTTACTTACGCGTGTGAATGTGTCAACAAATACGATAAGTAATAACTTTAAGTAATGTGAAAAAAAATCAATCTCTTTTCTTTTAAATAAGAATGAATAAAAATATTTAATTAAAACAAAAAAAAAATAATGCTTTCCTAAATTTGTTAATAATAATTAAATATGATTTCCTAAAAATTAAAATAAAATTAATTTATCAATAATCGAAATTTTTTACTTTATATGTTTTTCAAAATAAACAATATTTAAATTCTGTGTGTGAATATTTATTCATTTCTGATTCGCTTAATTTATGGGATAGCAAAAAGAAATAAATGATTTTTTATTTATTTATTGAAAATAAATATTTCAAATTCAAATGAGAGAATTGATCATCGCGCAGTGGGTAGGCACCTTGCCAAATTAATTGAAACAGGAAAATTTATGAATAAATCATTTGTTTTTTTAAATAAAAAATCGTACAAATTTTAACCTGAATATTTCATTCAGTGATGAAATATTACGTTTAATTTCCTAAAATTTTCGTATTAACAAAAAAAAATATGAGAAAAATGTCTAATCAAAATTTTGATAAAGTATTTGGAGAAAGTCAAAAAATGTCCAGTTTTTCATTTGTGTTCGCTATTTGTGCTGAAGCAATCATTACATCTGGACTTAAGTTTAGTGTTTGTTGATGATTTTTAGTGTTTGTGTCGTTTTTTTCTATTTTTTGTGATTGTGTGCTGTGGTGCAAGTGTTGAGTGAAGAGGGGGGCCTGTGGACCGAATGGTCGGAGCCATGTGACCATTGTGGAACTAATATGGAGAGTCCGTGGGAGGTGGAGTTGGAGCTTAGGCAGCATATACAATCATGCGCCTGTACCTGCAACCATATGGGCTATGGCAACTACATGGATTATCAGGTAAGACAGCAAATCTACATATTATACTTTAACTTGTCAAACAAAAAATATACTTCGAATATTTGAAACATTTCACCGAGTATATTCTCAATAGGTATGTTTATTTAATTTTACTATTTAAATTTGTACCTACCCATCTATGAAAACCAAAGTTTTGTATAAATATGGAAATTTCTGGTCTCTTTGACGAAGTCATTATAAGTTAATCTAATTAATATTCTCATTATGAAATACTATATCAAGAATTATGAGAAATGGCAAATCTCATCATTTGTCGTAAATTAAACAAATTAGATTAAAACTTTTCAAATTTGATTAATTTTTCGATTTACTAGACCTAATATTATAAGATCCCTAAAATTTAGTCAATCGCATAGCATCTGAAAATGTGTTTTGTCTCCCACTGTGGCTCCTTTTGTGCTCATCTATGACTGGAAATACATAACTGAGGATATTTTCCAAAGGTGCAACATTAAATGTTCAGTGTGCCACAGTTAAACATAACAAGTTTATTCTGTAGGGTAACTCATTTCATCTTATTCTCTTAACAATTTCAAACTCTATGGAACCATAAACAAAACAGCACCATCGTGTTTTAAATAACTTCCCCTTTTTTCGTAGAAGAATTTTGTGCTCTTCAGCATTAGACGTAAAAAGACTTGCCGAGCTTTACATACAAAGTCGGTAAACCTATAATTTTGTTGCCGGCTTTTAGTGTTGTCGGATCTGTCTTATAAAACCGCCTACTTGCTGCACTGAGGCAAAATCAACAGATAACATTTAGAAGCAAATCGATGATAGCACTGTTTACTGGCGCCCGTGAGATCTAAATCTCTTCTGTGAATCATTTTCATCCACTTCTTATTAGGTTCAATGTGTTTCAAAGCGGTTTTTTATGTCATATATTCTATTTGAACATTGAATGGCGCTACTGGCTACGCTGGTAAGAGTCCATGTGGCGGAAAATTGACGCCAAATTTACTAACAACATGTAAAGTACAACTCGTCTTAGGCCTAAAGGTATTTTCATTTATCGTACAAATTATTTTGTAAAAAATGATGTGAAGAGTTCCCTGGCAATTGCTAGTTAGAACAGGCTCTCCACTTCTCGGAGCCTTAAAGTTTTTTAGCCAATACATTTTTGCTTTCCACGTCATGTCTGTGTTCTAAGTTGTCTTAATAATAATAAATTTATTTACTTTGTGTAGAAAACAGTGAGTGACACGACAGCTTCAACATTTGCGTCACTCAATGTTCATGTATAGATATTATAACAGTTTTACAGTGATTTACATGTCATCAAACTTTATTTTTTATTTCACAGTACAATATTTTATTCTTAAACATAATTTACAAACAAACACACTGCTTTTCTAAATATTTTGTCACAGTACAATATTCTTAGTTCTGTCACTCAAACAAACATTGTGACACAATTAACCAATGAAATACGAAGAACCAATTTCGAGATACAATATATTTTATCAACCACCTCAGTTGGGGTAGTTTTTGGATTAACTTTGATTATTATGATGGTTTGTTCTTTTCGTGCTGATAAATCGATGAGATAAGACGGGACACCTATCTCATCGTTGCTTCGAATTTCTGTCTTTTACAGTGAGACACAAGAAAAGTTGTAGGATAGAGTGACAATACGTATTTTATTCCATGGCATCCACGAGGACCAATATTGTCTTCTGTATTATTATTAATATTTGTGAAATTCTCAGTATTGAAGAGATTTCCCACTCTTTTTTGTAAGTTTTCGAGTGCCCTGCAAATAACAGTTATATTCGTTAAATATCACGTAAAATAAAAACATACATTTTCGTTTCCGATTAAGTTATGAGGCACGCCACCCATTCTGAATAATATCTTTTAATTTTAATGACACGGAGAAGACGATTTGCATGTTTGTACATGTACTCGGTCCACTGATTGCCCCAACTGTGGGAGACGCCATGATGGTATGAATGAATTATTACATACTTTTACTACTACTACTACTACTATTGTTTATTTGAATAAGATATTGTAACAATGAATCAAGCCATACTAGATTCAAACTGAGCTTACTGATGTTTTGTTTTGAATCAACACTATCTGCAGTCAGTTATATAAAATTATTTAATGTTTCTTTTTGTTTTTTCCTGCCGAGATCACTTTAACCAAAAGCTATTATGACCTCAGTGCTGGGGGACATTTTTAAGATGATAACAATAATAATATTCGTTGTGAGTTACTAAAAACCCTTGATCGTACAAGAAATAATACTGAGATACGTACAAGATAGGATAATAAGGATGTCGTCGAAAGAGTGGGAAAGTTGAAATGGTCACGGGTGGGACATATCGTTAAACTCAAAGATCAAAAATAGATAAAAAGTTTTGTGGACTGGAGACCTCGTGAAGATAAATGGAGTAGAATTAAACCTCCTACACGATACACCTAGTCTGATGACATCAGAAAAATCGCTGGTAATTGCTTGCAGAGAGTCTAGGACAGAAGAGACGGGAGACATTTATATAAGTATTGGTATGACAAAGATTTGATTATTTTCTTTAGCTATTCAACTTAACTTACTGTGGGGGTTCAATTTAGTTTTTAATTTAATTTTTCTTATATTTCATGTTATGAAATAACTCTTAAAATTGTACAACCACCGACATCTTTTGAAATGAGGAGTAGTTATTTTTGATTATGATTTCATCCGCTAGGGGGGAGTGATCATGCATTTTGAGTGGCCAAATTTGACACATGGTTGATATTCGCATACCATTTGAAATACAGTTCCATTTTAGCGGTTAAACTAAACGTATTAAAAACCATATTTTCTCATAGCAAAATTTATAATGTGATATAATTGTTACATCCTATTTTTATGTTAAATAAAACCAATGTAAGTACAAAACATTCTATTTTATTTCACATCACATAATTTACATCCAATTATATTAGTATAAATGCTTCACATTAATCAGAATTTACTGAATACTATTTCTTTATGAATTTAATAATTCTTTCTTTTCAAACGAAACATGCTCTATGATTAGGAAGTGTCAAATTATTTGATGGTTTTTTTTTATATATAACCAGCAAATTAATTACTTTACTGTACCTTTCGTGTGTATATAAATCTTCAACCGTGTGGGTTGCGTCGTATCTCTAGGTAAAGTCTTGCCTTCAGCGCTGACAACTAAATATTATTTTATTAAAGCGGCAGTATCATTTTTAGGTTTGAAGTATGCCAATAACTATTATTTTGATTTAATACACTGTCGCATACCACCACGTACCTATATACTGCAGTCCCTTAATGTGACCCTAGCCGCATGTCCTAATGCGGACCTTTTGGAGTACAAATACATACATTCATAATATAAACACAGCTCACCCTTGGTTTAAATAATATATAGTATCATTAATAATTCACAAAACGGCGCAAAATACACAAATATGCTGTACTTTAGCATGTTATTAATAATCATTATTATTAACATGGATATAAATATGAAAGTATGATGCATTCCATGAATTTATAATGTTAAAACATGTTTACAATTTATTATTCACAATGCTTCGAAGTATATATATATATATATATGGACAATTTGTAAAGCGCCATTTACTCATAACATGACCTCAAGGGCGCTGTATATCGTATCCATCACCCGAAACTCCCAGCAAAAAGGTGTGTCTTCAGCCCTCTTTTAAAACTCTCTCCATTCACCTCCTCTCGCAGACACAGAGGCAGCTTGTTCCAACATCTGGGACCCGCAACACTAAACGAGGTATGCTATTTGATTCACTCTTGAAAAATATAAAAAGTGTCTCAATAGGTATAGTTAGGATTTTTATTCTTCTTTCTGTACCATGTCAGGTCCACCCGACGTTGGCGATCACACCGGCGAAAATTTCCCCTTCTTGTGCTGCTCTGAACAGGTCATCCACTGTCCGGATTCCGGTCCACTCTCTAATGTTGCGCAGCCAGGACATCTGCTTTCTGCCAACTCCCCGTCTTCCCTCTATCTTGCCCTCCAATATAAGGCGGAGGAGACGATACTTCTCTCCACGCAGCACGTGACCCAAATATGAGACCTTCCTCACTTTGATAATCGACAACAGCTCTCTCCTGGCTCCGGCTCTCCTAAGTAGGTACTTCGATGTTACTGACTTTTTCGGTCCAAGGTATACGAAGCATTCTTCGGTGTATCCACATATCGAATGCTTCTAACTGATTCATCACGTTTACTTTCAGAGTCCATGTTTCACTTCCGTATAATAGAGCTGAACCATATGTAAGCTTTAATCATATGGGTAGAGTTTTTTACTTGTATTAAAACTCCATATTATTTTAATAACAAATAAAAACATGATTTGAAGTTTTACTAGTTAGATAATTTATTATTGTGACCTGGGTTTATTCATCGATGTCGTTTTCAAACTAAACATCTTCTTTAAGTTTAGTTTGAAAAGGACGTCGCATGTCGAAACCTAGATCACTATTATAAAGTAACTAATAAAATAATTCTAGAGTCTGTACGTTGTAGAGTTTAAGTTTAGTTTGAAAAGGACGTCGCATGTCGAAACCTAGATCACTATTATAAAGTAACTAATAAAATAATTCTAGAGTCTGTACGTTGACAGAGTGAAAATTCATACTAATGATAGTATTTATTTTTTATAAAAATCAGTTTCCGAGGTTTCTCTCAGTAAATTTAAGTGAAATATTAACTGTGTTTTCATGAAAATAAATACTATAATAACTCTATATCAAATTTATATTTGTTATTAATAGGATTGGTTAGATCTGCTGAAAAGTGTATAATATGTTAATTTAATTACTTCACGTGTAGCGAAGGTATGTGAGGGCATACCTTTTTAGATTTTAAGGGAAATTTTGGATATTTTTTTATAGTTTGACTAATCTAAATATCTAACAACAACTATTCAACAACATGAACAAAGTTTGGAAGGCGTCTGGACTCAGCATCAGGACAAAATGTCGCTTGTTCAATGCGTGCATCATCCCAATCCTTCTATATGGCTGCGAGTCTTGGCACTTAACCAAGGCTCAAGAGCGGAAGATACTAAGCTTTGAAAACAAGTGTCTTAGAAGGATTTTGGATGTCAGATGGTATGAACATGTTACAAATGATGCTGTGCGCCGGCGCACCCAGCAGAGACCTGTAATCTCCGTAATACAAGAGAGACGATGGTCCTGGCTGGGACATGTTTTGAGAATGCCCAATGATAGTTGGCCAAAAAGAGCACTGTTCTTCCGTCCGCAGGGGTTCCGTAGGCCCGGGCGTCCCTCTTTCACAATACACCGTTCCTATGACAACGATATCAGAGCGCAAGGAATGTCGTGGGAAGAGGTGACGCAATTGGCACAGAGACGCTCTGAATGGAGGAGGCTGGTTTCTGCCCTGTGCTCCCGAGAGGAGCGTTGAGGGCGATGATGATGATGATGATGAAATATCTAAAGTGTTAAAAAGATGTCGTTATACACATGTCATTTTTCAAAGATGATTCTAAGTTCAGAATGACTTACTGCCACTACGTTATCGCGGCATATCTTACAAGTGAGGAAACCAGCAGACGAGCTGCATTTAATAAGCATGCATGCTTTCCTCTCCGCGCAAATCAAAAAAATAAGACACTCAGCATTAATAACTGATTACGCCGAAAGCCCTGTCCTGGAGTTGTGTGACATTGTACCTGCTAACAGTGCTAACTTCTTCCAGCTTATAAAGGTGGTGTAGTCAGTTCACATTATTTGACACAATGATATGTCAACTTGCTGCATGGTATGCATCAATAATGTTAGGTACACCAGAATTCTCGGTGCAAAGTTTGTATGCAGAAAAGATAACACATCTTTAACACGAGAAAATTATACAAGACAGAGTACATTACATTAAATAGATACATACAACTCCTCTCTTTACTTAACAGCCTATACAAATAAAGGCTGGGGTGCTTGGAATTTAAACAGTTTTGTGGTTTTTACATCAATATATATTTACTGAAGAATTGATGTACCTAGACATAATTATTATTATGTATGAGCTCTTGTCCAAATAATGTCAAAGGTTTTATTTGAATATTATAATTATAGGAGTGTTATATGCTTAAGTTTTTTTTCTTAAATAATAGAAGCGTGAGAAGTAAGCGAAAACAGATTAACACGGCAAATGTCTTCGTTGTTTATCTCGCATGAGAAAGGTATTTATTTATTAATTATGTATAACCAACAATGAGTGATATGACAGTAATTGTTACCTTTGCGTCACTCAAAGTTCACTCAAGATGTGGTGTGAGTTTTTGAAGTTATTTTACATTATTTAATTGAATTTAATCAAATTTACTTAAATATTTATCGTCTAATATTTAAACTTGGTCGAAAAATTACGTATTTATAAAACTACAATGCAACATGAGAAGTCAGAAAATGAACTATGTATAAAGAAATTGGTTCTAAGCTGACTCACCTTAGGTATCTATGGGCAATGTTCAATATCTCTGCCTGGTTCTCTTATTTATTTATTTAGAATACATACGGCTTGCGCCTTTATACAAATAACATGAACAAAAACAATACAGTCTTCAATTTCAAAACAACAAAACAATCAATAAAAAGCAAACAAAAATAACCAGGTAACACTAGTACTCTATTTCAAATACATAGCTATAGGCATACATCTATAGTTTGCTCGGGCACAATGGTACTTACCAACCAAACATAGGCATGCAAGTATATAGTTGGGCATCTATATATTTTACACTATATCAACCACAGCAAATACATTGAAATTAGCTCATAGATTTTGTGATCAATACGTTCGCTTTGTGAACATACACCATTAAAACGAAAAACACTGTGCCTGGTGTTACGAATATTTATTTCTTATCAAATATTAGACAATTACCTAACCACAATATAAATATTATTTTTCAGAATGATCGATTACATGGCCTACTTTAGGTTATTCCTTCACATTTTCTCTCATCTAGTATCTTTCACAATACACATGTACTCGTTGTTCCTACTTCCTTGCTTTAAATTATATCGTGCATGTAAATATATAGTACATACCATATAGGTATAATCAACGATGGTCCCTCTTCAGGAGCATCGATGCGGCGCACTCCCTTTACAATAAGTATATCTTATTTAGGAGACGGGTGTTGTGGTTAGAATTCGTGTGTATAAGTGAATAAACAAATAAATGATGACGAAAAGTATGCACTTATTTAAAATAGAGGATGCGAGAAAGCTCTAACGTCCAAAAACGTGGATTGATCATCTAGATCAAATTCTTAAGGACCATCGTAAACGCGTGAGAGATTGTATGAATGAGAGATTGTAGGAATCATATTGTGGAGTGTCTTCTATACCTATGTCACTGTGGAAATTGATTATTTACTGAATCACTCGTCAGTTCAGCAGTCATCCTAAGCCAACCTAACACCCCAAAGCAACCGATAAAAATTCAAAGAACACAAACGTGTCCCTAAGAGTCCAACCGAGCTGCATCAGGATGCCATGAGACATTAGTATGTGTAATGATTACTGTATACAGATTTGTGGGTGTTTAAATTTAATTTTTATTGAATGGAATAATTATAATTTTAAAAGAATCGATAAAAGTATACACATTACTACGATACACAATGCGGGAGAGAAATGAAAACAAAAACGAGATTATCTCTTTTTGAAGTTGAGTCATTAAATAAATAAATAAATCTTTATTGGCCAAATTAAAAACAAATACACAACATGACAGTAAAAGAATAAAAAAAAAATCTGGACCAAACGGCGGACTTGTTGCTGGGCAACGTCTTCCAGACAACCCTAACATAAAAAAAAACAAATTAAAAGAATTTTACACCTACCTAAGGAATCATTGATTTTTAATGTTTTATTTAAAAAAGTGTATAGACAATGAAGGCATCAATTAAACTTCTAGCACTCCTCCACCAACAAGTTCAAATCACCAGCCGCTTTGTGTCTATTATAGGTATAACACTGCATATAAAATAACTTAGTGTATGCCATAGCACCCTATCACACCATGTCTGTCTGTTTGAGGGTATGCATAATTAAACTGGCAAACGGTGTAGGCACCTACCGACCTATGTATGTTAGGATATACCTACTTCTACGAGTGTTCATAGTCATAATAGTAGGTATATGTAAATCTACATATCGAATATGAAATATGAACTGGCTGATAGGATAACATACTTATATGTATGTTATATGTATGTTCTTCATGTTTTATCTTTCAATAATTGATATTATCAATAATAGGGTTGGTGAATAATGGGACAGATAGCGATTTTGCTACATACTGTATTACTAAAATGTCTGATTTATCAAATACAACGGCATTATATTCGTAGTTAATAGATTATTGTATATGGTTATGAAAGTGTGTGTTTACGTACTTTCATTTAGTACTGTTAATGCAAATGTCCTGGTTAAGAAACATCAGAGAGTGGATCGGAATCTAGAGAGTGGAGGAGCTGTTCCGGGTAGCACAGGACAGAGAAGCCTAAGACGACGTCGTGGGGACCTGAAATGCCACTTTTAAGAAGAAAATAAACAAATGAATGTGTATTTGATGCATTCTATAATTATGTGTATAGTTAGGTACATTAGAACCTACCTACCCATAATGCAAGATTCATATCTTAATTTGGGACTAGTTCGGAATGTGTGAATTGTCCGTATAAGTGACTAAAACAATCATGGGACAAGAAATTTTAAGTACGCAGTCTCTATACTGGGTCTTAATACACAATATGAAATAGGTTCTTAGATAAGTAGCTACTTTGTACCGATATTGTAAAGTTGATATTATTGGGTGCCTGGTACCTACCTAAAATATTGGGTCACAATTTCACCATTATGGAAAACGTGAGTAGGTAGGTACAATGTTGGTATTAAGTACATTGGTCCCATTTATAAAGTATGTATGACAAAGCAAATTGGGAATGTAGGATACTGTAAGGTATAAAAGGATGTTGGTACATTGTTTGGTAGGTAATGTAAGCTTTATCGAAGGAGATCTTCTAATCAACCACTCTCCATCTTGTATTGTTGTTATTCTTCCATTATCTTGGTTTTAGTTCGCAGCGAAGATGGTATATAGGTCGAATTATAATAAGAGGTATTAAATGCTTATTCCTTGTGAGAAAATTACTCAATGCAGCCCTCACATTTGTTAAAATCTTTATTTATAAAGTCATATAATTTATTACCACATTTTGAGTAGCCAGCAGTATATAATTGGCGTGACGTATGTGGAGTTTGTCAGGAAAATTGAAAGTGTATTGTAGTTGTCTTGTTGTCTTGATATTGTTGGTTTTCTTCTGGGATCACATTGGCCTTTGAAAGAATTGTCTCGTTGTAAGTAATAATAATAATAATTTAAAATCAAGCGAATCATGTTTTGATCAAATTATATAAATTTAAAAATTCTTTTTATACTTACATTCTTAGGAGGTAAAAGAAATGTTGTCTCGATATGTGCACTTGAATCACGGTAGTACAATAATTCTTCTACAAAAATTTTCTGATGTCTTGTACAAATAATATGGTGTCGAGTGTAAAAGATATTAAAAGTCTGACGTTAAGCTTTTCAAATATCTTCCTTATACAGGACACTCAGAAACTTATTTTTTCAATTTCATGGATAAACAATAATTGATTTAAAACAAAAAGGAATATGATTAAATATATAAATTTAATCTCTGTATTCAAATTTAAGACGTGTTTCATTTTCCGTGTAGGTAATGGGTTGAAAAGTGGGAGGATCGTAGCAACGTATTTGGGATTCAAAGTTATGGGGTCATTTCATAGACTAAACATGTTTTTGCTCTCATCTGAGGTGGATGATTAAGGATATCTCCGGAAGCTAGTGTGGTAGATAGTTTTGCCTTTTGACATATTCTCAATAGGTATAATAATATGTATGTATTCCTTAAGGAGTTTCAACACGAAATAATATCTTCTTTGAAAACTTGAGTCACATTATTAAAGGAGTCAAAATGGATCTCTCGTCGCCAGATAGTTGTATTAACTAGTTAACTAAATGGCAGGTATTATAGATCAGCACCTGATGATGCGAACTCGGAGTCCACGAAACCGGTTGTTGATTAGTCATAATCAATAGCAACATTAAACATAAGTAATATTTATTTTATTAGACAGCCAGTTTTTAATTGTTAATTTTTTTCAGTCGTAAATATTAGGTTTACTAATAAATTTTCAGACATTGATGAGAATGGGCAGTCCATTTCAATTTCACTATCTGAATACCTTGGATATTAGGAAGTAGAAAATGACACAAAAACACTCGTTTTTATCTCGTTATGTTAATAAATAAATATAAAATAATTACTATTATTCACGCTTGCATGTTTCTTACATGCAGTTGGTCTGCTGGCTACCCCACTTGTGGGGTATGCCGTGATGGTATAGTAGTAGTAGTAGTGTTATTCAAAATATTCTTTTTCAATCTTCTTCTTTTTTTCCGCCGTCACCTTTATCCCACGTTTATCTGGAATCAGCTCTCCTAGTCCTCATCCTTTAAGTCCTCCTGTTCCTTGCATTTTCTGAACGCAACTCTGCCTACCACAGGTCCCTGGCCATTATGGAAATTCACGTAGTCGCTGGTCCACTTGGTCTTCTGTGTCCTACTTCTATGTCCATTTATAAAAATAATAATAACTAGACAATTTTTCAAGATGCGCCGTTTTGTGGAAAAAACCACAGCAAGGGCCCATTCAAAAGAATCATAACACCTCTTGAACAATAGAGTTTTTTTACCTCGCCCTGAACACCTCCATACTCTCCAGAGTAACATTTTTAAAAAAAAATATATATATATATTTGGGTTTTGTTATAAACCCAAATACAACCTTATACACCTATCACAGTAAGCTACTGAAAGCTTGTGTCGTGAAAGGGGAGTCTGCCGGCACCTTGGATCGAACCACGGACCCCATTTTCACGAGGCCGAGACTCTACCTCCAGGCTACCGACGAACTCAAAACAAAGCTTTAACGAAGAAATGATTTTCAAACAACCTTACTATATGGATGCCAAGAATAATAATATATTATTTACCTACAACACAAAAATTTATTTAACAAAGTTTGGTACCTCAGCTGGAAGTGAACCTTAGACTTGGAAATTTTCAGGACCGTACATTAAGTGAAAGGTTTGGTTGTAAATAATAAGATATTATGAAGTATTAGTTCAGTGCGTTAAAGTAATATTTGGTATAGAGTTAGTTACCTACACATTTATATTTTGTATATTATTATAATTAGTCATGAAATGAAAAATAATTATTCCGGATATCGGATAACGGATTTTTGGAGAAATTCTAAATAACACTCTAGGCAGCTAAATTCGGCAGCATAATTAGTTAAGAGCGAGCTTTCTCTTATGGAGCAAAACAGGTGTTTGAGTTTGTATGATCTGTTTATGGAATACATAATATTATATTTATTATATCTTATGCTCAATCGGTATATGGTATGGTATTGTGCTGTAATTATTGAATATTCCCTCACATAATCGGATATTTAAGAAGTCGGGAGAATTCTATTTTCCCGCTCTCCGAAGCAAAACTTTAATCCTCACGGGTGGGCCCAAATGAGCAGCCTGATGTTAAAGGTATTCTTTTTTATCATGTGAACTGACAAAATGCTAATAGTTTTTAAAAAATATATGCATATTCGATATAAATGCAAATCACTCTGTACTTTTGTCAAGCTAACTTGACGAAAGTACTCAATATTGATAAAATCAATAGTGAAAAGTGAACAGTGGTTTGTATTAATTTAAAATATGTTAAAAATTTATTTCCACAATGTGAACACAAAAATCCTAGATCAAAAATTTATGCGTTATACAAAATACCCAGAATCATTTCCTCTCTTGCATCCATCATCAAAGGACATTCCCAAAGGATATGTTCCGCATATTGAGCTCCTGTCCCACATGTGCATCATGGATTATCAGTCAATGCTAACTCAAAAAGTTTACCTCTTAACTGGCCATGTCCAGTGATAAGCTGTACAGAGAAATGATCAAGGGACAAGAAGCTCATTCTCAGTCTTTCACGAACATCTGGAAAGAACTTGTAGACGAGTCTACCCGTTTCTCCAGTGGTCCATGTGTTCAAGAGAACTAAAGAAACTGTTTTTATAAAAACAAACATTTTCAAATAAAACATTTATATTTATTTAATACTTCCACTGTGACTTTATCAATCGCCAGCAAGCTTTCGAGAGCTTCCTCTCCCATCATCAGGCAAACGAAAAGTTAAGAAATTACATTCAAATTCATGCTGTTGGCGAAAAAACTAATATAAATACCCTACTCTTACTAATAAATCATATTCAGAGGATTTCAAGTCAGTAGGTAATTTAAATATAAGTGTTTTATTACCGGATATTTATTTCTTCTCTGTACAACATTATATAATATAATAATGTTACGAGTTCTGAAGTGGTATCACGGCTGGTTAGGCAGATGTACGAAATGAAAATGTATACACCCTTTAATGGATATAATAATACTTGGGCATATAAATCACTTGCTGCTGTGAAATAATATATTCCCGCCCTTTTTAGGTCCGTACCAGGCAGCCAGCCAGGCAGCATTATTATCATGCCAACTCGGGAAACTGTTCGTTACAACAGCCGCAGCCTATCCCGATAGAGATGTCTAGACTTGATAATATTAATATCAATAATAACAGCGAGAAGGTATTGATATTTATCGGTGATTTTATGATAATGCTGAACGAATACACTTCAGTTTTTGGAAATACTACAACATTATTTATTGTTAGAAGATATTTATCTTTAAATTTAAAGGTTCACTGTGTCGGTGTTTAGCTAGTAGTATTCCATATCGAAATAAATAAAACAAGCGTTTTATTCTACTAATGATTTAATCGGTGAGAGAGACGTCTTTCGTCTTATTAGGACATTGTCAATCTGATTTTAAAAATACAATAATATTCATATATATATATATATAAAATATTTACAATAACAATGATAAGAGAGTATAGTATAATATTATAATGTAGTTAATTAGGTAATTAGTGATTTCTTAGAAATAGTTACTGATACATACTACATAATAATATTATACTATACTCTCTTATCATTGTTATTGTAAATATTTTTTATATATATGAATATTGTTGTATTTTTAAAATCAGATTGACAATGTCCTCATAAGACGAAAGACGTCTCTCTCACCGATTTAATCATTAATAGAATTAAGGTTATTCTTATTCGCACGGCGTGCGAATAATATTTCTTCCTTATTCGCACACTACCGTGCGAATAAGAGTTAAATATTATTCGCACGGCGCAGCTATATCAAGCCAAAGTGACATACGTCGAGAGTATGATAATTTTTAATTTTTTTTATTTGTTACTTTTAATTTCGATTTGTAACAATCAACCTTTATGTATCTATATCGTTAAACTAAAAACTATGTGTATATAGCAATTTTTCATCATTTTATCAGACTATTTGGCGTGTTTTCTTATATATTTTGACATAAAAACACTCCAAGTGTGATATTTGTATGAAAAAAATTCTTGATATTTTTATTTGTTAGTCTTAATTTCGATTTGCAACAATCAACCTTTATGTATCTACATCTTAAAACTAATAAGTATGTGTATTTAGTAATTTTTCATCATTTTATCAGACTATTTGGCGTGTTTTCTTATATATTTTGACCTAAAAACAATCCAAGTGTAATATTTGTATGAAAAAATTGTGAAATTTAGGAGGAGGAGGACAATAACATGGCATCTTATAAAATTTGAACTGGCAATTTTAAATAATAAATGTAGACAAGGCTATACTATACTATACCCTCACGCCGTGTCCCAGGTGGGGTAGGCAAAGAGAACGGAACGCCTTGTTGATCTTTCCTTACATATCTCTTTCGCTTCCTCTACATTCAACCAGTTTCTCATACATGCACGCCGATTCATCTTACTTAAGACGCGACCGTCCTTGAGAATATGATCCACGTGGTCAAGCCACGTAATTCTTGGACATAGATTGGTTATAGATGTAGACAAGGCAATTGAATGAAAAATGAAATACAAATACTATAAGATGTTTGGAGCAAGTGGACGAATATGTTTATTTAGGAAGTATGTTTGTAAGGGATGGTAGGTACGAAAGGGACATTGAAAAAAGAAAAGTGGCTGGTGCGAGAGTGAACGGTGCACTTCGATCTATTGTTAGCAATAGCAATGTCTCGAACATGGCTAAAATGCTGGTGCACAACGCCATCCTCGTACCGACACTGATGTATGCAAGCGAGACTTGGACATGGCTGAAGAAGGACGAGAGTGGAATAAATGCAGTGGAGATGCGATCACTGAGAAGAATGGTAGGTAAAACATTGCGTGATAGAGTAAGAAATGAGGATATTAGAAGAATGAGTGGATGCAAGAGGAGTGTTGTTGATAGAATGCGTGTAAATAAATTGAGATGGTTTGGTCATGTGGAGCGAATGGATGGTGTAAGATTGACGAAGAGGGTGTATTTAGCTGAAAGAGAGGGTGTGAGGAAGCGCGGGCGTCCGAGAACCACGTGGCTTAACCACGTGGATCAAATTCTCAAGGACGGTCGCGTGTTAAGTAAGAGGAATCGGCGTGCATGTATGAGAAACTGGATGAATGTAGAGGAAGCGAAAGAAGTATGTAAGGATAGAGCGACATGGCGTTCCGTTCTCTCTGCCTACCCCAGCTGGGACACGGCGTGAGGGTATAGTATACCTAGTATAAGATGTTACTGTAAGATGAAATTTTCATTAATAGGTACTATATATTACCTTTTTCCAAGAATTTCTCCTAACTAATACTTACAATAATAATATCCTATTTGGTTCTTAGTGAAAATGTTGTACCATTCTTAAGAGTATTTCCAATGCAACATGTACCTAATTTATTTGTTTATTTATAATAATATACACGACTTACGCCTTTTATACACAGTGTTTATAAATAAGTTTTCGAGTGTCCTGTAAAAGGCAGGTGTTCGAAAAAATTAAGACATTTTACATCTTAAATTCAGCGATGAGGTTTGCCACCCATCCTGAATGTCTTGATTTTATATTGGCACGAAGAGGACAGTTTGCATGTTTCTTACATGCAGCTGGTCTGCTGGCTACCCCATTTGTGGGATATGCCGTGATGGTATAGTAGTAGTAGTAGTTTATAAATAATAGTACCTACAATACTACTACCATTATCATATCATAATTCAAAATAAATCAGTTATGGGTAATTGTCTTTCTTAGGTGTCAGATATGATAATAAACTCCTATAAATATGCTAAAAAATAGTGAAGAATGAGGATATCAGGAAAATGAGCGGATGCGAGAAGAGTGTTGTGGATAGAAGGCGCGTAAATAAGTTACGATGGTTTGGACATGTTGAGCGAATGCAAGATGAAAGAATGACGAAGAGGATGTATGAAAGATGAGGTGCGAGGAAGCGCGGAAGGCCAAGAACCACGTTGCTTGAGCACGTGGATCAAATCCTAAAGAACGGCCGCGTGTTGAGTAAGAGAAATCGGCGAACATATGTGAGAAACTGGATGAATGTGGAGGAAGCGAAAGAAGTTTGTAAGGATTGATCTATACGGCGTTCCGGTCTCTCTGCCTACCCCTCCGGGGACACGGCGTGAGGGTATAGATAGATATAGATAGATTATAATATGCTCAATACATAGTGTACGGCCCTCCTTGCCTTTGCTGCGGGTCACCATCGAACCATCTGAAGCGCACCCCGTGCTAGCACCCACACTAGCATACGTCATTGTTTCCACCAAGGAAGCCGTTCTGAGGAGGGACCATGCTCCACGCACCCACAGGTGGTCCGCCTGCTCGGAGGTAACACACAGATGACACAGACACTGGTATATTAATAAAATTTCACAATTTTTTAATACAAATATAACACTTGGAGTGTTTTAAGGTCAAAATATATAAGAAAACACGCCAAATAGTCTGATAAAATGATGAAAAATTACTATATACACATAGTTATTAGTTTTATGATATAGGTTCATAAAGGTTGATTGTTAGAAATCGAAATTAAGAGTAACAAATACAAATTTAAAGATTTTTTTCATACAAATATTACACTTGGAGTGTTTTTAGGTCAAAATATATAAGAAAACACGCCAAATAGTCTGATAAAAGGATGAAAAATTACTATATACACATACTTATTAGTTTTAAGATGTATATACATAAAGGTTGATTGTTGCAGATCGAAATTAAGACTAACAAATAAAAATATCAATAATTTTTTTCATACAAATATTACACTTGGAGTGTTTTTAGGCCAAAATATATAAGAAAACACGCCAAATAGTCTGATAAAATTATGAAAAGTTACTATATACACATAGTTATTAGTTTTACGATATAGATATAAAAATTTTGATTGTTACAGGCCGAAATTAAGACTTACAATTTAAAAAAATAAAAAAAATATATCATTCTCTTGACGTATGTCACTTTGGCTTGATATGGCTGCGCCGTGCGAATAATATTTACCTCTTATTCGCACGGTAGTGTGCGAATAAGGATGAAATATTATTCGCACGCCGTGCGAATAAGACCAACCTAGAATTAATGGCTGAGAGTGAAAGTGATTTACAAAAGATTGTGTCAGTTGTATATGAAAGTTGCAGTATGAATGGGATGAAAATGAATGTGACAAAGACGAAAGTGCTGGTATTTGAAAGAGAGAGTGAAAGAACAATGTGTGAAATAAAGGTTGGAAATGAATGTTTGGAGCAAGTGGACGAATATGTTTATTTAGGAAGTATGTTTGTAAGGGATGGTAGGTACGAAAGGGACATTGAAAAAAGAAAGGTGGCTGGTGCGAGAGTGAACGGTGCACTCCGAGCTATTGTTAGCAATAGCAATGTCTCGAACATGGCTAAAATGCTGGTGCACAACGCCATCCTCGTACCGACACTGATGTATGCAAGCGAGACTTGGACATGGCTGAAGAAGGACGAGAGTGGAATAAATGCAGTGGAGATGCGATCACTGAGAAGAATGGTAGGTAAAACATTGCGTGATAGAGTAAGAAATGAGGATATTAGAAGAATGAGTGGATGCAAGAGGAGTGTTGTTGATAGAATGCGTGTAAATAAATTGAGATGGTTTGGTCACGTGGAACGAATGGATGGTGTAAGATTGACGAAGAGGGTGTATTTATCTGAAAGAGAGGGTGTGAGGAAGCGCGGGCGTCCGAGAACCACGTGGCTTAACCACGTGGATCAAATTCTCAAGGACGGTCGCGTGTTAAGTAAGAGGAATCGGCGTGCATGTATGAGAAACTGGATGAATGTAGAGGAAGCGAAAGAAGTATGTAAGGATAGAGCGACATGGCGTTCCGTTCTCTCTGCCTACCCCACCTGGGACACGGCGTGAGGGTATAGTATAGTATAGTATAGTATAGTAGAATAAAACGCTTGTTTTATTTATTTCGAAATTTAAAGGTGTTTAAAAGGGAGATTGTGATCCATTTAAGAACTGAAATATGAGATCCCAAAAAGATGGGATCTAATATTTCTATGGTTTGCATAAAGCGTTTCTCGATTGGTGTAACTTTCATCGTGACAGTGAGAATGGTGGAATTGGTGAACGTTGTCAATGAACATCTAAAGTGATCACTCAAGCCTGAGGTATGCCTTAAATTATACATGTATGTTTATTATAGGTATATGGTAAGTCTGCTAGTTATCTGTATACACAATATCTTAAACTTAGGTGACAGTTCACAAAAACTTATCTTTTAAGTATTTTTTCTGACTGTGTCAGTAATACTAAAATCTAAGTTAGATGGGAAGATAATGGCGGAGATTCTGGTAGGAACACGTCCAGAAGATGAGTAATACCAGAATCCTAAATATTGTTCTACATGGACTATCTGAGGGACGACGCCCAGCAGGAAAGACCCCAAAAACGATGGAAAGACAGCTTGGCCTCCAAATCGCATGTTGATCCTCCTGCATTAACAATCCTTTGGGTCTAATAAAATGTTAAGAAGATATCTTTAAGAGTATTAAGAAAAAAAATCCGATGACTTCGCGGATAATTTGTGATGTGAATTACAATATCAGCGCTTTTTTTAAATGTATACTCATTGTTTACGACTCCTCTAAAATAATACCTAATTATTAGTTTTACCTCATCTCACATACGTTCTTGCGTTTTCATTCTAAAACCCTTTTTTACCATACATATCCGCAATATTTTATAAATCTTTGTACGTCCCATGAATAAATACCATCGCATTTTATTATAAACAGTTTGTACTATATTATTATGAAAATATAAACTTATACGGTACACAAACTCTAGATCATTTTATACGGTATTGTAATGGAAAATAATTTGTACAGACCCTATAAAGATTTATTAAAATATTTCTTCTCTTAATAAATTCGTGATGTATTTATACGAAAAAAAACTTTGGAGTTTACTGAAAAAAAAAAACATTATTTATTGCCGAATGATTGTAAGTTGGCGAAAAAAAACACTATTAATTTATCTACAAGATTCTCGACAGCATATATGTACCTACGCCCCTTTTTACATTAAATATTTAAACCACTTTAATATAAAAACATCTGAAAATAAACTAATTAATTCTTTGAATATTATTATCCACATGTCAGTAGAACCAACGAATGAATGAATGAATGGATAGAACCAATATTTTTGCAGATTTACCAGCAACAAGGACAGTTAAATTATTCAACTACATTGCCCCGAATATAGGCATATTCCACATAACATAAAAGAAAATATTTGGTTTTTTGTTTCGTTTCCATATAAGGCTTATAAAAGACAAAGTCACCTTAATTGGCAGCACCCTGGAAGGGAGATGAATGTCACTGAGGTTTGTAAGAAAAAATATCGAAGCCTTCGACGTGTCACCCGTTAGCTTAATTGGAAAAGGCATACTTCGTGAAAACGATAGGTTGCGGGCTTAAGTCCCGTGCGAGGCACTCCAAACCAAGGTGACTGTTGCGTCTACATAGTTACACCACCTACCCACTAACATAAAGTTTATTTAAAAAAATTGGATCATAACAAGAAAAAACAACATTGGAAATTTTTTCATTATTCATTCATTTTTCATCACTCATCACATCATCTCTGTTTTGGGATTATCATGTAAAAATTGTGAATATCACAAGTTTAAATACACGCATATATTTCGAAAAGAGTTTTTATTTCAAATTTGTTCAACTTTGTTTTATTTTTAAAGATATATCTGGATTTTGTTATAAGCCCAAATACAACCTTATACACCTTTCACACTAAGCTAAAAGCTTGTGCTGTGAAAGTAGAGTTTGCCGGCACCTGGGATCGAACCACGGACCTCTTGTTCTGAAGGCCGAGATTCTACCTCCAGGCTACCGACAAACTCTAAAGTGACATTGTCTTTTTAAGTCTTATATTTTCATGTGTTAACTTTACATAATATATTATCTCATACAGTGGTTAATTGTAAAAAAATAACATCAATAAAATTTACACTGGTTACACTATAAACCCAATGATTAAGAGAATAAATCTTTAACAACAATTAATTATCTTAGAGTGTTTCATGATGGAATACATGAAAAAACATTAAAAGACGAATTTCATTCACTTAACGCAACCATTAATAAAGTCTCTTAATTAAACAAATTAATTAACAACACTAAGACAAAAGTGAAAATATCTTCAAATTCAAAGATTTTTCTCAAGTAGCAACATAAATGAACGTTGAGAAATGTATTCCAACAATAAAACACTAATAAAACCAGGGGTGTAAAAATCTACCCTCAGCAGCAAGAGGGTGCGCTGATACAATGAAGACTCATTAATTCTATACGTTGTTCTGCAAACACAAAAACCTGTCTTTTGGCATGTTATTTATTTGCAAGACATTTTCGTTTTATATATTATCTGGAAGAAAGGCTTTATTAAATTTATTTAAATCTTCTATATTCAAATTTGTTCTTAAAGTCTATTCTTTTCAGGCCGCATCCCAAGTGGGGTAGACAGAGAGAACGGAACGCCATATATATCTGTCTCTACATAGTTCTTTCGTTTCCTCTACAATCTACATTCATGCAGCCTCTCATGCATTCACGTTGATTTCTCTTTCTCAGTATACGACCGTCCTTGAGAATTTGATCTACATGATCAAGCCACGTGGTTCTCGGACGTCCGCGCTTCCTCACACTATATCCTTCAGACAATAGCTCTTTGTCATCTTTTTCCCTTCCATTCATTCCACCTGTTCAAACCATCGTAATTTATATCCACAACACTCCTCTTGCATTCGCTCACTTTTCTAATATCTTCATTTCCTCACTCTTGTTAGCACATATTTTGGGACTAGCCCGATCTGTGTGAATTATCTAAACATGTTATTTTAAGTTATGTTTGAAGATTTACGTATTTTATCTTTATTGTTTCCGATGAGCTGTGTGATAAGATTAGTTTCTGCCTTGTGTTTCTGGGGAAAGCGTTGCAGAGCGATTGGATTAGCTTGGATGTTAAAATATGAGAAATGTCCTTTTTTCGCAAAAACATAAGGACAATTTTTGAAAAAGGGGTGATATTTTAATCTGATAGTAGAGTACAGGGTGTGGTCAAATTAATGTATCTACTCACTCAAAAAATCTAATTTACGTATATCTCGCAGTAGATTACTGGTAGTATTTTTTACTAATAGCAGCCCCATAATTCAAACGTAGAGAAGTTTGCTACTGACATAATTTTAGTTCTTGCTGCGTTCGGATGTGCACTCACTATTTGAGCTTATTTTATCTGTATGAAAGAAATTTAAAAAAAAATACGTTGTTAAGATGAAGAATGATGCTTTTATGGACGAAACGGAAACTGATAAAATTGCTTCAAATAGCGCGTGCACATCCAAAGACAGCAAGAGCTAAACCTTTGATGTTGCCATTAGTAAAAAATATGAACAATCCTAACAGTAATCAAATACAGAGAGAAACAGGTTGATGTCACTTAAATTATCAAAACTACCTAAAATTACTAAATAACTACAGGTTGGTATGACTTAAAAAAACAAAAATAAAAAAAAGGTTTGTGAAGAAATAACATTTTATGAGTGAGTACATTAATTTGGCTACCCAATGTATGTACTTTCTAATTCTTTCTAGTGGTAGATCCATGGCTCAAACCTCATTGTCAACCTACAAATCTTTACAATACAAGCTAGGCTATTGCATAGTTTGAAGATGTTGTTTTACATAAAAAAATAAAATATTCGAATCAAACTAAATAATAATATAAACACATGCATACTCGAGTGTTCTTCGTTTTGAGTAAACTTCACATCGTTTTGAGAAAATAATTTAAAAGTTTTGGGTTAGTTGGAAGAGATCGTGACTTTGCGATAAACTCGCCCTCTGTATATTTATTGTATCTAACTTGAATGTTTTCCTTTTTTGTAATTCTTTGTAATCAACGTACAGTAAAGAATGAATGAATAAATAAATAAGTAAAGTAAGAAGTTGTATTTTTATTCGTGGCCTCCATAGAGTAATGAATAAATCAAATTTTTACAAAACAAGGCAACCCAAACCACGAAGGCAATCAAACCAACTCTCCGCAATGTTTTGTTTAATATTGATGAATGTTGTTTTTGTTTGTGCAATTTGCTATGTATCAACATTTGTATTTCGGCAAAATTTTCTATCAACCGCTGCTGCACTAACAAAATAATATTGATTGTACAGTAGTCAAATTTTGTGCATAACAAAAAAATAAATGAATTCATTCACTGTGTCTGTGTTTAGGTGGTAGAACTCCATAACGAAATCAAGAAAACAATCTTTATTCTACTATGTGATTTATTTTAGAGAGAGAGATGTCTTTCGTCTTGTTAGGACATTGTCATCCTGTGTCAATGACAATGTCCTAATAAGACGAAAGACGTCTCTCTCGAGAATAAATCACACTGTAGAATAAAGCATCATTGTTTTTTTTTATTTCGTTTGGAGATAAATGTATTTTTTGTAGGTAGAAACTATCAAGCTTCTATCTCAGGAAGGGAAAATATTTTCATATTTTTTCCCCATTAGACACTTTAAACCAGTGGTTCTTAACCTTTTTGGGGGTACCGAACCCCACCAGTTACATATGCATTCACCGAACCCCTCCTAATTTGAAAAATAAAATTAGATTTTTACAAATTCAAAACATGGTATATATTTATATATATATAGGTGTACAAAATGAAAAAAAAAACAAAGATCAAAATATAATGGTTAAATCAAAACATGAAACATATTGTGATGGCGGTTTGAAGGAATTATCGGAGTATTTTTTTTCTTTTTCCAACTCTTGCCTTTAAAATGATTTTCACCGAACCCCTGGGGTTCGATCGAACCCAGGATAAGAACCACTGCTTTAAACACTGTGATGGGGTTTTTGATTCATTTTGATAAATATATTTTTTATGCGATTGCTTGACTTGTTACTTATAATCTATGTATATATGAGCAAATTGAATTCTGTTCATTCATCTACAAGGTATTTTGGTGGCTCAGTCGACCATCTTTCACAATGTACTATTACTATTTTTATGACAACGATCTCTGAACGTTTGTTATGTTGTGGTATGTAAGAGTGAATTGACTCAATTTACACACAAAAAAAAAACGTTCTGAAAGGAGAAGACTAGTCTCCCTTTTTTGATGCTGAGAAGCATATGGATTGGACGTAATAACATTTAAAAAATGATAATTTTCATACTTATGACGTCACAATAAAACTAAAATCGCCCCTTTGATATAATTCATAATATTCCACGATTGTACAAGACATGTTTAATTTTGTACAGGTACATACATCCAACGTTTATTAATTTATTAACAGAATCTAACGCAGTATTTGTATACAGCTAGGCTATGTAGAAGATATACCTACACCCATCACAAATCAAGATAAATTTGATTGATTTTATTCATTACTTTATGTAGCTTTTAATGAATGAGTATAATATGATCACTATTGATTTGTAGGTAGGTATTGGTTTGTTTCAATTTAAAAGTGTCCGATTTACTATAGGAACTTCGTAGTAGAACACGCCTCAGTACAGGGCAACCTAGTGAGGCTGTTGCAAACATGATTTTATCCACATTGGTGATATTTTATCCCTGTGTTGTTTGTACCTATATTATTTTGTTGAATAAAGTTTTGTTATTGTTTTAAGAAAATAGATGAGATAATTGTTTCATCTCCTACTGAGACGTTTTCAATACCAATATATTTTCGATTTCGATATTGCATAGTTGGAATCATTCAAACAAGCGCTTCGTTCTACTGTACCTTCGACAAATACAATAATTGTGAACTTTTCAGATTGACAATAACCTAAGAAGTCGAAAGACGTCTCTCTCGTGTTTGTTTAACCTATGGTGGGACGAAACGCTTATATCAATATTAGTCCCATCAATAAACTTTAAGCTCTATGGAATAAAGACACAAGGTACTTTGCTATATCTTCAAGTTGTATCTCAAATGAGGTAGATAAAGAGAATAGAACGTCATATTAATCTATTCTTACATCTTTCTTACATCATACGCAGGTCGATTTCTATTATTCAACAACCGATCGTTCCTGAGAATTTGATCCACGTGATCAAGCCAAGTTCTCCTAGGATGTCTTTATTAGTCAACATTTCTTTATTTTTAATATCCATTTCTCTTCTAAACGAAATAAGTTAGAGCAATTTACATGTTCTTTCTACAGTATTCTTCTACGCTTATGAATGTTGTTCCGTGAAAGACAATATTCTAGTCTGTTGAGAATCTCCAATTAATTCAACACATCAAAAGCAGAGTTTCTGAGTAGAAGCATGATATGTTTGTTGTAAATTACTTGAACGAAGTTAAAATTGAATAAGAGAACATGTATACGTTTGCAAATCAGGAAGTGAGTGGTATTTTTATATAGGAGTTTTTGGATCGAAATTTGTTTCCATTTTATTTTATGGTAAAAAAGGGACAACATGTTTAATAAATACAGTTGAGTCCAGTAGCCATAATACCATTTATGAGAAATCCATTTGCTTTTCAATCATTTATCTAAAAGACTGGTAACGCGGTACAAATTTTCTCAAAAACTGTGTTCTTCGTAAATTATGTTGTGGTTTGTTTCAGTGGTTGTCGTTTTGTTTTTTTATTTTATTTTGCTTCTACTTTTACATATTATATTTTCATATGTATTATGTCATATGTATCATGAAATATTTTTTGTGTGATGGTTTTTTAATTTTAATTTTGTTTGTTTTGTAGATACACAATGCTTGAATATTGTAATGTTTTCAAAATGTGTACTGTTGTAATAGGCTTGTGGGCCATTTGAATGAGTAAATAAATAAATTAATTAATAAATAATAAAATTATAATCCTGTTTAACTCCATAACATAAAGATGCTTATAGTTTCCTTTTTACTCATACTTAGTACGGCTCATCCTATATACCGACCCGTTAAAGCAATAAAAATACTTTGACAATAAAAAACAGCAAATGTCCTTCATGTCTTCAACACAAATGATATTATAATTTACCTATATAAACAAACTGTGGTGACTGCCGTAAAAAAATGCACATCTAATAAAATATGTATAGGATTATCAATTTATTCAGAATCAACACTTATGTGCTCTTATTAATGCATCTTAAACGAAAGACTCGAGAGAGATATGAGTGTATCTTTTAAACCAATATTGCTTCTGTGATAGAGCTTTTGGCGTCGCAGGACCCGTCATCTGGAACCAACACCCCGAGGACCTACGTAAAAACCAATCAATAACAACGTTCAGGAGTAAGTTGAAGACATCGCTCTTTCAACATATAATCACGCGCCCTTGAGATGGATGCTCCATTAAACGACGCCGAATAAATCATCCAACAAACATACATACAATCCTCTTTTAAATCTGATTGAAACGGGATAATATTGGTCACATTTCAAATTTTGGATTTGTAGTTTATATCAAAGGTCATTGTTTTCAATAGAAAAAAAAATTAAGCAATCAACCCAACATGTTTGAGCAATTCCGTACCAATTGAGAGGCCAGAAATTGTCAAAAGGCTACGATAAAACCAACTCTCCGCTCTGTAACGGCTCTGCTCATAGCCCCCCTATATTACTACACAAATTCCGGATAGCATCACAAGATGAATACATAAGTTATGTATGTTGTTTGGGTTCGTAAGTCGATTTGCCTTTTCCTGGGGTAACATTGTAAGTGTATTCATGCGAGAATTTGGTGAACTGAAAAAAGGTCGTTTATTTTGACCGGTCAATTGTGTCTTGTAAGCCTTCCTGAAAAACTGAAATTATCATATTGTTATAACAATGAAGTCACACTTGCAATAAATTCAGGAATATGGATAAAAACGACTTATATACTTCTGGGAAGGACTGATAAAGAAATATGCTATTTACAAGCTTTTCTAGATGCTTATCAAATTATTTTAATAAAGAAAAATATTTTGATATTTCATTTTAAATTATATAATTTTCATAGGCCTCCCACTCTTTTCTGTAAGTTTTCGAGCGATCTGTAAGAGTGAAGTATTCGTAAAATATCTCGTTTCATCCAAATAACATCTTCAGCTCTGCTATAACGTATGCCACCCATCCTGAATGCCTTTTATTTCATTGACACAAAGAGGAAAATTGCATGTTTTTTATTCCAGTTTGTCCGCTGGCTTCCCCACCTGTGACAGATGTGATGGGATGGACAGATACATTTTTATATTATAATTTTGACATAATATTGACATTTTGGGTTTATGAGTTTGTGAGTTGTATGTAATGTATGTTTCACACAGCGGTGAGGTTGCAGTAGGGTATCCTGACCCATAATCATTCACCCATACTGAAATATTCATTCCCTTTAGCCCATCGTTATCCGAGCTTCTCGTTTTGAAAGATCACATTGCGATCCGAACTGATTTTCGGTGTTTTTTTTTAGTTAAAATGCTATAATATTTATTATTTATTGGTGTCCAAATCAATTGAATTTTTCAAACAAATAATAAAATAATTAAAAAATCACTTTTATTTGTATATTTATTAATTTAATTATAAGTATTATGACATAAAAAAACATAATTGTATTGTTAATGAATAAAAAATATATGGGAAAAACATATAGATTGATAAATTACAGTGGAATAATGGAAATTAACGATAAAGTTGATATTTTCAACCGACGGTACTTGGTGGAAATTCGTGTTGAATTAATTAAAATAAAACACTTATTTGTAGTATATCCACGGTGACTTTTATTGAACGCGAGCCGGCTTTCAAGAGCTTCCGCTCTCATCATCAGGCTGGCGAAAAGTAAAGAAATTACAGGATGGTAACAAATATAAAATATATAGTATGTCATTGGGTAGCAAAACAAAAGAGGTAGTTAAGACAGTGGTAACAAACAATTGAAATAGAGTACCGTTGTGGACGGATTTTAAGAAAAACATCTCCAGCATTTGCCTTTTAACGATATTGGGGAAACCACAAAAACCCATATCAGAGATGAGCATTATTTTTTTTAAGAGGTAGCCTTCCTCTGATAGTTAGTATACATAAAATATGAATCTGCTTGATATACTGTTATGATTTTTATATGAAAAATAATCTGTAAAATTAAAATGAGTCTATACAATAGTAATACCAATTAGTAAATTGTAAAAAAATAAATTTAATAGATAATTAATTGTTGATCTTGTCAGGAGGTGTGGAGGCCGATGGTTATGAATCACTGTTGCAGGTATGCAGTGACTGAAACAAAAGAACAAAAGAGCGGCAGTACACAAGTTTTTAGAAAGGATTAGCTAGTTGGGAATCCACAATAATAAGAATTAGATAATAGGTTTTAATAAAGGAGAAGAACTAAGAGTAATTTGTTCATTAATAATGTGAATATCAGGATTATTTTTTAACCTATTTATTTCCAAAGTTTCAAGGCGATTTAAAAGTTGACCTTTCACCCCTCTATGGATTAATTTGATACCAGTATCAGGGTCAAATGTGTGATTATTAGACGTAAGATGGTCAGCAAAATTTGACTTATCTATGTTTTTTAGACGATGACACGCCAAGTGTTCCTTTACTCTGGTATTGAGGGATCTTCCAGTTTGTCCAATATAGGCACTGGGGCAATCATTGCAGGACAACTGATAAATACCGCTATTATCTAAAGATTTGATTTTATCTTTGTTGTTAACCAGGAAACTATGTAAAGATTTTTTGTTATAAAATGCTACGTTTTTACCAGTTTTAGTGATTATTTTAGAAACTTTGTTACTAATACCTTCAACGAAGTTTAGTTTTACCCATTTTTTATCAACATTATTTACTAAGCCAGGGGCAACAGAATTTCTGAATATTTTCAAGTTTTTTCTACGTAATAGTTTGTCAACCAAATCCGGATCGTAAGAATTATTTGAAGCTAAGGTTTTTATTAAATCAAGTTCTTTAGTAAAGTTTTCTTTTGATAAAGGAATGTTTGTTAGCCTATGAATGAGGGAGTGAAATACAGACATTTTATGTGAGTAATGATGTTGAGAGGTGGCGTGTATGATATTATCACTCTTAAAAAAAATAATGCTCATCTCTGATATGGGTTTTTGTGGTTTCCCCAATATCGTTAAAAGGCAAATGCTGGAGATGTTTTTCTTAAAATCCGTCCACAACGGTACTCTATTTCAATTGTTTGTTACCACTGTCTTAACTACCTCTTTTGTTTTGCTACCCAATGAAATACCATATATACCTATTTGTTACCATCCTGTAATTTCTTTACTTTTCGCCAGCCTGATGATGAGAGCGGAAGCTCTTGAAAGCCGGCTCGCGTTCAATAAAAGTCACCGTGGATATACTACAAATAAGTGTTTTATTTTAATTAATTCGAAATTAACGATATCACGATTTTTTTATTTTTTTAGCAAAGTCGAATAAGAAAATCAATACCTGTATTTTTTTGCAATAATATTTGAAAAATTCAGTTCTAAAGTTTTTTTATCGGTGCCACACACAGATTAGAATGTGGATAGGTTGACGGTCTCTATCTCTCTCATTCCGTCTATGATGTCATACTGTCTCTATCTATATAATTATATAATGAGTTACAATCCATTGGATTGGTCTGCAACGAGTTTGGTTTTTTTTCTCCATTCGTCTCTATTCTCAGCCAGTCTTTTCAGCTCTACGTATGAGCCACAGTTCATGTCCCTCTTCAGTTGGTCCATATACGCGTCTCTTGGTCGACCTCTGCCATTTGTCCCCTCGTTCTTACCCTCCGCGATGGCGATGAGTAGTCCTGGGTGCCTGATGTTGTGGCCAATCCAGTTAGCTCGCTGTTGGCCGATTCTCTTAAGAAGTTGCCTTTTTTTGCCTACCCTGGTTAATACTTCTTCGTTTTCGACGTGTTCCGACCAATGGATCTTCAGCATGCGTCTGTAGCACCACATCTCAAAGACCGCCAACCGTCCGCTTTCACTCTTAGTATTCAAAATTACTTATATTGTATTAATAATATTATGATGAGACATGTTAAATTTTTAAAATATTCAATAAATATTATATTTCACGTGGAGTCCACAGTAACAAACAGATCTCTCACTCTTTTCTGTATGTTTACGAGTGTTCTGTATAAGGCATGTGTTTAGAAAAAAGTCACATTTAATCACGATATTTCCGACACTTTGAAATCGTTATCGTAGGGACGGTGTTTTTGAACCTTTTGTTTAAGTTGTCAAAAATTTGCGTTTATTATGATGATAACTAAATCACTCGCAAACGAGTTGATAATCTTGGGAAGAATAGAATAGAATGGAATTATGATGATAGATAGATAATTTATCGCCGTTAATGGAGTATCCAGCTCAAGAGCATGGTAAGTTCTATTAGAAAAACGATATTTGATCATATATTAATTTCAACTCGATATCGATAGAAATCAGACGATGATACACATTAATAACTCATAAAAACTGCGTTTTTTTATTATGTAAGCATCTGCATAATAAAGAAAATGAACGACTACTTATTCAGGAGTGATGCATAATAACGCATGGCGGCTGCTACAGAGAGCGGCTGCATACCCATCTTATTAAAAGTACACAGTATCTGATAATAATGTTATAATGATGAGGGATATGTACATAAGTAGCAGATTCATAGACATACTAGACCTGCAATTCAGTACACTATTGCGGAATATTCGTGTTCCAACTTAACGCATTAATAATAACAATAATAATATTATGCTGTCTCACTCTATATCATTAAGATAATAATGGTTATGCGCTGTCTAACAAACCGTCTCAACGGACACTGGTTTAAAACTGGCTGTAAAATTTGATCGGCTGTAGGACCGATTTTTTCTTTGAATTAGGTACCTATCTAGTATATCTTTGAGCAGATTCTATATTGTACTATAGGCAGAAGTGACGTAGTAGTAATAATGATGATAATAATAATAATAATAATTGAAGGGATGACGCGGTGTATTTGGGCCGTGTAATGGTCCGTTATAAGTTTCACAATGGAAAGTGCTTTACTGAAAGTAGGTAGATAGACAGTATGTACCTCACATGCTAGTATATACTAATATTCGCTTTCTCAAAGATGATTCATCTTTAGACTTGGTTTACTAGACATGTCTATAGTTATCCCCGAATGAATTAAGAACTAACCCGAAAAAAAATATTCCCGCTTAAATATAAACTCCTTTTTGAGATTGACAATGTCCTTATAAGACGAAATACGTCTCTCTCATCGAATAAATCAATAATAGAATTAAAGGCTTGTTTATTTATTTCGATATAAAACTAACCCATAAAACAATTTGTTTATAGATGTGTATGAGTGATACACTCTATTTAGAATTATATAAAGAATATTTATTGAATAAAGAAATATAAATACGTGATTGTTGAAAATTAGAAATGTAGTTGATTGATTAGCAGATGGTTAACAGCTCTGAGTATTCTCGTGGTTTTTGTTTTCTTCTAGAAGCAATTAAATCAATTTCACTGACCGACCGACAGTAAGGTACTGTGTTGTAATGATGTGTGTAACTGTGTACCTAGGTCGGTGTATAGGTGAAATTGGGTAGGTAACTGGAGTGATTATTGGTAGGTAATTGGCTTGTCGCCACATGTTCTATGGTGGACTTATTCAAAAGTACATATTATCTATCACTATACCTTCAAGGCATATCCTACAAGTGGGGTAGCCAGCAGATCAGGTTAAGCATGCAAAATCTCATCGTAAAATTAATATTATAGCTATAAAAAACTATCCTTATTAAAGGCGCTCTGCAGAAACACATGAAGTATCTCTTCAACTTTGTAGTAGAAAGGCGTATGTCAAAAAATGGCATTTTTTAAGATAGGACTACTATTTGATTGTCGAAAGCAAAACATACGATATATAAATAAAATCCAATTCACTAGGACTAACAGTTACCGAGAAAAAATAATTGCAGAAAATCAAAGTGCATAATATACACATGGCAGAAAAAAGGACAATTAACACATTCTGGAGGCCAGTGTTGGCATCGACAGGTTGACAGCTTATTTTTCAAAATTTAGCATTTCGTTCACATTGTTCTATTTTTACGTGTAGAGTTGATTATCATCTCCTTTAATTAATGCACAATTTGGCATATGTCCTCGTTGTTGTTTTAAATGTAATGAACTTGTTGATTCTTGGAGTAGAATAAAAGTTATATATATAAAAAAAACTAAAATAAGTAATATGCTCATATAATAAATTAATGTATAAAAGCCTATGTTTTCTTTCTTTTTCAACATTTCTTCATAAAGTGTCTATGTCTTGGATAACATTTAATTTTTTAATTCATAAATTTAATATTTAAAAGACACTGTGTATTTTTTTATATTTAGTTGCATGTAGAACTGAAAGAATCTCCGTAATACAGGAAAGACGATGGTTCTGGCTGGGACATGTTTTGAGAATGCCCAATGATAGTTGGCCAAAAAGAGCACTGTTCTTCCATCCGCAGGGGTTCCGTCGGCCCGGGCGTCCCTCTTTCACAAAACACCGTTCCTATGACAACGATATCAGAGCGCAGGGAATGTCGTGGAAAGAGGTGACGCAATTGGCGATGAGACGCTCTGAATGGTGGAGGCTGGTTTCTGCCCTGTGCTCCCGAGAGGAGCGTTGAGGGCGAGATGATGATGATGATGAGAACTGAATGAATGGTTTTAATTATGTATATTACCAATTAACTCAAAAATTTCGACTTGGTGAGTTCTGGAGCTGGACAGTCAATACATACATAAAAAGTGTAGGATATAGAGTAGGTGTATGTATGTATTAGGTATAATATAGGCAGAGTTTTCAACTCGCATTACGCCACCTTTATTACGGCGTTATTAAACGTTAAATAGCTTTATTATTATTCATAGCTAGGGCAGCTAGCAGTCAGTCAGGTATAATAGTAGTAGTACTGTAGTATGTATATACATAGCTTCGTTATGTAATGTCACACCATTATTTTTAAACTATCTATTTAGCTTATTTATTTATTTATTTCAGGTGGTCTGTAGCCTATTGTCGTTAACAAATTCTAAGACTTATATAATAGTTAGTCGATATTGTTTTCCTTTTTTTGTTGTTGATCCCAATTCAGTTGTTTGAATTTTTATTCTAATGTAATAATTTATTCTAATGTAATAAGTAATGTCTAAGTAATGAACTTGCATTTTAATTTCAAATGACTAGTTTGCACTGTTTGTGAGATGTGTCATAATGGTCTAAGAAGAAGGTTTTAAGTGTAAATAATTCATATCTTTCGCTCCTCAGTGTTCCTCCTGGGTGAACAGCAGCCCTAGTCAAAACACATTTTAACGTCACTTGTCGTTCGACTACAAACGAAATTACGACTATAATTGCAACAATAACGCATAATTATATGGTACATGTAGGTAGATTGTCGTAATTTCGTTTGTAGTCGAACGACTTCATAACGCTAAAATGTGTTTTGACTAGGGGGCCAGGGATGAACCCAGCCTTCTCCATCCAGAGCAATTTTGTGTCAATTGACTATTCTTTCCACGACAATTCTGATACTTGAATGTCATTGTTAAATGAATATGATGTTTTGTCTTTGATCCGGCTGACGTAGGATGGAATCGAGCTCGGGATATCCTGATTGAAAATCCGATGCTTAAGCATCAGTCTACGGACCACATATGTATAATAGTTAAGCGCAGTATGATCATTCATGATCCCCATTCTATACTTTATACCAAACAATCACGACATATATTCCACAAGTGGGTCAGCCAGCGGATTAATTACACGTAATAAACATTTCCTCTCCATGCCAATACAAAAATAAGACATTTAAGTTGAGTGGTACGCCTCATCCCTGAGTTATAGATGTTAGTAGTCTTTCTGAGAGGTTAAATAAGCACCTACCTTTTACAGGACTTTCAAAAACTTACAGAAATGAGCTGGATACTTATTAGTTACCGAAGACTCTGCTCATGATCGCATAAAAATTTGAAGCTCTACGTTTAACTGGGAAATGTTCACCTATTCATATATCTAGTGCATAAAAGCTTAGCCTGTATATTTTTAAAAATATAACAAGGGTTTTCTATTCAAGTTCATAGCACTGAAATGATAAAACAAGTATAGCAGCAAACAGCTTAATATCTAAAAATATTTTATTAAAAATTATGATGAAAATTTGTACAATTTATCACTTTGTGTTTCAAAAATAAAAGTCAATCTATCATGATACTGAGCATTTTCATAAAAAAAATAATATGCTTATAAAATCTAAGTGTTCATGAAAGCAAAAAAAATAAATTGAAACTACAGTTGGGTATAACGTTGCTTATTTTCACGTTGTTTTTTATTTGTGAATTTTATCAAAAAAAAATCCTTGAAAGGAGTTCATCTCATTGGGGACATATTTTGTCTCAAAGGCTGAGAAGTTTTGCAAGCGTAGAAATTTTTCAGAAAATTGGTTTTTATTCATGCCCCATGAGAGCAACCAGTCATTTTTATCCAAACATCTTCTAAAATTAATAAAATGTTAAAGTTTGAGTGTATAAATGTATGTTTGCTATTTATTGATTCCTTTTTGTATTCTTCAGTTCTTATTTATCCACTGATGGGTATGTGGATCTATGCCAACGACTTTCTCTTTTACCTAGGATAAGAAACGAAGAAAGTAATGCCAATTATTATTAAATTTTGATATATTAAATCGGGTGCTGAAAACTGGATTAACATTTACTTAGAAGTATTAATATCAATCATCTTTGTATTTTTCAAACCACTTTAGACGAATCATTACAATGAGATAATAATAATAATCTGGACAATTTATTGAGCGCCGTTTTGTGGTACAAACCACCGCAAGGGCGCATTTTCAGTTTTTTTTTAATTTATTTATTGTTATTTATCAAATTTTACCATGTTTTATAAATTTAATTTAACTGTTAAAATTTTTTAATGCATTTCTAATTATCACTAATTTGAAATATGAAGCAATTATGTGAGTTCCAATTGTAGGTATTATTATTTGTCACAAATTTTATCCACTGAATCATTTGTTTTTAAATTTGTAATTTTTAATTAGTTTGAAAGTAATTTAACACTTAAAAAACAATTATCTTTATAAAACTATTGAAACTAAAAACACTGTATAAATTTTTTTGTTATTTTGAATCATTATAAGATAATATTTTAATTTTTAAAAATGAGACGTCAGAGGTTTCAGGCAGCCACTACGGGCGCCATCCACCGACACTATTGGCACATTAAGCATGATACAGAGTAATTGGAAATGTTTCCGAGATTAAACACCATCGTCTTCTGCAACACGTTTCGTGAAGGATTCAATCTTAGGCTGAGGTTTTGAGGGAAGCTGGCAGGTTCTGGCGACACCGGTCTCGTGGAGGCAGCAGGCGTCAATAAGCGAGTCGAATCGATTAACGATGAAATTCATACATACATACGTGGTCAATATTCCTTTTTCTTGTATATTTGTGTCATAGAATTTCTATGTGTCAGTATTTTTGTGTTATATTTTAATACTGTCTTGATTGTTTACTGTTTACGTACAATGACAGCGAAAAAGTTTATTTTTTACTGTAACGCGGTTCATTGTTTCTTTTGTACAATAAATAAATAAATAAATAAATACCACGGGGTAGTCATTGAACTAACTGCGTGCAATGAATATGCATATTATCCTTTTCGTGACAGTAAAATGATGGACATTCAGGATGTATAAATTGCTCGTTTTAAGTATCGAAATGCTTGAGTGCCGTATAATCGATAATCAAAAGACTAATTTATTTTTAAAATAGTTTAAAATGTAGTCTGGTACGTATTGTAGGAGGAAGCCGTTTCCAGAGCTAAGCACCGTGAAGGCTAAAAGATGCAGAGCATCTAATTTATTGACAAAGATTTTACAAATGTTGTGAAACAAAAAATCACCAAAAAATGAGACATTCTTATTTATAAACCAGACCGCAGTACAATGATTTTAAAATATTCAAAACATTGAATTATAAAATTTAAAATTTCCTCCGATAAATGCCGATAGCCATTGATTTCTGACCAAACCCGGGTGTAAAACTAGTAAAGAAAATGTTTTTATATTTGTTTCATTGGAGAAACATTTTTCATATTTCAAAAATATTTAAGGTAGGTACGTTAAAAAAAAAACACAAAAATACCTAATCGAGAAAATGCGTATTATTTTACATTTTGTTTAAGGTTTGTGAATATTTTTTTTTAAATTCCCCTGTGGTCCTGGAATAGAAGGATATTCTACTGACACGTGTTTTCAAAATGTTCAACAAATATGTCAAATGTTTATAAGGTATATTTCTTTCAAAAAAGTTTATTTTAAACCATAGATATAGGTAATAAATCATATTACCTATCTAAAGTAGCATTCACATTGCTTCACTTTGATGATTATCCAGATTGTCAGGGTCAAACCTGTTCATCGAGAGTGAAGATATCTGTTCATACTTGTTTATCTTATGCTTTCACTGCCATGGTAATACTTACGGTCATGTTGTATGTAATTTGACGTATTTTCGTAAAAGAATAATTTACAAAATAAAAAATGAAAATAATACGTATTAAAAATAAAAACAAATTCATACAATTCTCGACAGCATGATCATTTTGTACATGATTCTGATTTTCAATACGAATTCATAGAGAATAAGACAAATAATAGTAACTTTTCTATTTTTGAAGAGGTAACACTATGAAAGCTCATTTTTAAATTTAGGTAATAAAAATAAAAAATATAACACTGTATAACTTTCACTAATTAATATTTTGCTTGAAAACTTGTCGGACATACGTCCATCTTCAGTAATAATATCTAATCTTATAGTTATAAGATATTTATTACTGAAGATGGACGTATGTCCGAAAAGCTTTTAAGCAAAATATTAATTAGTGAAAGTTATACAGTGTTTTATTTTTTTATTTTTATTACCTAAATTTACAAATAATAGGTTAAAACTTATTTTGGTCGTTTCGGTGAAATTATGTCGGGTATTAATCGCTTTTATCAGTCATCGCTAGTGATCACTATTGATGAAACACCTGTTCACACCTTTCATTTTGGAGCATCATCCACAGTGATCACTTAGTGAACAAATGTCAACGCCCCTTAGTAATATGAAATGAGTTCAAATAGACATAAAATTTGCTGTTCTGTGGACTTTCCGTCCGTTCCTCTGGTGGTGCGCTCCACGAACTAACTTGACACATTCAATCTTATAGAAATTTATCAGCAGTAGTTAATTATTGTCCGGTAAATTTTCTTATTTAATCACAATGAAACTTTGTGATCCAACTGCTGAAGTGGTGAGAATTTCGAATGTTTTTTTGGAGGTGAATGGGGTGCGTTTGTAGACTTTTGAGATAGTGAGACTGTATATTGCTAAGATAAAAAAAAAAAAAAAATGAAACTTAAAATTACGTGTTTTTCGAATACTTATTATTATGATCATCATAAGCATGTTTGATTTTTATCTAAATTCTCTAAAAAAGATGAATTCATAGAGAAAATGGATAAAATAATACATATTTAGATATGCACCTGTGCCATATATTAAAAAAAAAAACATCTTCTTTGGTTCTGCCACCATCGTACCATTTTTCATCTTATGCACCTTTGAACAAGTAATTTTACCTGTTTTCAAGGTAATTTATTATTCTCCCATGTAGCCCTTTTCAATGACATATTTGTTACTTTAAATTCTAAGTCCATTACCTCTTAGCAGAAGCAATGGGAATCTCCAAAGGTTCAATTCAAAAACGTTGGTTTTATAGATCTCTACAACCTAAAATCTCATCTATCCCATGTTTTAATAAGTACACCAAAACAGATGGTACTTTATTAATTTGTAGAATGTGTCTGGGTTCTTACCTTCACAGGTTTAGTATTACCATTATTGAATACTGTGAATGTGAATTAAATGTAGAGGCTCTGAATCACGTTTACTTTGAATGTCCAATTCGTTCGGACTATGGTCTCTATGATATCATGGATGTCGTTGAACGACCTTTTGATATGACATACCTATTACCTCTGAACTTTCGCTAAATATACAGTAAAATATTTCCTTTCTGGATCGAACAAAGAATCTATGTTTTTATTATATAATTATTTTATTATTATCAACTTTTTTTGTGCATTTTGAAGAGTGTTGTTAAATTATTAATTTGGCTCAAATAAGTCAGTTTTTGGGAACAAAGCCTTATTTAAAAAAGTAATATTCAATAAGTAAAGTAATAGTCAACAGTTGAATTTGAACCCTGGATCTTTCAATTAAAAGTCTAAAGATTATCTTGTTATTAATTTTTAAATCGAACATACATATAATAAAGTAGTCCGGCAGATATTAGACAACACACTATCATGATAGAATCTTTGGCATTAGTGTTATTGTAATCGGGAAAGGGCTGTCTGCAATTCTGAGATGCCAGAGCACCAATGCTGGTTTGAGAAGCCAAAGGAAAACTGCAATTTTCACTAGCGCCCTTGATATGGTCGAAGGATTGTAAAACGGCGCCAAAGATTCATTCGAATCATCCAATATCATCATAAACATTTCGATTCTACTTACTATAGGTATATTATTTTTTTTGTGACACTCCAAGAAAAAAATCCATTATAATTAGCTATAATAATTTCTATAATATGGCCGTTAGTCCATGAACTTTCTCACTTATCACAAAAGCCATGAAGGGATAGAACTATTTATTATAATTATATAAGCACGCTATGTTTAATGTCATTCGTGTTTTAATGTTCATCTTCTTTCTTGGGTTTTAATCAATAAATTTGTCTTTTTGGCGTTAGAATACTGTTTATCAAAAATGTAGGTGTATATAATGCAATTCAGATACACATAATATAACAGAAATCCCTTTTGAAATAACGTAATCAACGAATTTACATTTTTATTCGTTTGAACATCAAATAGACTCTTTTTAGATCTTTTATTTTTTTTACTTTAAATATTTAACATAGAGATTGAAGGAAATAATCTGGATTTACCAAAAAGCCTTCCCAATATTCCACGGGTTAGATATAAAATACAGTTTATAATGTAGTGGGCGTATGATGTATCTGTTTACCATTAAATAATTTAGTTCATCTTGTATGAATAGTTGTATCTGAATTATAAGTTGATTAGCTATATCAAGCTAAATGATATGTTATTCATAAACACAGAATACCATAAAATATTTAGCAGATTTATAAATATTAATTGAGACTTTGATAAGAGGCTGACTCCGCTGTAACGGTTTCCCTTCCCCTTCCATTTCCTCCTTCATGAGCGCTTTATTTTTGTTTTAATTTTTTTTTCTATAAGCTTTAAGAACCTGCTGATAATTTTGTTTAGTTTATACTCACACTAGAAGAAACTATAACAATAAAACCATTTACTTTTGCCACGTGTTCAAGTTCAATATGTAGCTTTCAAGTTAAAAAAGCTTTCAGGTACTATACGCTTTTATGATCAATCCAAAATTTATATGTTTTGCCTTGAATGAGCGAGAAAAACAAATTTATGTTTGATAGGTACATACGAACGTAATACTACTATTGGCTAATCAATGGAAGTCATAAATCGAAGCATCGTAAATCGAGTTGCGTAGGTACATATGGATCTTTTATCATTTTTATATAGCGGAGAAGCTGTCAGTGTGAATAATACAAGTACGGCATTATTCAGACTGTGTGATTTGTAGTGTCGAAAATAATTGGTGGTCTCTCTGTAATCAGAAATGTTAACCCATTGAATAAACCTATCATCATCAATAATTCACATCCGAAGCTGTTAACATGTTTGAGGTACAATTAAGTAGAATTTACATTCCTCATGAACACACCGACAAAGTATATATAAGAATATATATCTCCCATACTTATTTTCTCCCCCAAGTTTTCGAGTGCCCTGTTAAAGACGTATATTCTTAAAACATCATTTCTTAGACATAAATGTTTGTGAAAGTTTTGACTTGCATATAAAATCTAATATTTATTTTACGATTTGACATCTCATTATTATTATTTATTGTTTTTTACTTTTTATTTTGATTTATTGTTTTTTGATTATTGTATATTAACTTGTTGTTGTTATTTTATTTTTGTACTTGTTAACATGTTAAAGGCGAAAGCCGTGAATGTGGTCAAATAAACAAAGATATCTTCAGGAGGTATCCCACCCGTCCTGATTTTCTACATTATTATTCTTTTTATACACAACAAGACTTATCACGCCAATGCGATCCCAGAAGAAATTTAAAAAAAAACACGGCCGAATTTTATTTTATTTTTTATTTTATTTATAATAACATATACGGCACAAGGCCATTAAACATATACAAAAAATCATAAATAGTTCGATGCAATACAACAATTATTTTAAACGCAGTCACACTTACTTATCACACACACGCACACATACACATAACTATACAATGCAGCAATATAAATTTAAACAATATATTCTCAATCACTTTGATAAATTTTCCCCATGTCACATGAAATATATCAATATTCGCTGATGAGTATTTGTATAGTCTTTCCGACTGATGACTCCAATATAATTTATTCTTGTTTGTGGTGGATAGAAAAAAATATGGTGACGCCACGAATAAGAACATTAATACATATTTTTCTAGTATCATCAGATATTTTATAATTTTGACACATGAATGAATGGTTAATTATATGTAAATCTTCGATAAATTTCCGATACAAATCTAACTGTGTGAAAAACTTCTTATTTTGTTGTTTAAATAACAACACTACAACCTGAACATGTGTATATATTGTTGTAGTAGAACATTCTGATGTTTCCTCTTTTGTAGTTGTATTGTGAGTGGATTAGATTGTTGAAGAGTGGCGTACGAGAAATAGGGTATTCTATCAATATATGTACGAACAATGTGTACCTTAGTATGTATGTATGTACCGCTTAGTACGGACGTGTATTGTGTTAGAAAAGATACTAAGTGAGAGATGGGAGATTTATAATTGTCTCGATAAAATGAGATATTATGGTCGCCGTTTCGAGAAATGAAAAAAAACAAATTTTCAAAAAACAAAAGAGTAGTAAGGTGACTAAAAGCCCAATTTTTATTTATTCATTATTCACTATACTCTGATAACGCTATGTACAGCGTTGGCTCGATGGCGAACTCGTTTTTTGTTGCGTTGTCCTATCTCCTTTGGTGGAGACCAGGTTTGGGAGGTATATCCCTTTTCGGAGGTTTTGATGTTTCAACACCACGCAAGCACTGACGACTCGCTCTGGTTTGCGCTCTCCGAAAGTATCACACGTCTCTGAACACCTCACCTCGGCCCTTTGTTATTTACCAATTTGTTTATATATTTTGACATTTAAGTTCGTTTGTAGTCGATCGCCAAGTGCAGTTTGTCTCGGGGATCTGATAATAGAGACATTTGTTTTCTCGATATTTCGACCAAGACAAGTCGATAAATTATTTTGCGATAGACAATATTGATATGTAATATATTTAGTTAAATAATAATGCTATTATGTTAGACGCACTCACACCCACACAGGTAGTTAGTTATAGGTATACCTCTCAGGTAAGATAAAGAAAGAGAGAGTGAGAGAAATAGATGAACAGAGAATGAGTAAATGTGGGAGAGATGGGATTGGATTGAATTGGATAAAACGGTTGTAGTACCTACCTATTATTTAGGTACGTAGATATATATTGAGGTAGTATGAAGACCGTTGTACGTGAGGGTCTTAGGAAACGTCAGAAGTTGAGAATCCGAAATAAGCCATAATAATAACAATCTTTTATTTATCATACATAAAATATAGAGTAACTTCATCTTTTTCCTCGCCCCTTCGACATTTCGATGCTTTTTAAGAACATTGGAAGTCAATAATTTACGTTTTTTTTTGTACGAAACATGTTAATGACTTATTTGCTCTATTGATTTCATCCAGCATATTGGTTGGTGGATGTCTTTGCTAGGCGTAGGAGTCTAATTTATTTATTTATTCATTCATTTACAGCCCTGAATAAGCTTTTTTCATTACTAAAAATAAATACATCAAAAGATTTATAGGTACAGATATAAACTCAGATACAGATATTATATTAACAATTAAAAAAACTCACACACACACACACCCTCACACACACACACACACACACACACACAGAAAGACCTTTGTCATTTAAATCAAAATACAAGAAAAATTGGAGGTGTTTTTAGAATATAGATCTCAGAAAGTGACTGAGATGTCATATTATTCAAAGCCTTGTAGGCTATGAGACACAGTTTGTATTCCTTTTCCTTATTCCTAAACCCTTTCACCTACTTTTAGCCAGTGCAACTTTTCTAGCAAATGTGTGATGTGACAACCCTTATCCTTACGGAAAATAAGCCTTGCAGCGCCATTGAATGACATTTGTATGTAATAATATACATTACATATATACAATAAGTAAAAAAGTACAAATAAAAATATTCATTTATTATTGGAATATACACAAGCAAATGAAAAGAACACAATTAAATATACATACCATAATTATAAAATATAATATTATAAAAGTGTTTCAAACAATGGCAAACCTTGTTAAGACACACGCACAATTATAGGTACTATGAAGCCATATTATATGATACATAAATAGAAATCAATAAAAATCTCATATATCTTGATAGCAAGCTTACTCATTATTGGTATTTTCCAAAAAGCTCCACATTGAAATTAATAATTAATGTTTCGATAACGTACCTATAAGAGTTTTATGTTTTGTAAACAAGAACATTACCGAGTCCAATAAATAAATTAATAAAATGAAACCAATGCTATAAAAAAAACTACATACTCTCTGAAACTGTTGTTTTTTTACAGATAAACTCATCAATAAAACAAGATCGTTATCCACATACATCTTAGAATATGGTTTACTCGATGTTATTTTCTAAATGGATTTGAACTCATTCGAGCTTTGATAATTAATTCACATTTTTTTGATAATTCAACACACATATAAAAAGTAATTGCTGTCCAGTAACTTTTGGTTCTCGTCTTGGGATATGTCATCGGGGATTTGAGATAAAAAACACGTTAAAATTGGAGAAAGAACGTATGTAGTTTATTCACCAGGAATATCGATTGACAGAGAGCAAATTCATAGATTCCAATGGTTTGTATAGATGACACAAGATTTTTTTGCCTATTCTAAAAATTAATTAGTGACTTTTACAGTGTTTTAAAAATTATCACATCTTTTTTGAAACAAATTCGTTGACAACTAAAACAGTATAAAATTTGGTGCTACATTTTGCCCATTTCCTTTATGTATTGCCATAGAAATCAGCAAATAAAAAAGTTAGGATAAATACAAAGGTACAAAGTATTCCCAGGATCTGATACTATGGTGTGCATTATCTATATACATATACTTAGGTACTATACATAAAAGCAGTTTTTTGGTTTTTCATTTTTCAATTCAATTCAAAGGCATTATTAACAATGGCACCCGAGGGTGGTATATAATTGATGGGGATGTTATTTTTTAATTTATTCCTTTGCGTTTCAATACTTCCAATGTGAATAATTATTATTAGTGTTGTAACAAGTACTTAGTATTCTGTCTGATACCGGATCTTTTTCTCTCTACTCATTCTTTCACCACCACAACATTAAGAACCAAGTTAAAGACGTTGCTGTTCGGGGGAAATGTCACAGCGCCCTTGAGATGGTCACGGATCATTAAACGGCGGCACATATAAATAGTTCAATTATTATTATTATTATTTCTACCTATCTATACCATCACGGTATTTCCCAGATATGAGGTAGTCAGCGGATTTGATTCAGGTAATGAAATTATAAGTTGTCCTTTCCGTGCTAATTGATTACTGGAAGACATTGCCTCAAGGCAAGGCTGTATGCCTTTTGACAATAAAGTATTTACTGTCAGAAGGTACCGTACAAATAAATTGAGACTTTAGGATGAGTTTCAAAGCCGAATTGAAAATTTCAGATGTCTTATTGCAAGACACTCAATAACTTACGTAACGGAGAGTAGGTATGTTGATATACCGTGAGTCCAATAATTTAATATTTTTTTGTTAATTAAGTCATAAAACATCATAATTATATAAGCTTATAACATTTATTCTTTTATTTTTGTGTACATATTTTATCTTATTTTAATTTGATTTTTACACTTAAATTTTATTATGCATATTTTGTTATGTTTTGCTTTTATGTTTGATTGTTTAATTTTTGCTTGACAGGATAAATCGATTGTTAGGTGTATAAATCCATTGTTATCCTGCCACAACACAGCCTTGCGGCTAGTGTGGTAGACAGATATTTGTGCATGTTTCAATATGTTTTCATGTGTGTGATATGATTGTAAACAGTATTATTTTTAATAAAGAATTATTATTATTATTATTATACACCAAATAGATAAGTTGAAAAAAGTGTTTCTTTCTACTATACATTTTGATTGCTAGAAGGGCGTCTTTCGACTAATCAGGTTATTAAGTAAAAGATAGATAATGGCCTAATAAGTGGAAAGACGTCTGTCTCGTAATGAAAACGTATAGTAGAAATAAACACTTGTTTTAACTTAGGTACCTAATTATGGAACTTTACTACGTGTGCACCGATACAATTAATAAATGAGAGTAACATTTCTTTAAATTCGGGTATTTTGACATATCCCTATACTTATAATTATGTCGAGAATTTTTCCAAACTCTTATACTAGTATGATAATGTTGGAAGAATAAAATAAAAGCCACGACCATGGCTGAATTATTATTATTATTATTTGGATGATTTGTAAAGCGCCGTTTTGTGAAAAAAAATCCACCTCAAGGGCGCTCTTTGCTAACTAAGGTTGTGCTTGGATTATTCCGTGAGATTTCTTGAATAGATAAGTCTTCAGTTGGTTCTTGAAACGAGATATGTCCTGCGTTTCTCTGATCATTTGTGGAAGCCTGTTCCAGACTACAGGTGCCGATATTGCAAAAGCACGCTCCACGTACACTGGTTTCGATACAGTACTGGTCACCTCCAATTTAGTTGTAATATCTTGACAAGACCTAAGTGTTGTCTGTCTATGACTTAACGCCTGTCTACCACAGAGTTCCATGATATATTCTGGGGCCATAGCATGAAGTGCCTTAAATACTGTCAAACACACTTTAAATTCAACTCTCTCCGGACATCTGAGCCAGTGAAGAGATTGAAGGGTGGCAGATATGTGTGCAGAGCGATTTAGTTGGTAAATGAAACGTGCAGCCGCCTTAAAAACGGACTGAATCCTCTGGAGTTGATATTGCGGAAGATTTGCGAGGATGCCATTGCAGTAATCCAATCGTGATACGACGAATGAGTTAATTATGGTTTTAGCTCCGTCGGTTGATATATTTTTCCTTATGTTCTTGAGCTGCCTTAAAGTATAGAAACCACTACTAACAGTAGATGATATGTGTTTCTCCATCGTAAGGGCGTTATCAAGATGCGCTCCGAGGAACTTAACGTGGTTAGATGGGACTATGTCCACGTTTTGTACACGAATAGGGTCAGCGTTTATGAGATGTTGTCTTCGTGGAGACGCTATCCAGAGAAATTCAGTTTTGGTGGGGTTGATTTTAAGCATATTGTTAGACATCCAGGATGAAATGTCCGTTATGCACGAAACGACTTCTTGCTCAAGAGCAGATTTGGATTCCGGGGTGCATGATTTAAAGAAAATGCGATCGTCTGCATAACAATATGTTGTAAAGCCTAAGTTTTGAATAACATACTCTAATACTCGGTTTAAGCTCCCACCGGATATTTCTTATTCGGTATCCTGCTAAATCTTTATTCGTGACATCTGTTATAATTATTATGAGAATTATAGCCGTTAAAAATACCGCTGGTTTTGAATTTGAATTCTCGATATTCTATATTCGATTCTCGTGTGAGTTGTTAAATATTATTTTTATCGTTTTACTTTTAGATTACGCTTCCCACACATTTCTGTAAATTTTATTATCTCCTGTAAAAGGACAATAAACTTCTGAAATTAATTCAGGACGTCCTATATTTACGACCTTGATGATGGTAGACATACCTCATTGTGCGGGACAGGAGCCGACTCAGCTCGCCGCGGGCCACAAGTGAACTGTAACTCCGGATGGTGGGAGTCGGGGGTGAGTGGGGGTTACTGGAGCGACCACAGTCGCCGCTTCGATGTCGTATGCTATGTAGAGGACAGGTATGTCCGAGTGCGTCTTTAGTAGGGTGGCCCAGCTGCCGTTGCCCTCGACAACACGTCGGAGACTCCCTTCGTTCGTCGACCTGGGGATGTTTACTTCCACCGGGCACGACTCCGCCGTAACACCTAGGCGCAGCTAACCTGTGTACTCGCAAGCACTCGCTACCGGGCAATGATTCCGATAGCACTGACTGTTTAGAGGACACAAGAAGCCACACGGCGGCGTATTGACGAAGAAGTACTCGGCTCACGGTAACCACCTCAGTATCAAGTCACTCGGAAGCCCTTCGGTGAAGCGAAGAGCGATGGACAGCTGAAGCCTGGAGATCCGTTCCGTAGTCAAGGTTGAGAGCGGTGGTCAGCGATGGTGGTCCAAATCCGAAGCGAAGAGAAGGCAGAGGTAGTACAGGTGATCAAGAGAAACGCACAGTGTCGAGGTTGAACGTAGAGTAATTTATTGAGCGAAATGGTATGGTTTATATAGCGGCCGGTCGCCGCCGTCCGCACCCCAGCCGACAGTGACTAGGAGTGGGGCGCGCGCGGTTACCGGCCGACGTAAGTAACTCCCACCCCTGCGCGAGCGTGTCATTCACATACCGACCGCCGCACAGGGAGGAGCTCTCACTACAACATGACATGATACAATGATAATGATTACAGGCAACAATTTACACTATGACAGCGGGCACCGCGCGGGTAGGTAGACAGGCATGATAACTTTATTGTACCTACGCCGCGCGGACCATATCTTACAATACTACTTTATATATTTCACACTTACATACTACATTATAATACGATGAAGGGAGCAATCTATGCGGGGTGCATTCTGTGCGATACACTCCCCACCCGTGAGGCTACGCCTCACTAAACCGGAAGCACTGATGCACCATAACGTGGTGGTGGGTCTTCTTCTGCCTCGATCGTCGTATTGGTAGGTGTTGCCCTCAGTGTCCTGTCTTTCAAGGTAGCACTGAGGGAAGATCTTGATCCGATCTTGTTGATGCTGTCAGGTTGTGTTGCTGGTATTCTTGTACGTCTCGTACCTTTTCGCTGGCGACGCCGCTCACTGGCCGGCGTTGCATGGTTTCGACGAACCATAACCCTACGGGAGCCAGGGTGTACTTCTTTCTCGTCTTCCTGGGGCCCGTGTCTTCTGGGTTGTGACCCGTGGCTTGTGTCGTCCACGGATCCGGTGGATGAAGACATCCTGTAGCTTGGCAGCATTCCTGCCCCACCCATCTTACACTCCAAATTCCAATGACGGGGGCTCAGATTTTCATCTGTAGCGTAGCCTTCATCCGTGAGGTGAGTGTTCACAGATGAAGGTGCGCAGATCTGGCCATCGGCTGGGTCTGCGATGGCGGCTGCGCGGCCGGGACACTCTTCCTTCCGGCCGTAGCTGCAAGTTACCGCAGGGGCTGCGATGGTGGATACCATCCAGCATGTTGCGCAGGTCTGGCCATCGACTGGGTCTGCGATGGCAACTGCGCGGCCGGGACATCCCTCCTTCCGGCCAAAGCTGCAAGCTGCAGCGGGGGCGACGCCCCGTTTGATCTGTCTGGGAACATGCTCTGATCGTGTTTCAAGCCTGTTCCGCTGTTGCTTCTTCAGCACTGGAGATGAGTTGTAAGGTCCTCTCCAGGGTGCGTGGATCTGGCCATCGGCTGTGGATCCAATGGCGACTGCGCGGCCGGGACACTCTTCCTTCCGGCCAAAGCTGCAAGCTGCAGCGGGGGCTGCGATGGCGTCTGCCATCCAGCATGGTGCGCAGATCTGGCCATCGACTGGGTCTGCGATGGCGGCTGCGCGGCCGGGACACTCTTCCTTCCGGCCGTAGCTGCAAGCTGCAGCGGGGGCTGCGATGGTGGATACCATCCAGCATGTTGCGCAGGTCTGGCCATCGACTGGGTCTGCGATGGCAACTGCGCGGCCGGGACATCCCTCCTTCCGGCCAAAGCTGCAAGCTGCAGCGGGGGCTGCGATGGTGGATACCATCCAGCATGTTGCGCAGGTCTGGCCATCGACTGGGTCTGCGATGGCAACAGCGCGGCCGGGACATCCCTCCTTCCGGCCAAAGCTGCAGGCTGATGAGAAGGCTGCAGCGGGGACGACGCCCCGAGTGAAAGAGTTAGCGATGCAAATGATTTGTTTGGGAACATGCTCTGATCTTGCTACAGGCCTGTTCCGCTGTTGCTTCTTCGGCAGCGGAGACGAGTTGTAAGGTCTTCTCCGAAAAACCTTCAGCATGCATCGTAAGTGAACTCCTTTGCTTCTTGGGTAATTGGCACGACCGTTCTTGCTCACGGTCGTCCAGGCAAACAACGCATCTCGCTTCCGAGGGCCGTTTACTTGCGACGTCTCCTCCTGCGAGGGACTTACGGCACGACCGCTCCTCAACTGGGTCGTCCGGACAAGTAGTTTATCGCGGACCCAAGGGTTGGTTGCTTGCAGGGTTGGTGACGAGAAACTGCACACTTGGCTGTCACCGGGTAGAGGCATCACCTCTGTCTTCAACAACACTTGATGGTTGGTGAAGAATTCCTCCTTCTTGCTGGCCTCCTGCCACAAGAGGAAATGCTGCTGCGTCTCCTGGTCACTGCGTTTTAGCCTCATACGCAGCGACACCTCAGGAAACATTGTGAGTGCTGAAGCCGGTTTCCCCTCGGCCAGCACTCTACGCCAGGTGGTGAAGTGGCCCCGTATCAATCCTTCTAACGGGTTGCACAGGAGTAGGGGCTTGGCTTGCTCCTCCAGTTCTCCTGATCTGCCTCCATCTTCCATTTTCTCTGGCGCTGTATTGATGCCGCCAGCCTCTTCTATTCTCTCCAGGCTGACGATCGGCACCTTATAATGACCCGCTTCCTCGGGTACGAGTGGCGCGTGTAGCGTGGCGTGATGTGGACCATCGCACTGTTCGTCACTACAGCGGTGGCCTGGGCATCTTCTGCATCTCTCATGGCGGGAAATGAGGCATATCTCACACAGAGCCTCTTTCCTTACTACTCTCCATTTATTTATTTATTTATTTATTTATAATAATACATACGGCTTACGCCTTTAATACATAGTTATAAGCAACAATTGTACAACACCACCATCGTATCAAATCAAAATCAAAACAAAAACAAAATATACTGCATCACTTCAAATTATAAAAATAAAAATCAAACACATTGTGTCACATAAACCACATAATAAAATTACAACATATCAACAGCATCATGTCAAATCATAAAAAAAAACTGTATCATATCTAACCATAAAATAAAGTTACAATACACTGCATCACATCGAATTTCAAAATAAAAATAAAACACACTGTCATGTCAAATTATAGAATAAAATTACAGCACATTCACCATGTCAAATCATAAAATAAAAATAAAACATATTGAATCATAGCAAACCATAAAATAAATTTACAGCACACCACATAAAATTATAAAATAAAAATACACCGTATCATATCAAATTATAAAATAAAATAAAATTATAACATACTACATCATATCAAATCATAAAATAAAAACAAAACACATTGCATCATATAAAATTACAAATTAAAACCAAAACATATCGTATCATGTCAAATTACAACACAAAGACAAGATTAACCAAATGGGAAGGGTAGGTAAAAAAGGACAAAGTATTTATATTACGGCTTTAAAATTCTCCGCCATTCTCTGCCTGAACTCAAACAGGGAATCCGCGAAAACATCCGACAAGTGTCCGTAAATGTTTCCCAATCTATGAATTCTATTCAAAGGCGAATTATATGCATAGTTGGTATCCACCACGTCACTATGAAAAGTTATTGCTTGGCGAGTGACCCTTGTCGGAACATGGTATGAGATCATCCCGCTCAACTCAAAGCAATTGAACAGTCCTCTCACAATCTTAAATAACAAAATCAAATCAGAAATCACACGCCTATCACAGAGAGTGTTCATATTCAAAAGCGACAATAAACAAGAGTAATCAATTTCCTCAACAGGAATTTGCATTAGATAGTTGACGTGTCTAAGAAATTTGCGCTGTATTCTTTCAATATTCTTAGAGTGGACCGCGTAGTAAGGAGACCATATAGGGGAGTTATACTCTACCTGACTCCTGACTAAGGATACGAACATAGTTTTAATTGCAGGTATGGACACAAAATCTCTGGCTGTTCTGAGTACAAATCCCAACATTCTCATTCCCCTGCTAGTGATATCCTCTATATGCGGAATAAAAGTTAAATGGTGATCGAAGATAATTCCCAAGTCCCGTATGGCATCAACGCGCTGTAAGACACTGTCCCCCAATTTATAATCAAATTTTAATGGATTTTTCTTTTTTGTAAATGTAACAACCTGACATTTTTCAATATTTAAAAACAGCCTGTTAAGCTCACACCAAGTTCCCAAACTCTTCAGATTACCCTGTATTGTATACTGGGTTAAGTATAACAATATTAGGTTCTTTTTGAATAACGACACGGAATTTATATTTACACAATATATTCAATAAATAATTCCTATTATAATTTGTCGAACACAATTTGTCAAAACACGCAGCCTAACAGTGCAAGTCAAGGTTCTATCAATTAATGAGCGTCATTCTCAATAGGTGGCTAACCTATATAGGCAGTACCATATTGCTACTCAGTCATTATCTTTGCTTAGCTTGTAAACAAGTCCAAAGGTCAATGTACAGGTGCAGTGTACAAAGTTCATACACTACACTCTCCCCTCACAATCTTGAAAATCTTCCTATTCTACATAATTCAATCTTTATACAATTAAATGCGAGTGACTGTGTTCTCTACGTATTTCAAGACTCTATACATATAAAACAAAACATTACAAATACACGCAGACATGTTCTTCCTTCCGTCCAGGGCCACCAGATGAAGTCTTCTACCAGCCCAAGTCCTGGGTCTCAGCTGTCCCCGCCAATGGCCTCCAATCTGACCTGAAAAATTCAGAACCGGTGAGAGCTTTGCCTTCAAACAGGGGGAGGGGACCTAAACTCCTACCATTAATCAGAGGGACTGTCATCCCAATGCACAGATCTCACATCTATCCGATCCATATGTCTCTTCCAGAGCTGATCAGTACCTTTGATTCTAATAAGAAAAGTTCTATTTCCTAATATCTTTTCAATTTTACCTAAAACCATATTTTCACTCCTGAGATCTTTGACAAGTACTGATGTACCCAAATTAAATTCCTTTTTCCTCCCCGAGACAAACTTCGAACCCCTGGAACTATCTTTACAAGTTTCCATATTTACATACCTTTTCTCATATCTATACCTATTTAAACATTTACATCTATTGTTATTCCGCTTTTTCACTAAATTCTTAACTATATTCTCAATGTCTATATTAAAATTAACCCAATAAAAATAACTTCTAACAAATGATTTCATTTTCCCAATAACTGAATAATTTTTACACAAATAATTTATCACAATACCTTTAACTGATTCCGGAATAACAATTCTATCTCTGTAGAATAAATAATCCTTGTACACAGTCAAATGTTCCTTCACATTAAACAACTTCGCAATAGATTCATTTAACTGTCTTTTGCACGGCCAATTATTTTTTTCCACATATTTAACAACTTTTTCCAATTTATAATCACTTTTACTTCTCTCTAAAATTAATTTCGAATTAAAACTATTATTTTTATTTACAAAATCTAATTTTTGTTGTTTCACATTACACGCAAGCGATGCGTTCGCACTGAAATTCGGAATATTTTCAATGGGCTTACATGCAACAATATTGTTTAATTCACTGCCTTCCGTGCTATGTACTTTGTACCCTATATTATACCTACGCATAAAATCTGTACCCAATATTATTTTATTCCCGCTCTCTGTTACAACAAATTTAATATTTTTTTCCATTCCATTATGATTTATTTTACAATGTTTAATACCTAACACATTCAAACTGTGCCCGCTATACGTAGATAAATTAATTTCATCACACTTCTCTATTATATTATTTTCGTTGAATATTTCTTGCAATTTTTGAATAGATATACAGCTAATATTCGCTCCCGAATCTAAAATACATTCAACATTTTTATTCTCAATTTTTACATTTAATTTTATAAAATCGTTTTCGGTGTCTTGCGAATTATAAATACCTTGTATCTTATAACAATTTTCATTCAAATGCCCTTTAGATCTACATTTTCTACAAAAAAATTCTCTATTAAATTTACATTCACTTTTATAGTGATTTCCCTTACAAATAAAACATGAAACATTTTTATTATGCTTATACCTACTCGTATTTACATTTGAATTTAACCTTGAAAATTTTGACGGTCGATTATTTTTCTTATAATCTGTATCTGTACTACTTGAACTTCTGAAACTATTATTGTTTCGCCTGGAAATCTGGCTAATTTCCTCAAAATTTTCTACCTCTTTTTCTAATTTACTCTCTAGTATGTGCTCATAACTAGAAGCCAAAGCAACTGCTTCGTTCAAAGATACTTTATCTTTATCACATTTTAAAAATAACTGTTGTTTAATCTCTTTATTTCTAATTCCGATTATAAACAAATCTTTTATATTACTTTCTAATCTAGTACCAAATTCACAATTTATACTTAATTCTCTTAATCTTAAGGCAAAATCTTTAACATTTTCCGAATGACCTTGAGTAGCCTTGAAAAAAATTTCACGCGACTCAAATACACTTTTTTCCTCTTTAAAATAACCATTAAATATCTGAATCAACTCTTTATAAGACTGTTTTTCCACAGAAGCTGGAAAACACAGATCAGACAGTAGCTTGAAACTGCCTTGGGACAACGATGTTATGAAGAAAGCACGCTTCTTCACATCAGTCCAACTTTCATCATTTAATAATAATGCGTTCTCCCACCTTGTCCTGTAAGAAGGCCAACTCATTGTCTTGTGACAAAACGGCTCTAAACTTCTCGAAGTCATTTCGGAAAATCACAGGCAAAAACAACTAAGAATAAAAAAGACTTAACTTATGAGAGACTCCTCCAATCGCCCCGGTCTTCTGGATTTCCTTGCAACTGCAATGGACTCCGCCTGGCTGACTTGCAAGAACTCTCCTCTCCTGGCTTCCTGGATCCACCAACTGGCTCCGCCTGGATGCTGGGTGACTCCTGTTACCCACTGCTGCCTGCACCTTGCCTCAAATTTGGCTCTTGAGACTTCCTGTCTCCCTGCTGCTACCTGCAACTTGCCCAACTGGCTTCTGAGACTCCTGTCTCTTTGCTGCTACCTGCAACTGCTGGCTTATCTGGCTTTGGAGACTCCTGCCTCCTTTCTACTCCTGTAGACTGCCTTTCACTCTTTATTTCCGCGTACTGCCGACAATAACTTTCGGCGCGGAAAAAAAACTATTGTTGCGTGTCGACAATATTTTATTTGTGAACTACCGAACTGCGCCACGTATTGTATACTGGGTTAAGTATAACAATATTAGGTTCTTTTTGAATAACGACACGGAATTTATATTTACACAATATATTCAATAAATAATTCCTATTATAATTTGTCGAACACAATTTGTCAAAACACGCAGCCTAACAGTGCAAGTCAAGGTTCTATCAATTAATGAGCGTCATTCTCAATAGGTGGCTAACCTATATAGGCAGTACCATATTGCTACTCAGTCATTATCTTTGCTTAGCTTGTAAACAAGTCCAAAGGTCAATGTACAGGTGCAGTGTACAAAGTTCATACACTACACCCTGCAATACCTGACAATCGTGTAAACTGTTTATCTGTTTAAATATTTTAAGATCATCTGCAAATAACAGATAGTTGACGTTTTCAAATATGGAACAAATATCATTTACGAAAAGGAGAAAAAGAAGTGGTCCCAAGTGACTACCTTGCGGAACTCCACTTGTAGCAATGAACCCATTGCCTTTCGTTGTATCCTTGCGCACCACAAGTCTCCTCTCACATAGATAGCTAGAAATCCATTCATGTAAATTACCACACACACCCAGCATTCTCAATTTGCTCAACAGTATATCATGTGGAACGCGGTCGAAGGCCTTGCTGAAATCAGTGTAAACAGTGTCCACCTGAGATTTCTCAGCAAAGGCCCTCATGAGATGTTCTTCGTATATCATTAGATTAGTCAAAGTCGACCTTCCCTTAACAAATCCATGCTGAGCCTGATTAATCAATCCTTCCAAATGAGGGGTGATATAGTGTAAGACAATCGATTCAAAAAATTTAGGTATTGCGGACAAAATACAAATGGGTCTATAATTTATAATGTTAGATTTATCTCCCTTCTTAAATATAGGAATGATGTAACTCTCCTTCCATCGTTCCGGGAAACAGCCTTTTTTCAGAGATTCTCTAAACAGTACATATAATGGATAAGATATAGAAGAAGAGCACTGTCTCAAAAACATGTTAGGTATACCATCTGGTCCTGTTGGTTTTTTAATATTAAGTTTTTCCAATTCTTTTTTAACAAATGGGTATTCTATGACCCAATCGCACAAATTGACTGATTCTGAATTCAATATATCTGGAATATGATCATCCTCATCATTCGTGACATAAACACTCTTAAAAAACTGCTCAAACAAATTAACCATCTCAATATCATTAGTGCTATGGACACCATTATAAACCATTGAGTCTGGAATGCGATCATCTTTACGACTTTGAGATTTTGCGAATTTCCAAAAATATCTAGCATCACTAAACACTTCATTCTCTACCTGAGTAATATATTCCTGATAGCATTTTCTAGAAAGAATCCTACATGAATTCCTAAGCGAAGAGAATCTCTGGTAATCCTCCATACATTTTGTTCTTTTGTATTTAGCATGGCAACTCTTTTTTTCATATATCATTGCTTTTAATTCGCTGTTAAACCATGCAGGAAAATCATTAGGTTTGAAAGTTACAGTCGGCACGAATAGTTCAACAGCTGCATTCAAATACTCATAAAAAATATCTAACTTGCGATGCAAACTCAAATCGCCATACAAAAAAGACCAGTGAGATGAATGTAAAAACTGATTGATTGAGTCATAGTCAGCCCTGTGAAAATTTAATAACTTCGTATTACATGCTGGTTTCTGTAATTGGAAGTTGGGAACAATATTAACATTTAAAGGGGGATGGTGTTTGTCGGCAGATAAAAGCAATTCATCTGCCTGTGTAACTTCTACTTTAGAACAATTTGTGAAAACTAAATCTAAAATTTTGTTATTACTATTAACAACATAATTTTTTTGCATTAAACCCAAGAAATGTGTCATATCCAGTATACTTCTTGATTTAGGACACTCGTTTAAACAAACAGTAGTACCATCCACTTCACGACTCTGAATAAGATCTCCAGCTTCAAATAGTCTCTCCTCACTATCGCACTCATCTACAGACCATCTGATGTTAGGCAAGTTATAATCACCTATAATTATCACTTTAGATTTCGGATACCTATTATTGAGTTGTTCGACATCCCTAGCATGTTGCTCATATTTCTCAGTCTCAGCATCTGGAGGAATATACACGCATCCAAAAATAGCTCCTGTCGAAGGTGATCCCACTTGAACGAAAACTTGCTCTAAAGAATTACCGCCGATATTGATCCTCCTTGATTTTATCTGGTTACTGACTGCGATTAATACACCACCACCTCTCTTCTTGTTGCTTGTACATTCATTTCTATCCTGTCTGTATACATCAAAATTTACAAATCCAAGCTCAGATGTATTAATATTATTATCCAACCAGGTTTCTGACAACATAAAAACTTGATGAAGCAAAGTATGTGAACTAGTTTTAAAATCAGTCAATTTTGTTCTTATTCCTCTAATATTTTGATAATAGCATTTTAATGAGTATGTTAGTTTTTTGCATCGTGAGATCTGTTGTGTGTCTGTACTATCTAGGGTTTAGAATTAACCCATCGCACCGTTAAGTTGATTTCTCCATTATTTCTTCTGGATTCTACTTCCTTCCACAATTGTGCAAGCTCATGTCTCTGTCGCTGAGTAAGATCATACTTAATCTTTATACCTCTATTCAACACCTTTCTGCTATTAAAGACGACTTGACTTGCCTGTTCCTTACTGGAGAACTCAATCTTGATTGGTCTAACCTTGTCTGGTTTCCTTGTACCTAACCGATATACCTTAGCTACTTTTAGGTTATTCGATTCATCAATTTCTTTCAATATATCAGCAACAGCACCAGTGTCCTCCTGCATCCCGTTAAAAGACATAGCGGAGTTACTCTCAGGAACGTTAAACACAATGACATTCTTCTCGCACAATCTTCGTTCTTCTATTTCATCAATCGTTTCATAAATTAAAGAAGCTACATTTTTAGGTGATTGATCCTCACATCTTGATGCCAGCATGTCCTTCATACACTTATTTTCACCTTCTATATGAGCCATGTACGTAGCAGCGTGTCCATTACTTGTCATTAAATCATTTGCTATGGAAATTATTTTAGCTATTTGATCTTTGTTGAATTTGCTATTAGGATCCATCACAAGATTGGTTAATTTCTTAATAGAATCACTTGAGGAAGAAAAATAATTTTTTGAGTTCATTTTAGTAGGTAAATCAGCTTTACTATTTGATGCCATCTCTAATGTAAAATAAGCGGTGTCAGTCGGTAGAACAAATAAACCTTATTATTTAGTATGGACAAATTGTTATTTATTCACTTATCACCGAAACCACTCAAGATAGAAAAGGACAGCCGCGGACTTTATTATTCAGAATTTTATTTCCTGTTTAGCGGTGTTAATAGTTTTTTTTTCAGTACTTATTGAAAAGAGGCACTTTATAAAAATGCACTTTTGATTTATTAAACTTGGTATGACTTTTTAAATATTAATGGTATGGAAAAAAGAAAAATGAGGTTATAATCAGTTTTTAGTGGCGGTTCGAATGATATATAACACTATTTTTTCGGAAAATTTCGAAAAATTTTCCTCTGAGGGAAAGTTAATTTTCTCACTAACTGCTGAATTTAAGATAGGGTCCTCGCGAGGTTATTTTCGTGGCTTAATTTTCTCTACACAATAATACAAAACTTATTCTTGGTGCAGATTCGCTGGAAGCAGCGTTCACTTTGAAAGTTTTTTTTTTGCGATATTTTTCACTATTTTCACAGTTTCTTTGAATAACTTTTACAAAAATAAATATATTTAAAATAAAACCAAATCACTGTATGCACTGAAAAATTCTCAACAAAATGATATATTGCAACATCAATTTAACTCAGTTTAACTATTAAAAATACTAATAAAAACAAATACACAACACATAGTACCAAAACAAACGTCATGCGATAAAAATAAATATTATAACATCCTCGTAGGAGAGTGCCATAAATCCTCTACACGAAGATAGATCATGTGATCCGTAGCACAGGGCACATCGCACCTTCTTCCTATCGCCAACACGAACACTAACGCGATTATGTCTTCGACGGCTCCTACCGCCGACACGGCCACTGCTACTTCCACTACCGCATAAGCGGTTGTTGTCGGCGCTCACACCTTGGCACCTATTCTTGTATCGACCGCGTGAGTGATCTCTAGCTTGGCCGACTCCCTCTTCTTCGGACAGAGACTTGTGTGGAATGGTCTTGCGTGGACGAACGTACTGCACCGTCTTCTTCCCGTCACTTACACTCACACGGGCACAAACAAGATCACCGCCCGAACGGTTCTTACCGTCGGCGCGGCCACTGCCACTTACACGACCGCCTGAGCGGTAACTGTCTCTGCCTTTATTTCGGCAAGCACTTGTGCGGTTTACACTAGCGGCATTCACACGGCCACTATCACTTGTATCACTCGCACTTGATCTCCAGTGTGGGAGATGGTTAACACTGACACAGACACTTTTGTCACTAACACGGCGGTTACGTCTCCTTACAGTCGGTAACGGCTTCATACGTGTTGACACTACTGCATCAGGATGCGCAGATTTTACCATCGTTTGAGGCTGAGATGGAATCTGCGCGGCCGGGACATTCTTCCTTCCGGCCGTTGCTGCAGGCTCTTGCGAAGGCTGCAGCGGTGGCTGCGATGGCGGGTGCCATCCAGCGGGGTGCGCAGATCTGGCCATCATCCAAGATGGCGGCTGCGCGGCCGGGACACTCCATCCGGCCGTAACTGCAGGCTTCTGGGCGGCTAGGGTAAGGTTCCACCCGGCGTAGACTGCTTCGGACTGCATGTATGGCGAATGACCTAGCTGATGGTCACTGTCCACGAGATGCATCCCTTGGTAGGCGACATCGTAGTTCCACTTGCTCGTTGGAGGCTGCTGTGTTGCGCCGTGGTAGGCGACATCGTAACTCCACTTGCTTGTTGGAGGCTGTGATGTCTGCATGGCCGGAGGATTGCTCCATCCGGCGACAGCTGCATACTGCTGCGTTGACTGCTGGACGGCCGGGGTAAGGTTCCATCCGGCGGCTGATGCAGACTGTGGGTGACCTTGCTGATCACCGTCCTCTGGTTGCACGTCATCTGTTTGCAGACGACTTGAAGGTTTTCAAGAGTGTCCGATGTGCCGAGGATGCCAAGGAGTTGCAGTCAGATATTGATTCTATCGTCGAATGGTCACATAGAAATAGGCTTCCTTTTAGTGTAAAAAAATGTAACATTATTTATTTATTTATTTATTTATTTCATTTACGGCGTTAGCCCTTACACTTGCATAATATTATGAACAAAGATACAAATTTCAACAATAATAAAACATTAATCCAATCAGTAATAAAACTTTAAAATATACATAAAAGTTCATACACATATTCAAACATAAACAACAATCTAGATACATTTAAAATTTTGGAAGATGTTAATATATATGTATATTTAAGTATACCTATATATTGGGAATCCTTATAAATATACAATGAATGAGAAAAATACAATAATCATAGACAAATAATATATATTTCTCTGACAATAATGGTAAATATAAAAAACCAGTAAGTAATTATATAATATTGGTAAACATTTCAACATATTCTTAACATGGTATACATTTCAAAAAAATAGATATAGGTCAGATATAGGTACGTAAAATTAATAACATTACCTTTACTACATATAATAACATACATAAAAGTAGAAATATTTTAGGATAAAAGTGGACAACTCAACATAAAACAATAGTGCATATATGCAAGCATATTTCAGATAGCATTCACGCAATTCTCAGCCAATACACACAAGTGTATATATAGTACATGGATTATGTATATTATTATGTAGTTACGTTATATTGTATCATTATAGAGAGACAAAAGATGGGTTGTAATTGACCGTTTGACAGCAGTTTGAGTGTCATAAAAAATATCTACAATGTGACCATATGTATTCGCTGTACTATGGAGACGGGGGATGATGCTATGTTGGAAGTGGTTGGTTTTAGTTCTAGGAATAGAGAATAGTGTGGATTGTCTTAAGGGTCTACTTTGAACATGATATTTTATATTTTCAACCAGGGCCGTACTGTCTATTAAATTATTTATTATTTTATGTAGCAACAATATGTCATTGATGTTTCTTCTATCAGCGAGCGTTAACATGTTCAACAATGGTAATAAATAATTATAATTAATATCTTCTATCGGTATACCTAGTTTGTAATTAATCAGCCTCAAGAATTTGTGTTGAACACGTTCTATGGTTTTCACATGTACTGCGTAATGTGGAGACCATATCGGCGTTACATATTCCAGTTGGCTTCGGACCAATGCACAATACAAGGTTACCAGAGAGTTGATAGATTTAAAATCTTTGCATATTCTGCTTATGAACCCCAACATCTTCAAGGCCTTATCTGCAATCATGGTAATGTGGGGAATGAAACTCAATTTTTCATCAAATATTACTCCGAGATCTCGGATCTGACTCACAGATTCAAGATTTTTTCCGTTTAGAGAATATTGATGTTTTATTGGATTTTTAGTCCTAAAATATCTAATGACTTTACATTTTTCAATATTTAAATGTAGTTCATTTACCTCACACCACGATTGCAGCAGGTTGACATTATTTTGCAGTACATCACAATCTGTTACATTCTTTATAACCCTGTAAAGTTTGAGGTCATCAGCAAATAACAATACCTTAACATCCATGAATGTTGTTGCTATATCATTTATAAATATGGTAAACAGTAAGGGACCCAAGTGTGAACCTTGCGGTACTCCACTTGAAGCCAAAAATGCTTCGGAAACTGATGATTCAATTTTCACTCTCAATCTTCTATTTATAAGATATGACTCTATCCACGTTAACATCTTTCCTTCTACTCCTATCAGTTTTAACTTATCTAACAGCACTTTATGTGAGACTTTGTCAAATGCCTTGCTGAAATCTGTATAGATTGCATCAATTTGACTTTTTTCAGCAAGACATTCGGCAATGTCGTTTGTGTATACTGCTAAATTAGTTTCAGTTGATCGACCAGATAAAAATCCATGCTGCTCCGGAGAAATGGTTGGTCTGATTTTACCGATAATGTTATCCAACACAAGGGACTCAAACATTTTTGGCAGCGCAGATTGGATACATATCGGTCTGTAGTTGGATATGTTATTTTTATCACCTGATTTAAATATAGGAGTAAGGTATCCCTCCTTCCACACTTCAGGAAAAATACCTGAGGATAAAGATGCATTGAAAATAATTGTGAGAGGATAAATTAATGCATTTGAGCAGTTTTTGAGAAATTTGGTTGGAATTTTATCAGGACCGGCTCCTTTGTTTGGATCTAGGGATTTTATTTTTTTCTCTATTTTGTTAGGTGCAATGTAACAATCTGAAATACATATTTGAGAAGATTCTTGGACCTTCATGTAATCATTAGTATCTTCGGAAACACTTTTACTATTGCTACTTACATTATACACTTTTTTAAAACAGCAAGCAAATAATTCAACTATTTCATTAACACTTTGTCCGAATTTATTCTCGTGGTGCATTGTTCCTGGGTAGCCATTGCCATCATTATTAATAGATCTGTAAAAATTCCAAAACGCCTTAGAGTCTTTATTGATGGATTTTTCTACTTGATCGGTATAATTATTTAGACAAGACTTTGCCACGCTTTTGCACTGTTGACGTAAGATTGAGAATTTAGAATAATCTTTCGGATTCCGAGTTAATTTGTATATTTTATGTGCTTCCTTTTTTTGTGAAATTAGTTTCCTTAATTCGACATTAACCCATTTAGGAAAATAATTTTGCTTTATATGAATCTCTTTCACATGAAACTCTATTATGCGGTATATTTCTGTGTAAAAATAAGAAACTTGATCGTTTACATCTGTGATACTATGAAGTATAGTCCAATCTACATTTATTATTTCGTTCGCAATCTTTTCATAATCACATTTGGAAAAATCTCTGAAAGTAACTTGGCTGGTTAAGCTATTGTCGATTTTATTATTTATAATAATATCGAGTGGTGGGTGGTGTTCATCTAATGGCATCAGGATATCACAGGAATAACTTATATGAGCAGCGTTGTCAGTATCAAAAGCAAGGTCAAGAATTCGACCATTTTTATTCTCTACTTTGTTCATTTGCGACATGTTCAAAAAAGATGCCATTTCTTGAACCTCTATTGTCCTTGGATCAGTGCCTAGCTCTACATTTCTAAGCATTTGTTCTTCCTCAGTGTTATTATAAATGAAATTTGTTGGAAGATTGTAATCTCCACATAGGAGAATTCTAGCTTTAGGATATAAAATCCTCAGTTGTTCCACTTCTCTGGTATGCTTTGTATAAAGATCACTTCTGGAGTTTGGAGGAATGTACACACAGCCTATTATAGATTTTCTTGGTCTGGTATTTATCATTATGAATAGATGTTCAACGTCTAGATGAGTTGTTTTGATTCTGTGGGATGTCAGTGTTTTATTTACTGCAATCAGTACTCCACCTCCCCTTGATTTAGTGCTAGTGGACGCGCACCTATCCATTCTATATATATTATACTTATCATTGAGTCCTGTTTCAGCTGTTTTAATATCACTACTTAGCCATGTCTCTGTTAATATCAACACTTCTGATGTTATTACCGGTGCAATACCTCGTAACTCATTGAGTTTTGTTTTGAGGCCACGCACATTTTGGTAATACATGGAAAGTGTTGATGTTTTTAGTTTTTTTGATGTTGTTTTACGATTTTCGGTTCTGAGTTTATATACTTGATGGTCAGGTTTAGTTCGCCCTTCTTTTTTCTATCCTCTAGTATATTGAGCAGCTCCTTGAATTTCTTCCTCTGTAAAAAGGTTCGATCTTCAGCAGCCTTAATTTCAACAGGTAGCTTTCGCTTATTTAAAAGAAAATCTCTAGCGGCAGAATGATCCTCAAATTCAACTTTCATTGGTCTAATTTTATTATGACATATTCTAGATCTAGGCAACCGATGATTTATGACTACACCATGGATAATACATTGCTCATCAGAGTTGAGAAGTCTAAGGACCTTGGTGTTCTTTTCACTCAGAATTTTCATTTCAGGGAGCATATTACGGATATAACTCAAAAGGCTTACAAATCGCTGGGTTTTTTGCTGAGACACTCCAACAACTTTCAAAATCCAAACACGTTAAAGCTTTTATATGAGTCATTAGTTCGGAGTGATCTGGAGTCAGGTTCGATTATTTGGTGTCCATCGGAAGACACGTATGTTTTAATGGTAGAAAAGGTACAAAGAAGATTTTTAAGGTCGCTATATTGGAAAATATATGGATATTATCCCTACCTGTTTCCATCTTCATTCGTAATGGGTTGCCTTGGCTATAATACCTTAGAACATCGCCGAGATGTATTCTGTGCTCGTCACTTTTTTAAGCTACTCAACGGTATCATATTTAATCCAATAATACTTGAAAAATTCAATATATATGTTCCCGATGCATATGGACGTTCTCGGCATCACGATTTTTTTTATCAGCCTCAAAGCCGAACAAACATATTGGCAAACTCCCCAGTAGGAAAAGCTATTCAAATGTTTAATGGTCTGGCTGGAGAGGTTGATATCTTCAACGTGACGTATGCAGAATTTATAAGGAAAATCGAGGATATATTGTAGTTGTGTTGTCGTTTGGATATTGTTTATTGTTTTCTTCTGGGATCGCATTGGCCTTCAGCTGTAATGATCCTTGTAAGAATCGTCTTATTGTCAGTAATAATAATAATAATAATAATAATAATAATAATCTGAGGCCGTAGCGCCGGCCGACGTGCTTCTGGTTGATGCTGCTGCTTCAGGGTGCGCAGCTCTGGCCATCGTTAGAGGCTGCGATGGCTGCTGCGCGATCGGGACACTCCATCCGACCGTAGTTGCAAGCTGCAGCGGGTGCGCAGAGCCGACCATCGGCTGAGGATCTGATGGTGGTTGCGCGGCCGGGACACTCCATCCGGCCGTAGTTGCATGTTGCAGCGGGTGCTGCGATGGCGGGTGCCATCCAGCGAGGTGCGCAGATCTGGCCATCACCCAAGATGGCGGCTGCGCGGCCGGGACACTCCATCCGGCCGTTGCTGCAGAATGCAGATGTGAAAAATGACCTGGCTGATGGTCACTTTCCACGGGATGCACGCGGGCCGTAGCGCCGGCCGTCGTGCTGCTGGTTGATGCTGCTGCTAGCTGTTGATGTAGCTCTGCCAACTCTCGTTCTTGCTCTGCTAACAGGTGAACTAGCTCCGCAAACTCGCGTCGCCTATGTTCGCGGGCCTCATCCAATGATGAGTGTGATGCAGCATCAAGGTCCTCAGGAGACTCTGGGTGGTACAGAGTCGTTGACATCGACATCTTGGCAGGTCAGTGGTAGATCCGGCTCTCGAAGGACCAACTTGTGCGGGACAGGAGCCGACTCAGCTCGCCGCGGGCCACAAGTGAACTGTAACTCCGGATGGTGGGAGTCGGGGGTGAGTGGGGGTTACTGGAGCGACCACAGTCGCCGCTTCGATGTCGTATGCTATGTAGAGGACAGGTATGTCCGAGTGCGTCTTTAGTAGGGTGGCCCAGCTGCCGTTGCCCTCGACAACACGTCGGAGACTCCCTTCGTTCGTCGACCTGGGGATGTTTACTTCCACCGGGCACGACTCCGCCGTAACACCTAGGCGCAGCTAACCTGTGTACTCGCAAGCACTCGCTACCGGGCAATGATCCCGATAGCACTGACTGTTTAGAGGACACAAGAAGCCACACGGCGGCGTATTGACGAAGAAGTACTCGGCTCACGGTAACTACCTCAGTATCAAGTCACTCGGAAGCCCTTCGGTGAAGCGAAGAGCGATGGACAGCTGAAGCCTGGAGATCCGTTCCGTAGTCAAGGTTGAGAGCGGTGGTCAGCGATGGTGGTCCAAATCCGAAGCGAAGAGAAGGCAGAGGTAGTACAGGTGATCAAGAGAAACGCACAGTGTCGAGGTTGAACGTAGAGTAATTTATTGAGCGAAATGGTATGGTTTATATAGCGGCCGGTCGCCGCCGTCCGCACCCCAGCCGACAGTGACTAGGAGTGGGGCGCGCGCGGTTACCGGCCGACGTAAGTAACTCCCACCCCTGCGCGAGCGTGTCATTCACATACCGACCGCCGCACAGGGAGGAGCTCTCACTACAACATGACATGATACAATGATAATGATTACAGGCAACAATTTACACTATGACAGCGGGCACCGCGCGGGTAGGTAGACAGGCATGATAACTTTATTGTACCTACGCCGCGCGGACCATATCTTACAATACTACTTTATATATTTCACACTTACATACTACATTATAATACGATGAAGGGAGCAATCTATGCGGGGTGCATTCTGTGCGATACACTCATAACTGAATAATTTTTAATGTTGAATGTCTTCAAGCGAATTTCTGCGTACGTCAACCTCTAAAAAGATGCTCAAAAGCTTACAGAAAAGCATCAGAGAACTTTTATATTCCGGGAACTATAAGGTTATGAAATCATTTTCTTTTTCTTCTTCAGCTATTTCTCCACAGCTAAATGTAGGTCTTTTTCAAATTCGTCATATTTCTCATGGTGATAAAAAATATACGTGGAATCGCCTACCGGTGCCATTGAGAGACAATTCAGAAGCAAATTGAAAACTGCACTCTTCACCGAAGCCCTTGAGACGGTCTAGGGACTGTTTAATGGTGTCAAAACAAAATCATCCAGAATCATCATCATTATACATAAAAATATATTATAATATTGATTTACATAATTTATTTTTAAAAAATTGCCGTTTTGTAGAAAAATCGTCACAAAGGCTCATTTAAAAAACATAACACCTTCCGAACAATAGAGTATTCAACCTTGCTTTGAAAACCTACGCATTCTACAGAGCTCGCAAATCATATGGAATTTTGTTCTAAAAAGTACGACCAATATATCTAGCCAAATCACCTTTACGCGCATCACATGTTACCACAAAAATATTCTTATTTTTAAAAGAATTACGTAGGTAAATAAGTACTCATAAATTCCTTCTTGTGGAGTAAATTATGAGGGTGGGTATGTACCTATCTGCTTTCCTTTAATATTTCTTCAAAGATCTTCTCGAACCACATTCCCTTGTAGAATCTATTCATTTCCTTCCAACCATAAATAAGTACATGTTCCATCCGGAATTTCAGTGTCATTGGACCATGACTTGCATAATATTATTCTATCTTTGAAATTCAAAATGATCGAATGTTCTCACAGCTTGTATAGACGTTTCTAGGTGCCTACTCACTTACCTACTAAACATTATCATACTTATAATATTTGAATAAGTTCGTTTGGAAGTAAGTATGTATGTATCGCCAAGTTTGGAAATCCGCTATAACACATTTTTATGAAAATTGAGTTGTATATGTCGTTGGATTCCTAATTAAATATTCTATAACAGTAGAAAATTGTTTCTTTCAAAATACACACCATTTGTACAAAAAAAAAATGATGATGACAAAAGAATCCCGCTATATCCCTTAATGTGTCTTTTAATATTCTCTATAACCTATAACTCAATTTTATTTTAATTCAATAGTAAAATACATATATTTTAAAATTGAACCGTTGTAACAATCTTATAACAATAAATGTTAACAATCTTGTTTGACTTCAGAAAAGTATCTTCGTTTAATACTTGCATACCAGTTTTTATCGAATTTATCCGAATCACAAAAATGTTTTATATTTACATTAAATTTGTCTACCCCGGCTATCCCACTTGTGAGAGATCTCGTGATGTTTATAAACAAATAAATATATAAAACTTTGTTGCTACAGAAAACATTGCATACAAACATGAGTTTGGATTTTCTTCTAAATTCCTTCCTATTTTCTGCTAGCCTCTTTAGTTCTACTATGTGCCACAGTCCATGCCCTTTTTCACTAGATCTATATTATGTACGTATCTCTCAATCATCTTCTACTATGTGGTTGCGCAATATACAAGACTAGACTGGAATAAGATTTATGGAGGAGTCAGAAAAGCAGCCTTAGTCAAAACACATTTTAGCGTTATGTAGCTTAAATACACAAGCCAGCTACGAAAATTGATACTTTCTCTCGCAAAATCGTCTATAGTCGAACAACCACATAACGCTAAAATGTGTTGGTAAATTTACCAATGATTTGTTTGCGAAAAGTTAATATTATAGATTCGTACTAATGAATCGTTTGTACTTTCTCTGGTCCTAATCTGATAGTAGGTACGTACTGTATTTTTAGTGAGTATTTTTCTCAGTGTAATGCTGCAGGACCGCAAAGCCTATGACTAAACCTGACAGTGCACTCACAGAAGAAAAATAAGAAGTTTTATGTATACTTTCTGTTCAACGTTGGGTATTCAAACTAGTTCAACTCGATCAAATGTTCTTTCGGATCCTATTATATGAACTCGGTGTAGATTATTCAATACGTGCTAGTTTAAGGAGGGAGGCCGTTATTACTACTTATGTATAAGCCTACTACATCACCACCTTTCCTCTTCTGCCTATCCTACTAGTGTATACCTGTAAGTATGTATGACAGGTGGTGTGTGTATTGGCACCCACTTAGGAATACCTGATTAAGGATGTACGGGAGACTGCTACTTCTGCTTTATGACGGTAGAGGGATGAAAGTGGAAATAATAATATAGTAGGATTATAAGTCGAAAATCCGACAACGAAATTATGACGTTGGTAGAAATTAAAGGAAATCGAAAAAGGTACATACATGTGTGCGAACAATTTGATTAAACCCCCGCAAATATATTGTAGAAAAATTCACTTCCTTTTTTTTTAAGTTTTCATGTCTCCTACAATAAAAGTATTCGTATTAAACGGTAAATGAAAGCATTTATTACCTTCAATTCAGTAGATGGTTAATAAATAAATAATTAAATGAGGTTTGCTTCCCATTCGGAGAGGACAGCTTGCATATGTTTGAACCGGCTACGCTACATGGATTGTTGAAATAATATAAATACCTACAATGATATAGACTAAAACATAGAGACATAGTTTCATTCAAGATCGAAACAACAGAGTAATGATCCATGAGTGATGATTTTACTCAGTTTGTACACAATTGATTCAAATAAATGATAAGGGCCAAATAAAAAGCCCACTGTGGTCCTAGTCAAAACACATATTAGCGTTACGTTTTCGTTCAAACGTGGACGACGTTGCGAGAAAGCGTCAATTTTCGTTGCAACTTGTGTATTTTAACTACGAAAATTGACGCGTTCTCGCAACGTCGTCCACGTTTGAATGAAAATTTAACGCTAAAATGTGTTTTGACTAGGTCCACTGATTTCATCTCTGTTACAGGTATTTCTAGTAATAATATAAATGATAGACAATAAAATTTTGTTAGTCACATTGCCAGATGTGGACATGCCATTGTACCACCTAATCGTCAGAGTGGTGTCAAATTAAAACCTGTGTTTTAGTAATATATTTCGGAGGGAGGTTTTCGTCGGTAGGTAATAATTAATTACACTACCTGCAAAATTCATGCGTTTTTTATGTCGTACCTTTCTGTTCCTGTTTCACTGCGAAATAAATACTTTAGAGATGACAGTATCAGATTTGGAAATTTCAACGCCACGTGATTGAGGATTAAAAGATAAGACAGAAATTCAAAATGAAAATGTTTGCTGATTTAAATTAATCCATATTATTATCATTTTGTCGTTTGATTTCCCGCAACCTGTGATTGTATTAAATCTTCATTCATTCATTCATCCATCATTTGTTTTTTTTCCCTGTCGAGATCGCCTTGGCCAAAAGTTGTTATAGTCTCAGTGCTGGATGTTATTTTCAAGATAATAATAATTATATAAATGAGATAGCGTTTATAATGCTGGTATTCAATATCTAGACATACAGGCAATCTTCTAATCCTTTGATATCCTGTGTAGCTGAATACCTAGATAGGTGAATTTTTTTTCGGCATTAGACTGTTATGTTTTTGTGTGACCATGACTGATCGTATGAAGACTTATCTGGTTGTATAACGCTGAGAAGTGTGAATGACAATTCCGTTGTCGCTTTAAATAAAATAATATCATTATGTCGTTTCTCATAAATCGAGTAGCCAGCGCATTTTGTATACAAATCGTCTTCTTCATGCTTATAAAAGTTAGATAGTCATGACTATAATAAAATAATCATTATTGTAGGTACTTAAAAGTATTCAATAGAAAAATACACAAAACTACAACAAAAAAAAAACAGATAATTTTGTGCAATGGGCGAGTTTATCGCAGAAATCTGATATCGTATAACAAGCAGAAGAATAAATAATAATTTAAGATTTGATAGGTACATATTTTTTAGATGATTACGATTTCAAATAATTTTGCTCAGACGCCGTTTAAGTCGTAAGATTCTCTTAAGAGAAGAAATGATCAAGTAAAAGGTTGATACTAAATATGTTTCTTAATAACATTAACGCCGAGAAGAGACTCCTGGTTTCAAATTAACCAAATAGGCAAGTTTATGTGTAGAGTATTTGCATAAAATATTTTGTCTCAAAGTTTGTGATAACTTCTTGTTAATATTAAGTTATGACATACGAGTACATACATACACAGTACCTGTAATTTAAAGTATAATAATATTACAGAGTTACAGTGCAAAAGCTTTGTCGTACAGTGGTGTTCCTAATCAATTTTACCGGGGCATTAACGAAAGTTTGGTAGAGGAGTTTAAAAAAAAAATACCCAGCCAGCTTTTCAAATTTCAATTTCCCCCACGACAAATTTCCAATTTCTTCTTCTTCTTTACGTGTCTTGTCGGGTCCCCTCGACATTGACAACCATCTGGGAGAAATCGCTCTGGGCAGCACGAAACAGTTCCTCCACATCTTTAATTCCGGTCCACTCCCGAATTGTTCTGACGCCAGAAAAGCCGCATTCTTCCAACCCCTCTACGGCCAAATTTCCAATTTAATAAAGCAATTTTAGAATATTCACGATCTATTTGTTTTTTGACAGGAATGGTATATCCCACAAATTAAGTACCCAGCGGGCTAACTGCAAGTAAAAACATGCAAATTGTTCTCGTTGTTTCAATGAAGACTAAGATATTAAGGATGGGTGGCATGTTTCATCGCCGAATTGTAGATGTTGATTGTCTTAAACGTGAGGTTTCAAGAACACCTGCTATATTTAGGTTACTCGAAAGCTTACAGAAAAGAGCTGGAGACGTATTCTTTAAGGTATATCAATTTATTCATACATTTATACCAAACAGAATCTCCCACAAGTGGGGAAGCCAGTGGACAAGCTTGATGTAATAAACCCGATTGGAAACAATATTTTTAATGAAAATTTCTTTCAGCGCGGCTCCGGGCGGTGGCTTGGTTCGCTCGACGAAAATATTTCAGCCGCTACTGATGTTGTGTAAACTTGGTGAATTTATTATTAAAGGAGAGCCATTTAACTCAATCAAGTGCAAGTAATTAATAGTTTACTGAATGTGGTAAAAGCAGTCGATATTTGAAAACTGAACACGATAGTATTAAATATCATGATTACACACATGCCTTCTTAATACTCGTAATAATATCTGATACGAAAATGTTTAGGTAACGAGTAGAAAGAACATACACGACAAAATTGCCTACTTAAAATATACAATCGTAGATTTTGAAAGCTTCTATTGAGAGTGAGCTAGGATCGTATCTCAAATGCACCGCATACGAATTATATTTCACCAGTTTGTTAGATAAAGTTTACGTTTGACAGCCTGGTGGTGGAAGGATGTGTATGGCAATCATATTTATAATGGTGGAAAGATGAGCAGTGGTATACATATAATTTATATACATCTTCATTTCCTTGTGCTAAATGGGTCGAGGCTCCATTGCGTTTAATGCTACATTTTTTAAGGTATTCGTGGATGTGTGAGTCTCGAGGTGGGATCTGCTACGTTAGCCGGGTCCACCGCCCACTTACGTGGTATAGTCAGGGATGCCAATTCTGGCTAAGTGGTACTGATGGATTTGAGAGAGTTTAAAATTTATTTATTTATTTTATTCTTCTTGCACATCATCATTCATATAACAAATAAAATAAAGCAATACACACAAGAAAAAATATGATGATGTGCAGTGGCGAGATTATCACTATATAGTGATTTCTTCCATCTAACCACATGTTAAGTCACATTAACACTAAACAGAAATAGAAATAATAATAACAAAAACACAAACATTATAAAAAATAGCCACACAAATTAGTTTGAAAAATTTTTTTAAAATAACTACAATTCACACACCTAACACTCCAAAGGGATCGGAAAGGGGTTAGGGGACGGATGCTGAGTTAGAAGACAATAAATACTTCTTGACGGCGTATTTAAACCCATTAAAACATTGAGATATTCTATGAGAAGAAGGGAGATTATTCCAGCAACGAGCACCACATACTGAGAATGATTGAGAAAAGAAATTGGTGTTATGTGTAGGAATTGCCAGAAGACGCTCGTTGTTGGAACGCAGTGGTAGAACATGGTTCGCTAGATACTCGAATTTTTCTTTCAAATAGTAAGGAAAAGACGTTGAATAGAGTGTTTTATGAACAAGAGATAAAATATGAAGTTCACGTCTTTGACACACTGTTAGCCATTTCAGAGTATGCCGATACTGGGAGATATGGTCGGACCTTTTGAGATTAAAAATAAAACGGATACCAAAGTTTTGAAGTCTCTCAAGTTTATTTGCTAGGTCTACATTAAGAACGAGGTATACCGCATCGGCATAATCTATGAGAGGCAGCAGCAAAGATTGTACGAGTAAAGTTAATTATCAGTTGTCATTTGCTTGAACGAATAATATTAGGAGTCCTTCGACATCTGAAATATCCTGGAAACGAAGTAATTTCAACATTAAATCAAAATCAAACATATCTCTTATAATTTGAGGTTAATTATTAAATCAGTGATTTAATCATATTAATCCCCAATTAAGGGTCTCTATAGTTTCACAATGATTGAAGTATAATAATATTCTACTCGCACTACTAACAATGATTATATATTGTAATATAATATTATGTCTGTATGTATTGAGGTTAACCATTCATATCCCTCCCTTAGTGAATCCATCATAATATTACGGTTCGTACTATGTCGATTTCTATTTTAAGTACGATTTCAATTAATACGAGTATACATACGTTGGGTTCAAAGAGAGGAACAAACCACCATGGATGTCTATGGAGTCCTGGGGATATATTCAAGATCGCCAAAAAGTCAAGATACTCAGAGATGCTGAAAAGTCCCCTACGAAACTGGAGGCCCTAAGAAATTCGTACAGAGAGCTAGACCGCCTGGTAAAGCACTCTGTGCGCAAAGACAGACGACGTGATGTCGAAGCCAAAATACAGCTTGCACAAACTGCCGCGACCAGGAATGACTCGAAGACTCTCTTTGAAATTACCCGCATGTTGGGAGGAGGAGGTCAGAATAAGACTGCTGACTCAATTAATGATAGCAGTGGAAACCTGATCTCTGCCCCTGACTTAGTAAGAGGAAGATGGAGAGAACACTTTGAGTTCATTCTAAACCGACCGGACCCCTCCTCACCTTTTGATGTTGGCAATGAGGATAGCGACCTAGATATCCCACAGGTATCTGGGATAGCCGAAACCCCCCCAACACATGAGGAGATTGAGGCAGCTGTAAAAAGGCTAAAAAACAACAAGGCCCCAGGTGAAGATGGAATCCACGCAGAGCTCCTTAAGTATGGCATGAATGTGCTTATCCACCCACTGTACCATCTCTTTAACAAGGTGTGGAATGAGGAGCTCTGCCCGAAAGATTGGAGAAATGGATCCATCGTGACACTTTTCAAGAAGGGAAACCCACTGGAATGCGGAAATTACCGTGGCATCACACTACTTAGTGTGCCCGGTAAAGTTCTCTCACAAATCATATTGAGTCGCATTCAAAAACCAGTGTTGGCATCTCTGAGAAAGCAACAATGCGGGTTTGTACCTGGCAAGTCCTGTTCGGACGCAATTTTTTGTGCCAGATGTGTACTCCAACAGTCGCAAGAGTTCAACTCACCGCTTGCATGTTGCTTCATTGACTACGAAAAAGCTTTTGACAGCCCCCACAGACCAACCATATGGAAAATACTGGCCGCGTATGGCATCCCGCCCAAGGTGGTAACCATGATCAAAGCCCTGCATATGGACTCTGAATGTTCTGTCAGAACATCAAGTGGTCCAACTGACACCTTCAGGATCACCACTGGAGTCCGGCAGGGCTGTATATTGGCACCTTTTATCTTTGCCATAATTATGGACTACCTGCTCAGAAAATCTATTCTGGGCCCTGGCGGTGTGCCTTTATCACAGCGTGAAAACAGTGAGACGTCTGTGGGAGTGCTGCACGATCTTGAATATGCGGATGATCTAGCCCTTTTTGATACATCTGTGGACGGATTACAGTGCAACGCTAATGCTCTTTATGAAAATTCCTTGCGCCTTGGCCTTCATATCAACGCTGGTAAAACGGAGTACATATGTAATAGTACATGCACGAGTACTCACACCCCACTAATGGTTGGCAATTCCCAAATATCTCAGGTTAGTAAATTCAGGTACCTGGGAGCAACCATAACGCCAGAGGGTGATCTCCGGTCGGAATTACCAATCCGCATAGGAGCAGCTAGCGGGGCTTTCAACAACATGAACAAAGTTTGGAAGGCGTCTGGATTCAGCATCAGGACAAAATGTCGCTTGTTCAATGCGTGCATCATCCCAATCCTTCTATATGGCTGCGAGTCTTGGCACTTAACCAAGGCTCAAGAGCGGAAGATACTAAGCTTTGAAAACAAGTGTCTTAGAAGGATTTTGGATGTCAGATGGTATGAACATGTTACAAATGATGCTGTGCGCCGGCGCACCCAACAGAGACCTGTAATCTCCGTAATACAAGAGAGACGATGGTCCTGGCTGGGACATGTTTTGAGAATGCCCAATGATAGTTGGCCAAAAAGAGCACTGTTTTTCCGTCCGCAGGGGTTCCGTCGGCCCGGGCGTCCCTCTTTCACAATACACCGTTCCTATGACAACGATATCAGAGCGCAAGGAATGTCGTGGGAAGAGGTGACGCAATTGGCACAGAGACGCTCTGAATGGAGGAGGCTGGTTTCTGCCCTGTGCTCCCGAGAGGAGCGTTGAGGGCGATGATGATGATGATGATACATACGTATGAGAGGTGTATGTAGAAAGAAAGTCACAGTGATTCTAGAACATAGTGTGAGTTTTTTTTAATTGTTTTTACTCGAGTATGGAGGTGGATTTAAATTGTATTGCTTATCTACAAGTTTTTTGGGATGTCCGTGAAGATTGAGAACGAGCTTCTTTTCCCTTGGTCATTTTCTGAACAGCTTTTCACGAAACATGGCCAGTTAAGAGGTTAACTTTGTGGGACAGGAGCTTAATATACGGAACATATTATTTGGAAAAGCCCTTTGATGATGGATGCAAAAGAGGAAATGAATCTCAAACATAAAAATAGGAGTCGTTGGACTCCTATTTTCTCGCCATTACGTAATTCAAATAAAAGAAAATATATCTGAACGGATTTTAATATTTTTGCTGAACTTACTCCTTATACTTATTTGATTCCATAAGGTATGTATCACTCAGTTTTACCCTTTGAGTATGAAGGTATACAGTATACATAATATCTATAACTTTATGTATTCATAATAATATTATATTACCTACTTAACTTTAATAATATCTTCTGATATTCTAATCCTAATATTAATATCAAATTTTCATTCTAAACCGCAAAATTATTTAGTAGATAATATATCTATCTATACCAAGTATAGGTATCAAACATTCCTAGTGTCTTTCAAAATATCTACAATATTGTTTATCTTACATGTTAATCTATCTTTATCCTCACGCTGCGTCCTAGGTAGAGTAGGCAAAGAAAACTGAGAGCCATGTTGATATATCCTTACATACTTCTTTGGCTTCCTCCACCTTCATACAATTTGTCGTACATCCACGCCACGCAATGTCTACCCTACTAGCCTTAAAGCTGTGCTGTGCCAGAAATACAATTGTGGCATCTAAAAATTAAGTAATATTTTTTTTTCACTATTTATGAAATGGGTTAGTTGGAAGAATTCGTCTCTACGATAAACTCGCCCATTGCACAGTATGTATCATTTTTTTAAAACTTTGGAATTATGTATTGTGCTATAAAGTTTATTATTATTATTTATTATACCTATCACTGTTTCAAAAATAAATAAAAAAGTACTGCTGATTAGGACGTGCATAAATATTAAGTTCATACAGATCATAATATTATTCTCGTCATTATTCTATGTGTAAGCTTTAGAACGATATTCTATGTAAAGTAACACATTCGGGGCAAACAAGACTTATCAGTACCTTTTACTAGTAGAAGTAGTAGGCTGTATAATGAATGGCTGTACTAGGCAACTGAAAGGATTTTCAAATCCAATACGTTTAACATAAATAATAAATTACTTAAACATTGTTTGCGCTAGAGGATCAATGGACACTATTATTACTATTTCAATCTCCACACGAAGGTCGTCCTCTAGGTTGCCCTTAACACACTCGAGCGAATCCTCCAAATCCTCCATTCTATTCACAATAATTACTTACACAAAAGCTTTGGGTTTTAGAGCATTTTCTTTGTAAACGAATGTGTTTTGATGAATAGAAGTACTCACGTTTGTACTTAGAACAAAATACGTAGTCACGTTGGACTGAAATGTCCAAGTTCAAAGACATTTTGATGAATATTCGATTTTAGGATAATCTCGCAAGTATATTTTATATTCAGTCCCCAGTCCAATAAAATGTGAAGGTCTCTTACTTATAACTGTAAGTTTTCGAGTGCTATTATATCAAATGCAGGCACTCTTTGAGGTTCACCATCTTCCAATTTTTTTATGGTACAAAGAGGAATTTATTTGTTCATTAGATACAATTCCTTTGCTGGTTACTCCACATGTGGTGATTCCACAATGGTACTATGATACTTCTTCTTTTTCTGTATGCGCCCTGTCACCTTGGTACACTGAATACAAATAAGTTAGTGAATTGAAAAATTTGAAACACTTCAACACCATAGCTTTTCATGTTGTAATTGGATACACTGAAGGATACCCACCTACCGCCAAGATAGCTCAGAGATCTTGGGACTTCCATTGATCCCATTCGATTTCTACACTAACAACTTTGTCCTGACGAGAGGTGCCATGGTAGCCAGCTTTAAGTGCTGGCCGGTCAAGAACCCGACGCGCGGAATTTTCGACCACACTTCCTCAATGACCCTCCAGTCGAGAAAAGCAAACATAGTACTAATTGAAATGATTAGAATATTTACTTTTTTTTTTTAAATATATAACTGGATTTCAGCGCAACGCGCAGATGCCAAAACCAATCAGTAGGCCTAGACATTTCACATTAGAAAGCGATTCGTTAACGAAATTCGCCAAGAAGAAATCTTGGCTATCGAATTTTGATTTGGTAGACAAACACACTTCGAAACGAAAACTTTTTGTCGACAAACGCTTTCGTTTACGTAGCGAGCGTCGTTTTCCGCCATGATTTTTTTTAATTGTTGTGTTGGCAGCCATATCATTTTTGTCGATGGTCCATGATCGAAATGTCAATATTTGTTTGACATGTTTGTTGTCGTCGAGTGTTTATAATATTTTGTGGTTTAATATTAATTGTATATTATGTAAGTAAAATTGGTTGTATTGTGTTTAATGGTATTGCTTATAATTTATTTACTTATTATTGAAAGAAAATTTGACTTGTTTGTAATAAAATGCAGTGATCGGTGTATGAGAATATTCTGAACGTATGGTTGTTTTTGATATCGTTATTTAAATAAAACATACGCATATTTTGTTATTGATTTATATATTAGATAAGTTATTTTAGTTTGAACATGATTATTTAACATCGGGGACGAAGCATTAATTGAATTTATTATTTTATTTGAGAAATGAATGCATGACTGTCATAATAAAATTTAACAATATTTTTATATTGTAGATGCAAGTTTCTGGGGTGTTCAATGTTTCAAGTGAAGGAAGTCAACTTGTTACCATATCAAGGTAAGGCACAATAAATATATAATAGATAAGTTGCTACGTTTTATCCTATTATTCTGAAAAGTTTTGTGAAAATTGAAGTGAAAAAAGGAGCCCTTCAAAATGAAATAAATGATCATAATAGTGTTATTAATGGTCTCTATAAGTAATTATGTGTCCTTATTATCGTATCCACAAATGTAATTTGTTTTTTATTCTGTCAATTGACAATACAAATTATCTAAAATCTCAGTTGACCTAGTCAAAACACATTTTAGCGTTACGTTTTTGTTTAAACTTGGACGAAAACGTAACGCTAAAATGTGTTTTGACTAGGCCCACTGATGTTTGGTTTATTTACCCATTAGAATGAAATGTTTCATGCATACAAATCTGATCCGGGTAAAAATATTATACCTAACATATTTATAAACAAAATCATTTTTTTTATAGTTCTTCAAAGGATCCAGAAAGGAGAAACACGTGAATTACAACAACTACAGTACAGTTAAATAGCAAGACCGATCATCTCTGTTTTCTGTAATGTTGGAGAAAAACGCCAATCATACAAAATTTTCCAGATTTCGCACTCATTTGCAAGTTAGTATGTTTTATATTATTCATTTATATCTATCTTTTTCTGTAATCTGTCTTACCTCTGTAACACAACTTCTCTTGTGATTAGAGATTACCTCATTGCTGGTTTTACGTTGGACCGTAGGGAGTGGGTGAGATTGAACCGCATTAGAATGGACTGCAGCAGAAGCGCAACGGAGCGCCATAAATGGGGGTACATTGCCGACCCAAGCTGCGATTGCGGGGCAACATCACAAACCACCCAACATATTGTTGCTGATTGCCCTATTTATAGGTTCCACGGTGTGATGGAAGGTTTTAGTAATCTGACAACCGAAGCCAGAATTTGGCTGAGGGATACAAGAGTCATTTTATAAATTTTAAGTATTTTGCGATTGTATTTTATTTTACAATTTTATCTTTTTGTCATTTTTTTTTACAATTTTATCTTTTTGACATTTTGTTTTACAATTTTATCTCTTTGACATTTTTTTATGATTTATGTTTTTAGTGATTTTTATGATTTATAGCGCCTGACATGCCATACGATTATAGTAGTAAATACAAAGGCTAGAGTAAAATCTCCGCCCATATATACACAGCAAAATGAAAAATAAACTATTCTATTCCCTCACGCCGCATCCTAAGTGGGGTAAGCAGAGAGAACGGAACGCTACATAGATCTGTCCTAACATACTTCTTTTGCATATATATATATATATATATACCTCATTGCTCTTTCTATACCATTAATTTGTATAACATACTACATATGTGTAACATAAACCATCATAGCACAACATTTTCATGGGTTTTGTGAAGTTATTATAAACATGTACATTATGATAAAATTGTGTAAAATTAATTTAAAATGTTGGTTGATTATTGTCGCTCAGTGTATGTACAAGTATATGGTATTTTTTTATGATTCAGAAAAAGATCCCATTAAGGAAGCCTCCGAAGCGCAGGTTATTGTCTGGAATTGTGAGTACCTACAAGATAAGCAGTTGAGAGTTTGGCGCCGGTAGCTAAGTGTTCAATACCTCAATACAATACAATGTAATTCCAGCAGTTGACAGGGTGGGTGTGGGTTCGTTCATCACTTCACCTGTGCAACATGTCTTCAACCTACCACAGCATATATCCAACAAGAATATTACTACTCTGCTAAATCCTTTGATTCTCGATTCTCCAAGAAAGGTCATGTTGAGCAAAACCATTCTTTGTTAACATTTAAAAGGCTCATGCTGTGTATGATTTTAAATAAATTTATAAATAAAATACTTGTATTGCACAATTATTTTTTATTATATGTACATATATTACCAATTTAAAGAAAATAATATATTATATCGTCATAGCATATTCAAAAAGAGACATGTGCACACATTTTATTTGGGCATACCCTTTTAAAACTTCATTAAGGCATCATTTACGGCGCCCTTGAGGTCATGTTATGAGTAAACGGCGCTTTACAAATTGTCCATATATATATATATATATATATTAAAATTGTAGTTTGGACTTTCTATTGGCATGTGATATTATTTTTTAAGTATTGAATTTTAATATTTGATACTAAGAATCACTTTATAAAATGGTTATGATGTCATTATGAGCAGTTTATTCTGGAAATGTCAAAACATTTATGAATTCACATGTTCCTTTTTGAATATGCAACAACAATATCGTCGGTAGCCTGGAGGTAGAGTCTCGGCCTTGTGAACAAGGGGTCCAGGGTTCGATCCCAGGTGCCGGCAAACTCCCTTTTCACGACACAAGCTTTTAGCTTACTGTGAAAGGTGTATAAGGGTTTATAACAAAACCCGGATATATCTTTTTTAAAAAAAATATTATACAGATTCAAAAGCATAGGGTAAGTCTCTATCTTTAGAATTGAATGAACATGATGGCAGCGAGAGATGCTCAAGACCTGCTTATTCGATGTTATATCCTACCTTTTAACACAGATGGAGTAATGATGATGATTTTATTTTTGACACCGTGTAACAGTTCCTATACCGTCTCAAGGGTGTGTAATGGTGTATGAGTAATGGAATAGATAATTTGTTTGTATCATGAAAATTTTATAATTACCATAATTATGTACATTCACTGCCACCTATAATTCAAGCCTGGAAGCACAACTTGGCAACATTGTAATAGCTAATGTTGGGAGTCCTGTTTTGAAAATGAGTCTTGAAGTATGTAGTATGATGAATTTCAGTAAGTGAAAACTTAAGTGACACATGATACTTGCCTATCACTTCAATGAATGTATTAAATAGTATTTTTATGTGACAATCCAATAATAAACAATTCTTTTCAAACTGGGTAAAAGTTTTAAAATAATTTGTTTGACAAGATGTAAAAGAAAAGACAACATTTTTATCTCAAAACATGTTAATTTATTTCAAATACAAAATACATGAATAATATACAATCAACAAGTGTATAAAGGATTAAAAATGAAAAATATATTTAAAATAGAATACACAATGTAATGACAACTAGTGTAAACAGAATTAACTGTGTCACAGTGGATATACTATAAATAATTGTTTTATTCATTATTAAGTCATATTATTTACTATATTTATTATCATTCTGAAATATTTATCTCCACGTTATGTTAATTCTGTTTTCAAAGAATTGTTTTATTTCTAATTAATTCAACATGGATTTCTTCCAAGAACCGTTGGTTGAAAATATCAATATGACAAAAAGTATTGGCACAATGTACACTAAGTAGAGTATAAATATTTCAAATAACTTTTAACTATGAAGATCTTACAAATATTCTATATAATAATGAAAAGAAGCATTGTATGTAGGTATCATTTAAAAGTATCTAATTTTCTCCTAGACGTAAGTCTAGTATTAGAATGAATTTTGTCATTTTGAGTTTTGAAAAGTTATTGAGGATAATATTTGCAAAAGTATTTATAATCAACGAATAAATCTCAATATTTGTCATTCCACATTCACAAGTAGAATCTTAATCTATGTTAAAATTGTCTGACTTTATGCTTATAATAGTTAAGCAGCTGAACAAGTTTTTTTGATTAGGATTTGATTTAAATATTGAAAACAAAGTATCTTAATTTACCATATATGTATTCAAATATGGAACAAATATGTGTGAAGAGAATGCATACTGAACCTGTCGATTCACTGAGACCACCATTTTGAAGCATATCAAAGTAAACATTTGATATTTTGGATCCTTTGCTTTGAATGATCAAAGCTGAACACGATAAACAATTACTTTTAAAAAATCTTTTTTTAATATTGTGTGCTGTAGTAATAACCACTAACATACATAAATTCTCGATGACTCGTCAATGTCAAGTATTTCGAGATAATTACTATTAAATATGCATGCAAATTTCTTAACATCGTCAGAAACCATCAAATCAGTTACATCATCCAGCAACGGGAAATTAATGCTATTTTTAAAAAATTGTCTTATAAAATATTTCTTTTCTGTCTCTATAATCTGGTTGTAGGAAACATTATATGTACATCCAGAAAGTCTCCTATACTGTCCAAATCTGGATTCTAATTGGTCAGTCTGAAACTTACCTGATAATATTAAGTATGTAAGTAATATTAGAATCAAGTTCAAAAGTATACTTAACTAATTGAATAAATGATTATATACTGTGAGTTAAAGCTGTAAAAGTGTCTTTAGATAAAACAGTGCCTTCTGGAAGTTCATTTCGGCGATATAGCCATGCCAATTTTTTTTTCAAACGTACAATTTGACAATCATCACTGGAATAAATTGTCATGCAAAAGTCATTCCTTTTGCTTTGGCCTTTAAACAAACTCTTGACATTAATAATTTCCCACCACAGTCTAATTATTTGTAAGAATAATGCAGTCTCTTTGTGATCATGATGTGAAAATAATGCGGCAATTGTGGATGACTGGAAAATATTTTCTACAAGTAGGTAATACATTCCGCCTTTTAATGTTATTTGGATGTAAGGTCTTATGATTTAATTTATACGCCTCTCTGACAAGGTTTCCAGACTGGAAAACATAAAAATCCCTAAAAGCCTTAAAACTAGCTGTCATGATATTTTTCCCATCAATACTTGGGTACTTGAAAGCTTAATCTAAAGATCTCAAATTGAGCAAGTTATTACAAATATTTTTAAAAATATGAACAAAATCATACAACACAAATATTTGCTTGTTTTCATCTGAAGGATGAGCAAAGAAAGTACTGGAGGATAATTCTTTAAATAGACCCTCATTGGTTCTATTATTGTCTGTAATAATACATGTTACAGTAAAACCACAATCCTGAATCAATTTGACGACGTCCAGCGTGTATGCTTTGAAATCTTTGGCAGTAATTGCATTTACAGGGATAAGTCTAACGACTTCTTTGTACCCTCCAAAGTTAGATAAAATCATGAATACTTGCATAGTTTTGGCAATGTATCCTACATTATTTTCTGCATATCCTGTTAGTCGTTATGATTCAATTAGTAAATTAACATGTTTCTCTCGGCATGACAATTCTGCTTTGAATTTTTTATTGTTCTCCGATGATGGAGATACATTCATAGATGCAGAGATCTCGTAGATGACATTTTATTGGTAATACAAAAAATCTTTAATTAAATCATAAGCTATTGGAGAATGAAAATAAATATTGAATGCAAAAATTAGAGCGGTAACGTCATACCTCTTTCTTTTACAAAATAATAATGTAGTAATGTGCTATTTTGCAGTGTGTCTGGGAACTTTATCCAGTTATTGGCATACATCGGGGAAATCATTGCATCTTCCACCTCAGATATAAAGTGACTGGTCATCCGTTGGATAATTAGATGATTTACAACAACTTTTTGTGATACAAACCAGCGCTAAAAAGCAAAGGGTAGTTAACACCTAAAAGTGAGAACAAAATTGAGAATTATTTTAAAATTAGATATTATTCAACAAAATTATGCACATCCAATTTGAATAACACTTACCTTGATTTTCACCGTGTACATTTTTGTTCCTTTCAACATTGATTAAGTTTGGAGCTCATCACATAAGATGCTAAAGATGTTGAATGTAGTTTTCATTAAAACTTTAGACATTAAATGCACTTAACTGTTTATAGAAATATACACCAACATTATATTATGTTCAACACAAACAACTTATTGATAAACAATTAAATTATATGTCTGTGAAAATTCATACTATTGATTATATTTCAATTTGATTATAATGTTTTTAAATATTAAATTGCTTCAAAACCATATATTTCTATAGCAAACACAAATTTATTTCTAACAATTTTGTAGGATTTACCGCAATGTTTTCTTTTAAATAAAATGTCAATAAATTGATTATGTATCACCATTATTATATTCTAAAACAAAATAAATATATTAATATACATTTCTAATCGAAAATAATTTATGAAATCACCTTTCTACGCCCCGAATTTTTAATAAACGAAATACTTTCTACTTGATTTCTACAACTATTTCTCGTCGTCAGAAAAATGGCGCCGCTGACGAATTTTGCGTCAAGATTTAGCGAAGAATTCGCCAAGCTGTCAAAATTAAACAGAAAAGTCTACCAAACGACGAATTCGTAAGGGGAAATATACGGCGTCGGCGAATTTGTGACGTCATGGAAGCGTTAACGAAATATCGTTTCGAATTATGTGGTTTTGTCTACCAAATTGACACATTGTCGAAAAGTTCGCTTGTAGTCGATCGCCAAATACAAATTGTCTAGGCCTACAGACTTCTCGGTGTCCATGAACACCGTTCACCAATTTTGCTTTTCTCACTTTTACGATATAAGCGATCACTGAAGTCAGCCTTAAGCTAACTCGTAAACGTTGATTTTGTACAAACCTCGATTGGAGAACCATGTCTACACAATGCAGCATTGTGTAAAATCTAATCGGAAGAAGTGAGAAAGGTGTCCTAACGCTTACGAATTGGCCCTCGGCTGGCTTATATGATCACTTTCGGTGTTCACGGACAACGTTCACCAATTTCACCATTCTCACCAGTCACGATGTAAGGTCGGGACACCTTTCTTTCTTCTTCCGATTAGATTTTACAGAATGCTGCATTGTGTAGACATGGTTCTCCAATCGAGGTTTCTGATTTGTTTTGTCATCTGCCAATATGCTGGACGAAATCAAAAGCGAAAACAAGACCTGCTTCCATGTCAGGACTTTTAGTGTCACGGGACCCGTCATCTGGAACCGACTCCCCGAGGACCGTTGTCAGTTCTTGGAGGGGGACCATCACATACTAAAATATGGAATCAACTTTTGTATGTATTTTTTGTTTTTTGTATTTTTTATAATATAACTTTTTAATAGTTATAGAAAATAATATTGTGTACATAATATTAAACATAATTATAGCTTATATGTTTTGCTGTTAACTATTTGGTAGGGTAATTTTTAGTTGTTTTTTTTTCTCTATAAATTGTTAATTTGTTGTTTTTTTTTACGTCAAAAGATTTTATAGCCGTTCATTATACGAATTAATAAATAATAACTTATTCATATCTTTTAATTATTGGGGTTGGACTCACTCATTTTGAAAATCTTATTCACGCTATAAATTGTATGAACGAATAGAAACAAAAACAAAAAATACGTGTTCGTAAATATTATATGATAACCATTGTATAGTGTCATCTGGTTATACCTGAATTTTAAAAAAGGTTCAAATTCAAAAATTAACGTGAAAAGTCAGATAAAACTTTTTTTCTCAAATATTCCAACATTTTTATATTATAATTTGTATAATTAAGTATTTATATTATAAAGTTCTCTGTGAGAGGAATATTTTTATGGCCCATTTTTATAGTCTGCTGTTTAATGGAGTAAAATGTAAGCGAGAAATCTTCCAAACAACATTCTAGTTTCTTCATTAAAATGTAATATTTTCCAAATTACTTAACCAGGCTAAAATATAAAATTTGAGAGATAAAAGATTTTACCAACTATTTTTTATTACACCTCCAACTTGTGGTTATTGTGAAAATTTAATTATATTTATACAATGATGAAGGACAACATTCATCTCGAAACCGTATTTTTTATGGCGCAGTAAAAATGTTCCCTATTCAAAATTTAGTCTCATCTTTTTTTTATTTTTTTTATCTATTTTTTATCATTTTTCTAGACCTCAGGGTCTTTTCTTACAATGGTTCAAATGTCCGTATTTCTTTTTGGTAGTTTTTTTTTCTTGTATGATAATACATAGGTCCGTTTATTTTTAATATTACTTCATTTTTGATGTTATTAGACGAACAATAATATAGTGAGAAATTTTGAGTTCCAAAGGAGGAGTGCTAACGGTTGGTTAGATTTAACTAAAGGCATAATAATACATTTATTGTGTTGACCTTTAATTTGTTAAATTCCTTATTAATTTATGAAAAGAAACACAAATGTTTATAATGTTTATTATTTTAAATATTATCGGATCTAGTTTCGACCAAGAAGATATACTTGGCTGAGAATGACCAAGAAGATATATGTAGTTGGCTGAGAGGAATGGTGCTCGGAGACATGGAAGTCAGAGGATCAATAATGGCAAGACCATTTAAACCAAATCCTACAAGACGGTCAAGTGTTGAGCACATGAGAGCATGCATGAGGAATTGTATGACAGAGACGGAAGCAAAAGATGTATGCAATGATAGAAAGAAGTGGCACTCGATCTTTTTTGCCTACCCCGCGAAGGAAGCGGCGTGATGGTATGTATGTATGAATGTATCGCCGGCCGGTGTGGTAAAGAGATAACGCTCTTGCCTTTGAGTCACGAGGTCCCGGGTTCGATTCTCGGCCAGGGCAGATTGAAGAATGACCTTTTTCAAATTGTCCTGGGTCTTTTCGGAGATAGACTTCAGGCGAACCTTGTGCCCTTTCTTGAGAAGAATTTGCATGAATGACATAAGAATTGACATTCCTGCAACATCCATAGGTGAGGGAGGCTGCAACTCCTACAGTTGTCCTGGGTCTGAGTGCATTGTATGTATAGATGTGTATCTTCGCGTTAGTATGCATGATAAAATATTCAATATGAGTTTGGGACTAGCTCGATTTGTGTGAATTGTCTATGCATGTATGTATATTGTATTAATAGTGTCCTTATATGAAATAATAAGTTATATAATGATAGCTACATAAAGTAGTTAAGAAATGGTTTAACTTTTAAATAGTTTGTTTCCTTCAAGTGTGTTTACTTTCAGGACGGGACGAGATAATCCAATAGCTTTCATAATAATCTGTGTTGGAACTTTCAACGGTCTAATCTTAACAACTTGTCCTATTAAGGTTTTATGTATATACCCTATCAATATTAAGGCTATAGATACCTACAAGTCGCAATCATTTTTTAATCCTTTTCTTTGACAGTCTAACATAATATCAATACATTCTAAATGAAAACAGAATAAACTTTATTTCACATTTGAATAATGTAACAAAAGGCGAGTTTGAAATTAAAAAAAACAGTTTTCTTCTACTTTCTATTATTCTTATTTGAGAGAGACGTCTTTCGTCTTATAAGGACGTTTTAGCTACGTCCTTATAAGACGAAAGACGTCTCTCTCAGTAAAGAATATAATTATAGTAGTAGAAAACATTTGTTTTTTATTCACTGTGTCGGTGTTTAGGTAGTTCAATTCCATAAATAAAACATATGTTTTATTCTACTATTTGTTTATTTCACGAGAGAGACGTCTTTCGTCTTATTAGGACATTGTCAATCATTGACATGTCCTTATAATGATTGATTGACAATTTCCTAAGGGGAGGGGAAGAGGATTTAAGAAATTAATTAAAGTTGTATTGTTGGGAGCAAGATACTGATGTTTTGATAAATATATACTTTTATGGAATACAAAACAGAGAATATTTCTACATACCTACTTAGTAAAAAAACGAATTTGTAAATTTTCTGTTTTCAAAATTCACAGCCGAATTAGATAGAAGTACACTGCTGATAGCATAGAGTGTTATATTAAGTTTTCCAATAACCAATATGGTCTCCACGTCAATAAACATTATCTTATACAACATCCTCTCTTTCATACACACCAACCAACCTACCCAAATAATACCTTCACTCTTAATCCAGCCCTCCTTCCGCAACACTCTCACAACGCTTCACTATCTTAGGGTGATTTTATTATGTATTGTATACCGTCTATCATAATATTACTTACTATGTTCCTACAAACATACATTGTTTTGTATTGTCTAGTAGAGCTACATACATACAGTAGTGGCCATAAGTATGGAAACGCTTAACAAAATGTATGAAAATGATCAAATTCAGGTGTTTTTTTTCTTTTTGTGAGGACAACAAAAGAATAAAAAAATATGAAAATTATTACTTCAGTAGGTATTTACGAAACAAAACAAAAAAAAGAAAATTTCAATCATCAAGGGGAATCTCATAATTGGCTATTAAAACTGATTAATGTTGGTGGTGAGCTTCCGCTCTTATCGTCTCTTCTCTAAGTCTTCGTCTAAATCAATAGTGGAATAACCTATATATCGTGTTTCATTTTGAAAATAACCATTTTTATTTATTTTTATTTTATATTATTATTTATCCCGTGGAGCACCCGGTAAAGAATTGGTTTCCCACTATTCTCCTTAAGTTTTCGAGTGTCCTGTAAAAGGCAGGTGTTCGAAAAAATTAAGACATTGTACATCTTAAATTCAGCGATGAAGTTTGCCACTCATCCTGAATGTCTTGATTTTATATTGGCACGAAGAAGACAGCTTGTATGTTTCCTACATGCAGCTGGTCTGCTGGCTACCCCACTTGTGGGATATGCCGTGATGGTATAGATAGATAGAGATAGATACATATGGTAGATATAGATAGTGATACGATATCGTCCCACTAGGACGATCGCATCACTTCATTACATACTTATTATCTATATTATCGAAAGAGAAATTATCAAATATTTAAAGAAATGAATTTACATGAATTGTACATAAGAAAAGTATATAATTTGGCTCGTAACCCCCAGCTTCGCTACATACATTTTGCAATGTACGTAAGCGAAACACATAGAAAATTAATTATATTATATAGAGAAAGTTACAATTATATTTGCAAGTAAAACAGATTAATATTTTGGCTCAAGTTCATGTCTAGGGATGATTCTACTTGGTCTGTACAAGAGGAATGCATTGTGTGTGGGTGTCAGTTACATACTTCAATTATACATATTATACCCACGTAAAGTTCAGAGAATTCTTTATCCTTTGGTTTCATCATTTTCTTATGGTCATCATATCATTATAGAATACTTATAGGTAAATTAAGCAATAATGTTTCTTCAGTTTGCATACTCTATATTGCAAAGATTCTACTTATATCCTGTCTTGAGTAGAATTATAGATATATATCTCCAAGTAAACAATAAAAAATTATATCAAGTGGAACAAAGATTATCATAAGTACATCAGACCTTTCCGAGAAAGTGGATATATTATTTCCATCAGTGGAGCCATTCCTTTAACTCTTTGTTGCTTTCATAGTAAAATAATAGGGTCTTTCATCCATTGGTTGATCAAGGAATTGAACCTTTGTGACATAACTACTCCAAGTATAACTAGGTTATTGGAAGATTATATACAAGGAGGCGGAGAGATGTACTTTAGTATTATTAAGAGTATTGAATCTACTGGTGGGTATACAAAATGAATTTCAACAGAAAGATATCGGATGGAAGTGATTTACATTTATTGTGTAAACATATACATTACATAACAAGACAGTTATTTTCAAAGTAAATTTGTAGGGAATAACATTCCGTTCAGTATACAAAGTTATGAAAGTTATACCATATTCGGACTGAGACAATAAAACAAACAATGGCAATTATCAAATACACCATCCTTGGCATTACAATATAAATCAATACCTGGTTTATCAAGTGATTTATAAATATTTAATTGGAATCATTCATTCTTCATTCAAACTCAAAATCTTAAATTATTACACAACGGAAAATTAATATATAGATAGTTCAATGATAATATGAACTCAGTTATGAAAAAATTATCATTATTTACCATATACAGTAGTAATATAGTCCTTACAGATAGACAGGCGAGCAGGAGTTGAATAACACAAAGACGAGTATGTTAAAGATGACGTATTGTGCACACATAGACGGTAGAAGGCAGGATCGTGAAAGAAACATACTCTGATGCTACTATGGCGGTCGCTGGTTATACTCAAAGACGTACAGGGGTGTGGTGGTGTCAGAATCTGATAGATCCTGTCCTCAAGACGGAAGAGATCACTACTTCTCAAGAGACATGGGATATCTTATACGTTCTTACAATATCCTCAGTGTAAAAGGCAGAAGGCGTCACTATTTCAATATTCCTTTCAGAAATACTCAGCTAGTCTTTTAATCACTCTTTTGACAAGGGTATGGACCGGAGAAGTTACTAGAGGATTACCCAGTTCACATTGTAATGCGAGTTATATCGGTAAATCACCGCTACGCGATATACTGACTATCCGAGGTGAAGCTGTACACGCTGCAGATTTAGGAACACATTCGCAACTTTAATTAAATTTATAATACTGAGCTATTAGAAAGAATAGTTTCTGTGATGTTACAAGACTCCTATCATTGATTATTTGTTCGGAAACAATGGATTATCTCACTTCACACGGTTATGTAGAATGGCGGGAACTCAACGGAACCACGCCCGAACGGACATATGCTATTATACTCAAAACTTCCAATTATTATCATTATCACCACAAGAATCGCAATGTATATATAACTCAAAGAGAATATAAGCTTGTCTATAACATTATTCTGTTTATTAATTACTATTAATTATTAATCGTTATTATTGTTCCTTGATATTGGCGGTATGATTGGTCGCGCACGTAAAACTAACACAGGTATTTAAAGTACATTATTAACGACACACAATAAGAATTGTTTTACGTACAACAGAGGGCAACACACTTGTTTATCACATTACGAAGTTAAGTACTATTACATAATTATTGTTAGTATTATTATTGTGTCGGAGTTACGCACATCGCTATTCGCGACTAAGGCGGGAAGGGACAAACCCTTCTTTCGTCCAACCTATGCCATGGTTTGCGGGTAACTGAATTTACTTGCAAGCGACGCGAGGAGGAACAGGCACGTTTAACGGTTATTCTTCAAGGGAATGAGAATCATACGATGTGGTGCCGTGTGCAGATCGAAGCATCAGCCAGTCACGTGTTCTTTGTAACGTACAATTATTATTATTATTACGGAAGACTCACAGACAACAAATGACTGTAGGAACATTAGCCAGTATGAACTTCTCCGCAGCGATTATTTAATGCGTAGCATTCTCCCTTTCGGCCCCTCTTGAAAATTTGAAGAGAAACGACAAATTTTCAAGTTCCTCAATTATACAAAAAAAAGTTGAGAACTACTACAAAAAAATGGTTGAGAACCACTGGTTATATGAAAAGATTGAATACCACTGGTCATATAAAAGTTGAGTACCACTGGTCACATAAAAGTTGAGTACCATTGGATACATAAGCAACTATATAGGTACCCAATTACAGACAAACAATTCAAAAAATGGTAGCTTATATACTATTACAATGTGTCTTACATCCTATAGCCCGTTCAATTATTATTATTAAGCACTCGCGGTAAATTGCCCATAGTCAAAATTGATGCGAACTGTTTTCATATTTTGACTTACACTTCTTAATAATAACACAAAATTCACTTTAGTTGTTTTAGTACGGGGCTCCTAACAAAAGTTTGATAGCTACAATCATAACAATACAATAGTATATAGAGATGAGTACATATATATAGTTAGACATGTGCATATGTGCATGTATACGAAAAACACAGGTCATGAAAACAACAACTTTAAACATTTTACAATACAACCTTATAAGAAACTCAGGATCTGTAGTACGTTTCAATATACGGTTCGTTCTACACTGGTGATAAAATTCTTTCTTCCAATTTCTCAATATACGTACGTTTCATTGATGGATTCCCTTACTACGATCGACGACAAGTTAATATTTTAAACATGACAAACATATAAAACAAAAGTTACATACTTAAGAAGTTGGTTTACATCATTTTCGATTCCGGTTACATGTATCCAACAAGGGAAAAGTAACATAAAGGGATCTAAATAAATATAAACAATTTTGTATAGATGGAATTAGAGATACTACATTTTCGCTTCATTTAACCCATTAAGCTTAATAGCACTCATATACAAGTGATTTCATGTACCATGTACCATACAAAGATATTGGCAAAGCACAGAAAGAAATCATACATAATAAGGACATATACATATTAGAAAAACAATTTACACGCAGACATGACATAATGGTAAATCACGACGACTGCAATCACATTTACAGTAACCGATATTCATTATTGGCGTCAAATCCTTCTACGCATATTACATAGTCACAGTTCTCACACAGAGACAGATTTCTCACATAGAGATAATCTCAGAGGATCGTCATCCTCACACAGGCTTAATACATGACAAATACATTGAACAACTTTCGATCTTTGCTACACAATATACAAGTTACAAGTTCAATAAATTCTTTACATACATCATTATTCAAATTCAACATTAACTTCTTCATTCAGGGCTCACCTTTCATAAACAGATTCATACATCATCTTTATTCACTAACATACAATTAATCAAAATTATCCCATTGAATATCTGTAGCCAACATTCCACTACAGGTTTTATTCTGTGTCCTTCAAAAGCCATTCCCGTTCAATGTCAAAATGTTCTATCACATTTTCCAATGTATTCAAGCAACATAAACAAACTTTTCACAAAGTCACAAAATTATTTAATTCAACAAGGATATACTACATCCAAACATTTCCAATTACAATTCATAAGAGATTACTACGTGTCCTACGCGGAATTAAACGTCATATAAACTCAAACTTCAAAATAATAGGCATGAACGATCAGCAATCACATTGTCTACATTCATCAAAAAGAGCATTACGATTTATCTTTCACACATCCAGATAACATCGTCTCTATATTGATTACACAAAAAGTCACACAAAAAAGTATTTAAACACATCTCTCCTACCACGGCTCTACATATTACATAAACATAACTCATTTTTTATCAAAGAGCGTTCGTTAGTTTACCTTAACGGGACAATTCACTAAACGGACTCAGTTCTCAAATAAACAAGGCATAGTTTACTTCAATATTTCACGATGGTAATAAGCCGCAAAAGTCTCATTATAACATTTCAAGAAAACTAATTACTTCACAAAAGATAGCAAATTCCGAACACGAAGGGTTAATATTCAACAGCAAAAATTCTACATCGTTACATGGTTACTTCTTTAATTTCCAAAAAAAATTTACAAAACATCATTCTACTATTTACGTTAATGTCAAAATTTTCAACGATGGTCATCAAAGGGTTAACTGTTTCTTAACTAAATTCAAAAAATTCAGTTACAGTTCACAACTTGACATTAAAAAAAATTCAATTACTATTTACAAAGGGTTAACAAATTCGGTCATGTTTCACTAAGGGTTAACTGTATTTATATTTCAAGTTTCGTGAACGGTCGTGAAGGTTTAACATTATTTATTTCGATTTATTTTTTAACTTTAATTTTCTTAAAACAAAAATATTTATTTAATATTATTTATCATTATTATTTCGTCACATCACTACGTACGCACATTTAAATTCTTATCAAAATTCTACTACGCATATATTCATCACAACAACGCTCATTTAATATTATTTCTCCAAGAGTTCAATAAAAATATTTATTTCAAATGCAACATTTAACTGTTTCAGAAAATTTAATTCAATTTAATATTTACTATGTATATCGATTTTTACTTTCATCGTTTGAAAATGAATTTACTATTAAAATAACATTACAACAAAATTATGTTTACCGGCAAAACAAATTTACTTGTACAAAATGGTTTACTATACACAAACACTATGGGTACATATTATTTTGTTTCATTCAAATAATATTATTTTTAACTATGCATTTTACCAGTATTTTGGACTTCCCGATTTGCGCGTGAATATTTTTTATTACATTGTTGCGGTAGGTCTGTATGATGTCTTTTTCTCTCGCGACGCATAGGTACGTACATACTATGCTGTGTTTTATTTCTTAATAACGGACTTCTCCCTACGAACGGAATATTTTACACTATTTTAAAAACTGACTGCACACAATTGTGTTCTGTATACGCGCTCTCGATGGTACATACTACATGTTGTATAGGTAGGTATGTATACTGCGGTATAATAATATTATCGGTCTAATATTACAGTATATCTATTCGTACGGCGTTCGCACACGCGATGTATTATAAATACACACTATATCTTCATTATGTTATGTAGGTCGGTTTTCGATGTCTTGTTTACTGCTTAATACGAGACATTTACAACAGAATATTTTCACCATACAATTCTTTCTATACGGCATCGGTTTTTTACTCCACATTATAACAATACTCGCGACAAACGTTTGCGCTATACACCAATACATTTATTTTTTAAATACGGACATTTAAATTATCTATTCTACGATTCCTGTTTCATTTTTTTTAAATTGTTTTCATATACATACACACATTAAATTATTACATTTTCAATTAATATCAATACACATAATTACACAACAAAGATAAGAATTCTGAACTTCACGATTAGGTATATTCATCACACAATACATTTAAAATTTTAGGGTCTACAACTATGCGAGTTGTACGATCCCGGACGAGCCCCCAAATTGATACGATATCGTCCCACTAGGACGATCGCATCACTTCATTACATACTTATTATCTATATTATCGAAAGAGAAATTATCAAATATTTAAAGAAATGAATTTACATGAATTGTACATAAGAAAAGTATATAATTTGGCTCGTAACCCCCAGCTTCGCTACATACATTTTGCAATGTACGTAAGCGAAACACATAGAAAATTAATTATATTATATAGAGAAAGTTACAATTATATTTGCAAGTAAAACAGATTAATATTTTGGCTCAAGTTCATGTCTAGGGATGATTCTACTTGGTCTGTACAAGAGGAATGCATTGTGTGTGGGTGTCAGTTACATACTTCAATTATACATATTATACCCACGTAAAGTTCAGAGAATTCTTTATCCTTTGGTTTCATCATTTTCTTATGGTCATCATATCATTATAGAATACTTATAGGTAAATTAAGCAATAATGTTTCTTCAGTTTGCATACTCTATATTGCAAAGATTCTACTTATATCCTGTCTTGAGTAGAATTATAGATATATATCTCCAAGTAAACAATAAAAAATTATATCAAGTGGAACAAAGATTATCATAAGTACATCAGACCTTTCCGAGAAAGTGGATATATTATTTCCATCAGTGGAGCCATTCCTTTAACTCTTTGTTGCTTTCATAGTAAAATAATAGGGTCTTTCATCCATTGGTTGATCAAGGAATTGAACCTTTGTGACATAACTACTCCAAGTATAACTAGGTTATTGGAAGATTATATACAAGGAGGCGGAGAGATGTACTTTAGTATTATTAAGAGTATTGAATCTACTGGTGGGTATACAAAATGAATTTCAACAGAAAGATATCGGATGGAAGTGATTTACATTTATTGTGTAAACATATACATTACATAACAAGACAGTTATTTTCAAAGTAAATTTGTAGGGAATAACATTCCGTTCAGTATACAAAGTTATGAAAGTTATACCATATTCGGACTGAGACAATAAAACAAACAATGGCAATTATCAAATACACCATCCTTGGCATTACAATATAAATCAATACCTGGTTTATCAAGTGATTTATAAATATTTAATTGGAATCATTCATTCTTCATTCAAACTCAAAATCTTAAATTATTACACAACGGAAAATTAATATATAGATAGTTCAATGATAATATGAACTCAGTTATGAAAAAATTATCATTATTTACCATATACAGTAGTAATATAGTCCTTACAGATAGACAGGCGAGCAGGAGTTGAATAACACAAAGACGAGTATGTTAAAGATGACGTATTGTGCACACATAGACGGTAGAAGGCAGGATCGTGAAAGAAACATACTCTGATGCTACTATGGCGGTCGCTGGTTATACTCAAAGACGTACAGGGGTGTGGTGGTGTCAGAATCTGATAGATCCTGTCCTCAAGACGGAAGAGATCACTACTTCTCAAGAGACATGGGATATCTTATACGTTCTTACAATATCCTCAGTGTAAAAGGCAGAAGGCGTCACTATTTCAATATTCCTTTCAGAAATACTCAGCTAGTCTTTTAATCACTCTTTTGACAAGGGTATGGACCGGAGAAGTTACTAGAGGATTACCCAGTTCACATTGTAATGCGAGTTATATCGGTAAATCACCGCTACGCGATATACTGACTATCCGAGGTGAAGCTGTACACGCTGCAGATTTAGGAACACATTCGCAACTTTAATTAAATTTATAATACTGAGCTATTAGAAAGAATAGTTTCTGTGATGTTACAAGACTCCTATCATTGATTATTTGTTCGGAAACAATGGATTATCTCACTTCACACGGTTATGTAGAATGGCGGGAACTCAACGGAACCACGCCCGAACGGACATATGCTATTATACTCAAAACTTCCAATTATTATCATTATCACCACAAGAATCGCAATGTATATATAACTCAAAGAGAATATAAGCTTGTCTATAACATTATTCTGTTTATTAATTACTATTAATTATTAATCGTTATTATTGTTCCTTGATATTGGCGGTATGATTGGTCGCGCACGTAAAACTAACACAGGTATTTAAAGTACATTATTAACGACACACAATAAGAATTGTTTTACGTACAACAGAGGGCAACACACTTGTTTATCACATTACGAAGTTAAGTACTATTACATAATTATTGTTAGTATTATTATTGTGTCGGAGTTACGCACATCGCTATTCGCGACTAAGGCGGGAAGGGACAAACCCTTCTTTCGTCCAACCTATGCCATGGTTTGCGGGTAACTGAATTTACTTGCAAGCGACGCGAGGAGGAACAGGCACGTTTAACGGTTATTCTTCAAGGGAATGAGAATCATACGATGTGGTGCCGTGTGCAGATCGAAGCATCAGCCAGTCACGTGTTCTTTGTAACGTACAATTATTATTATTATTACGGAAGACTCACAGACAACAAATGACTGTAGGAACATTAGCCAGTATGAACTTCTCCGCAGCGATTATTTAATGCGTAGCATTCTCCCTTTCGGCCCCTCTTGAAAATTTGAAGAGAAACGACAAATTTTCAAGTTCCTCAATTATACAAAAAAAAGTTGAGAACTACTACAAAAAAATGGTTGAGAACCACTGGTTATATGAAAAGATTGAATACCACTGGTCATATAAAAGTTGAGTACCACTGGTCACATAAAAGTTGAGTACCATTGGATACATAAGCAACTATATAGGTACCCAATTACAGACAAACAATTCAAAAAATGGTAGCTTATATACTATTACAATGTGTCTTACATCCTATAGCCCGTTCAATTATTATTATTAAGCACTCGCGGTAAATTGCCCATAGTCAAAATTGATGCGAACTGTTTTCATATTTTGACTTACACTTCTTAATAATAACACAAAATTCACTTTAGTTGTTTTAGTACGGGGCTCCTAACAAAAGTTTGATAGCTACAATCATAACAATACAATAGTATATAGAGATGAGTACATATATATAGTTAGACATGTGCATATGTGCATGTATACGAAAAACACAGGTCATGAAAACAACAACTTTAAACATTTTACAATACAACCTTATAAGAAACTCAGGATCTGTAGTACGTTTCAATATACGGTTCGTTCTACACTGGTGATAAAATTCTTTCTTCCAATTTCTCAATATACGTACGTTTCATTGATGGATTCCCTTACTACGATCGACGACAAGTTAATATTTTAAACATGACAAACATATAAAACAAAAGTTACATACTTAAGAAGTTGGTTTACATCATTTTCGATTCCGGTTACATGTATCCAACAAGGGAAAAGTAACATAAAGGGATCTAAATAAATATAAACAATTTTGTATAGATGGAATTAGAGATACTACATTTTCGCTTCATTTAACCCATTAAGCTTAATAGCACTCATATACAAGTGATTTCATGTACCATGTACCATACAAAGATATTGGCAAAGCACAGAAAGAAATCATACATAATAAGGACATATACATATTAGAAAAACAATTTACACGCAGACATGACATAATGGTAAATCACGACGACTGCAATCACATTTACAGTAACCGATATTCATTATTGGCGTCAAATCCTTCTACGCATATTACATAGTCACAGTTCTCACACAGAGACAGATTTCTCACATAGAGATAATCTCAGAGGATCGTCATCCTCACACAGGCTTAATACATGACAAATACATTGAACAACTTTCGATCTTTGCTACACAATATACAAGTTACAAGTTCAATAAATTCTTTACATACATCATTATTCAAATTCAACATTAACTTCTTCATTCAGGGCTCACCTTTCATAAACAGATTCATACATCATCTTTATTCACTAACATACAATTAATCAAAATTATCCCATTGAATATCTGTAGCCAACATTCCACTACAGGTTTTATTCTGTGTCCTTCAAAAGCCATTCCCGTTCAATGTCAAAATGTTCTATCACATTTTCCAATGTATTCAAGCAACATAAACAAACTTTTCACAAAGTCACAAAATTATTTAATTCAACAAGGATATACTACATCCAAACATTTCCAATTACAATTCATAAGAGATTACTACGTGTCCTACGCGGAATTAAACGTCATATAAACTCAAACTTCAAAATAATAGGCATGAACGATCAGCAATCACATTGTCTACATTCATCAAAAAGAGCATTACGATTTATCTTTCACACATCCAGATAACATCGTCTCTATATTGATTACACAAAAAGTCACACAAAAAAGTATTTAAACACATCTCTCCTACCACGGCTCTACATATTACATAAACATAACTCATTTTTTATCAAAGAGCGTTCGTTAGTTTACCTTAACGGGACAATTCACTAAACGGACTCAGTTCTCAAATAAACAAGGCATAGTTTACTTCAATATTTCACGATGGTAATAAGCCGCAAAAGTCTCATTATAACATTTCAAGAAAACTAATTACTTCACAAAAGATAGCAAATTCCGAACACGAAGGGTTAATATTCAACAGCAAAAATTCTACATCGTTACATGGTTACTTCTTTAATTTCCAAAAAAAATTTACAAAACATCATTCTACTATTTACGTTAATGTCAAAATTTTCAACGATGGTCATCAAAGGGTTAACTGTTTCTTAACTAAATTCAAAAAATTCAGTTACAGTTCACAACTTGACATTAAAAAAAATTCAATTACTATTTACAAAGGGTTAACAAATTCGGTCATGTTTCACTAAGGGTTAACTGTATTTATATTTCAAGTTTCGTGAACGGTCGTGAAGGTTTAACATTATTTATTTCGATTTATTTTTTAACTTTAATTTTCTTAAAACAAAAATATTTATTTAATATTATTTATCATTATTATTTCGTCACATCACTACGTACGCACATTTAAATTCTTATCAAAATTCTACTACGCATATATTCATCACAACAACGCTCATTTAATATTATTTCTCCAAGAGTTCAATAAAAATATTTATTTCAAATGCAACATTTAACTGTTTCAGAAAATTTAATTCAATTTAATATTTACTATGTATATCGATTTTTACTTTCATCGTTTGAAAATGAATTTACTATTAAAATAACATTACAACAAAATTATGTTTACCGGCAAAACAAATTTACTTGTACAAAATGGTTTACTATACACAAACACTATGGGTACATATTATTTTGTTTCATTCAAATAATATTATTTTTAACTATGCATTTTACCAGTATTTTGGACTTCCCGATTTGCGCGTGAATATTTTTTATTACATTGTTGCGGTAGGTCTGTATGATGTCTTTTTCTCTCGCGACGCATAGGTACGTACATACTATGCTGTGTTTTATTTCTTAATAACGGACTTCTCCCTACGAACGGAATATTTTACACTATTTTAAAAACTGACTGCACACAATTGTGTTCTGTATACGCGCTCTCGATGGTACATACTACATGTTGTATAGGTAGGTATGTATACTGCGGTATAATAATATTATCGGTCTAATATTACAGTATATCTATTCGTACGGCGTTCGCACACGCGATGTATTATAAATACACACTATATCTTCATTATGTTATGTAGGTCGGTTTTCGATGTCTTGTTTACTGCTTAATACGAGACATTTACAACAGAATATTTTCACCATACAATTCTTTCTATACGGCATCGGTTTTTTACTCCACATTATAACAATACTCGCGACAAACGTTTGCGCTATACACCAATACATTTATTTTTTAAATACGGACATTTAAATTATCTATTCTACGATTCCTGTTTCATTTTTTTTAAATTGTTTTCATATACATACACACATTAAATTATTACATTTTCAATTAATATCAATACACATAATTACACAACAAAGATAAGAATTCTGAACTTCACGATTAGGTATATTCATCACACAATACATTTAAAATTTTAGGGTCTACAACTATGCGAGTTGTACGATCCCGGACGAGCCCCCAAATTGATACGATATCGTCCCACTAGGACGATCGCATCACTTCATTACATACTTATTATCTATATTATCGAAAGAGAAATTATCAAATATTTAAAGAAATGAATTTACATGAATTGTACATAAGAAAAGTATATAATTTGGCTCGTAACCCCCAGCTTCGCTACATACATTTTGCAATGTACGTAAGCGAAACACATAGAAAATTAATTATATTATATAGAGAAAGTTACAATTATATTTGCAAGTAAAACAGATTAATATTTTGGCTCAAGTTCATGTCTAGGGATGATTCTACTTGGTCTGTACAAGAGGAATGCATTGTGTGTGGGTGTCAGTTACATACTTCAATTATACATATTATACCCACGTAAAGTTCAGAGAATTCTTTATCCTTTGGTTTCATCATTTTCTTATGGTCATCATATCATTATAGAATACTTATAGGTAAATTAAGCAATAATGTTTCTTCAGTTTGCATACTCTATATTGCAAAGATTCTACTTATATCCTGTCTTGAGTAGAATTATAGATATATATCTCCAAGTAAACAATAAAAAATTATATCAAGTGGAACAAAGATTATCATAAGTACATCAGACCTTTCCGAGAAAGTGGATATATTATTTCCATCAGTGGAGCCATTCCTTTAACTCTTTGTTGCTTTCATAGTAAAATAATAGGGTCTTTCATCCATTGGTTGATCAAGGAATTGAACCTTTGTGACATAACTACTCCAAGTATAACTAGGTTATTGGAAGATTATATACAAGGAGGCGGAGAGATGTACTTTAGTATTATTAAGAGTATTGAATCTACTGGTGGGTATACAAAATGAATTTCAACAGAAAGATATCGGATGGAAGTGATTTACATTTATTGTGTAAACATATACATTACATAACAAGACAGTTATTTTCAAAGTAAATTTGTAGGGAATAACATTCCGTTCAGTATACAAAGTTATGAAAGTTATACCATATTCGGACTGAGACAATAAAACAAACAATGGCAATTATCAAATACACCATCCTTGGCATTACAATATAAATCAATACCTGGTTTATCAAGTGATTTATAAATATTTAATTGGAATCATTCATTCTTCATTCAAACTCAAAATCTTAAATTATTACACAACGGAAAATTAATATATAGATAGTTCAATGATAATATGAACTCAGTTATGAAAAAATTATCATTATTTACCATATACAGTAGTAATATAGTCCTTACAGATAGACAGGCGAGCAGGAGTTGAATAACACAAAGACGAGTATGTTAAAGATGACGTATTGTGCACACATAGACGGTAGAAGGCAGGATCGTGAAAGAAACATACTCTGATGCTACTATGGCGGTCGCTGGTTATACTCAAAGACGTACAGGGGTGTGGTGGTGTCAGAATCTGATAGATCCTGTCCTCAAGACGGAAGAGATCACTACTTCTCAAGAGACATGGGATATCTTATACGTTCTTACAATATCCTCAGTGTAAAAGGCAGAAGGCGTCACTATTTCAATATTCCTTTCAGAAATACTCAGCTAGTCTTTTAATCACTCTTTTGACAAGGGTATGGACCGGAGAAGTTACTAGAGGATTACCCAGTTCACATTGTAATGCGAGTTATATCGGTAAATCACCGCTACGCGATATACTGACTATCCGAGGTGAAGCTGTACACGCTGCAGATTTAGGAACACATTCGCAACTTTAATTAAATTTATAATACTGAGCTATTAGAAAGAATAGTTTCTGTGATGTTACAAGACTCCTATCATTGATTATTTGTTCGGAAACAATGGATTATCTCACTTCACACGGTTATGTAGAATGGCGGGAACTCAACGGAACCACGCCCGAACGGACATATGCTATTATACTCAAAACTTCCAATTATTATCATTATCACCACAAGAATCGCAATGTATATATAACTCAAAGAGAATATAAGCTTGTCTATAACATTATTCTGTTTATTAATTACTATTAATTATTAATCGTTATTATTGTTCCTTGATATTGGCGGTATGATTGGTCGCGCACGTAAAACTAACACAGGTATTTAAAGTACATTATTAACGACACACAATAAGAATTGTTTTACGTACAACAGAGGGCAACACACTTGTTTATCACATTACGAAGTTAAGTACTATTACATAATTATTGTTAGTATTATTATTGTGTCGGAGTTACGCACATCGCTATTCGCGACTAAGGCGGGAAGGGACAAACCCTTCTTTCGTCCAACCTATGCCATGGTTTGCGGGTAACTGAATTTACTTGCAAGCGACGCGAGGAGGAACAGGCACGTTTAACGGTTATTCTTCAAGGGAATGAGAATCATACGATGTGGTGCCGTGTGCAGATCGAAGCATCAGCCAGTCACGTGTTCTTTGTAACGTACAATTATTATTATTATTACGGAAGACTCACAGACAACAAATGACTGTAGGAACATTAGCCAGTATGAACTTCTCCGCAGCGATTATTTAATGCGTAGCAATAGATGGAGAAACATATCTCCAGGTACGGCACGAGGTATGTGGCGGGCGCTGCCCTTATAAAAAAGATAGAGATAGATAGATGAAATAAAACCACCATTAAATGGTAAAAAACCGATGACTCATCCAAAAAATAATAGAATTTTAAAACGAATAATGCTGGTGACACATTTCAACCATAAAAATAAAATATTTTTGTTATTAGTGCATTAAAAACATAACTTTTCTAGGAATTTAAACAAAATTCTAAGCGTTTCCATACTTCTGGCTACTACTGTATGTAAGTATGTAATATACGAGTTCGTTATTAAAGTATTCAGTAGGTAATATAATAAAGGTCGTGTTGTAAGCCTTGAACTCCTAATGAAATCTTCGATGGCATCTCTCACAAGTTAAGTAGGCACTATAGATTCACATTAAATACTCACGTTATGGTAACTGGCATTAGTCATACTGAAAATTATGGGGAGCATAATAATTATGATATTCAAATAACAAATTGAAATGTTATTAATTGATTTAAAGGTAAATTTGGAGTGGTTTATTAACATTATTAGGAATGTTTGGAGTGAAAATTTTTGCTAATATCACTAAAACCAATATTCTACGATCTATCTCTAGACTTGACTACTGCAATAATATACTATATGTAGGACTGCCGCTAATTCAACTGAATCGTCTACAAATGGCATTCAATAGCGCTGCAAGGCTTATTTTCCGCGAAGATAAGGGTTGCCACATCACACCTTTGCTGGAAAAGTTACACTGATTAAAGGGTCCAATACAAACTGTGCCTTTTAGTCTACAAAGCTTTGAACAAAATGGCACCTCAGTCACTTTATGAACTCTGTGTTCTCAAAACACCTGCAAGTAGACCTCTACGCTCAGCTAAGAAATCCACCAATATGCTGGACGAAAACAACAGAGCAAACAAGTCCTGCTTCTATGAAAGGGCTTTTGGCGTCGCAGGACCCGTCATTTGGAACCGACTCCCCGAGGACCTCCGTAAAAACCAACCGATTACAACGTTCAGGAGCAAGCTGAAGACTTCGCTCTTCCAACATAGTTTCCCGCGCCCTTGAGATGGATGCTCCATTAAACGGCGCCGAATAAATCATCCAATATAATAATAATAATAATAATATCAAGGTTTCAACAGAGGTTCTGTTATTTTCAAGCGTAATATTTGACTAATCTATCTACTAGAATCTATTGACCTACAGTAACCAATGTGCAAATGGTGACCGTTATGTGAGGGATGATGATTTTTTTTTAAATTGAGAACTGTGTAAGAAGAGCAACTGTTTTGATAATATTCCTCCAACTGTGTTGTGAATGAGAAATTTCATTTACGTACAATTTTTATTTGTGTATTTTTAAACATGTAAAAGGCTCAGATCGTGGATATTTATATAAATAAATAGTATATATTGATATTAATTTATTTTGGAAATTAATAAAAACGTATAGTTATAAGTACAATAATATTCGATGAGTGATGCATATAACAATAGTAGAATAAAACACACATTATTAAAAACATAAACAAGAGAGATTAATACAAATAAAACACACGTTATTTACATAACTTGAATCAAATAAATTTAAACAATTCACTTTTTTCATTCGATCAAAAACATTAAATAATTCGTGATATAGGTATATATATAATATAAAGATTGAATACAATATATCCTACCCTTTGATTTTAAATTATTTGCACTGAATTATTATTGATTCAATTATAGCCCTTAGTGAAGTGAAACATGGACTCTGAAAGTAAACGTGATGAATCGGTTAGAAGCATTCATACACCGAAGAATGCTTCGTATACCTTGGACCGAAAAAGTCAGTAACATCGAAGTACTTAGGAGAGCCGGAGCCAGGAGAGAGCTGTTGTGGATTATCAAAGTGAGGAAGGTCTCATATTTGGGTCACGTGCTGCGTGGAGAGAAGTATCGTCTCCTCCGCCTTATATTGGAGGGCAAGATAGAGGGAAGACGGGGGGAGTTGGCAGAAAGCAGATGTCCTGGCTGCGCAACATTAGAGAGTGGACCGGAATCCGGACAGTGGATGACTTGTTCAGAGCAGCACAGGACAGGGAAGTTTTCGCCGGAGTGATCGCCAACGTCGGGGGGAACTGACATGGCCCAGAAAGAAGAAGAAGAAGTGAAGTTTGATGTAAAGCTAATAAATAATACGTTAGTATAAACCGTGTAATAAAACGTGAGTTGTATTTCATTATGGAACCCGTATATGTAGTACCTGACCCTTTCTCTAGTTACCTACCTACCTTATGTAATAACTATGTATAACAATTAATGAAATATTATACATTTATGTATGTACATATTCGCGTCTTTATGGGAGGTATATTCTGAGTAAAGGGGATAATGAACGTTAGTTAGTATAATTCAGTTTGGTACCCGAAGGTACTCCTTGTGTATGGATATTAAGATGAAGAATAATTTCAAGATATTATTTCTTTGGTGTCTTGAGACTAATAGGGTCCTTGCGTTGGGTCTAGGAACTTTGTCTGGGCTTTAGAAATTATGTTGTTGCTAATGTTTAATTTTTGATAGTTAATCATTTTGTAAACTATTGTATCGAATATTTAGTTCCATAAGTCTATAACATTTTTTTTTATAAATCTAGATTTTGGGCTTTTTACACCTAGAAAGTGATATTCTGTCGATTCCACAAACGAAAAATTCCTAAATTTGAAAAATATATTGGGACTACACAGATTAATAAAAAACGGAATGTATTTTTTTTTATTTATTTAAATCATTAAACGGCTTGAGCCTTTGAATGATAACTAAAAATATGATGCAAGTACTAGATTTATTCGGCGCCGTTTACTGAAGTATCCAATTCAAGGCGATGTCTTGAATTTACTGATGAACATTGTAATTGATTTATTTATTTAGAGGTTTCTGGGGAGTCGATTCCAGATCACGTTTGCTGCAACACTAAAAGCAGAATTGATCTATTTTGTATCATTCAGCATATTGCTAGATGTCTTCGCAGAATATAAAGTGCTATACTATACTATACTATACTCTCAAGCCATGTCCCAGGAGGGGTAGGCAGAGAGAACGGAACGCCATATAGATCTCTCCTTACATACTTTTTTCGCTTCCTCTACATTCATCCAGTTTCTCACACATGCACGCTGATTTCTCTTACTCAGCACGCGTCCGTCCTTGAGAATTTGGTCCACGTGATCAAGCCACGTGGTTCTTGGACGTCCACGCTTCCACACACCCCTTCTTTCAGATAAATACATCCTCTTCGTCATCCTTTCATCTTGCATTCGCTCTACATGTCCAAACCATCTCAACTTGTTTACACGCATTCTGTCCACTACACTCCTCTCACATCCGCTCATTCTCCTGATATCCTCATTCTTCACTCTATCTCGCAACGTTTTACCAACCATTCTTCTCAGTGAATTATAAAGTGATGTGTGTAAAATATTCATTTCAATGGCCCTTTTGCAACTAGGCCAGACTCATTGCAAAAAATTGATGATATACCTACCGTTTTAAGTTGTCCTATTATAATATAATAAAGTAATAATACTCTCCGTACGGATTGGTACCTAGTCTCATTTTCCACACCTTCTATAAGTTAAAACATAAAGTGTATATGTATGTTTGTATATTGGTATATATGCTAGGTGGGCACTTTAACATCTCTCCCATACGTGCCAATTATATTGGACAAGTGCTTTTTCCTACCCTTCTTAGTAGTGGTGCCTGTCATAGTACCTACTTATATCCTTCAGAAGTTCAAACAATATTATAGTTGAACTCATCCAACATGTAGGTACCTGCAGATTAATTGAATTTGTTCCTATATGTTATGAACGTGTGAACTCCATATGGACTTTATTCTTTGACAATCAAATCACTTTTTCATACGACATTTCTTACGCTCTGATCACTGTAATCGGAATTGTGTACAGTGAAAGATTGTACTGATGCACAAGTAGTGAAATTCCGTTAAAATTGGATTGGATTAATTAATTGCCGAGCTTATGCTCGTTGCCTTGCGTAGTGATCTTTTATATAATTTTTCATAATTTTACATTACATAATTTATCGCTCAGCTGTTTTCTTATTGAATTTCTTAGCTATTCTATATAAAAATTAATAAATTGATATTTTAATATTGAGTGGTTTGGGGTTGAAAGTGCACATCTAAGTATGCAGATTTTTTTTTCGTGTTGAGATCAATGAATGTGAGTTCTATGTTGAGTTCAAATCCTAATTTGTTCGCGGAAAATTGGGGAAAAAAATAGGTAACTGTTATTCTCCTTCTTCTTTTCGGGTTCGGACTTTAGACGTTGTCACTCCAGTATGCAGCGACACATATCGCAGTGGGCATTGCAATAAGTGAGAATCACTCTGCAAATCCCAGCAGTCGCAGCTCGTGTCTTCCCCATCCAAAAAGTCCCACATTTGCTGGTTATTTTTGTACCTAATAACCCCAACCCTTAGCCTGTTCAGTGTCTTCCACGTGGGGTACCTCAGACTATGCACGTTGTTTGTGCTTTCAATGGCATCATCCATGGATTGTCGCCAAGTTCTTGCCTCCACAATTCATCTTTACGCTTTATTGTTAATTTGGAAGTCAAAATCTTATAATTTTTTTACCGACTTTTTATTATATACATACATATGGATTTGTCCAGATTCACTGTTCTTTTTGCCAGTATACTGTGATAGTGTTCAACTAATCCAGCCCTAGTCATTCGCAGGGCAACGCCAGTTAAACGTATTAGTGATAATATTATAATACTAAAATCGCCCAGCATACTACATATAAACATTCATACTAACGTACCCAGCTTACAGCACGTACAAGATAAACACCACCCAAAGCGACAACAAAATGGAGACACTTTATGGAAAATTCTAAAGACTAACTTTCAACGACGTAAATTCACGCTCATACGAAACATATCCTTTTGTCGTAAATCCTTATTGACTTTATGTACAGTTTTTGATATGAAAACTTTCTCTTTATGAATGGCGTATCTTTCCTTCTCACTCTTACTCTTTTGCAAATAGGGTAAACAGACCAGTAACTGGCCGTTTATACGATCACATAGAATGATTATAAATAATCTTCTTAATCGTGTTCTTTAAGGTTTAATTTTTATATAAAGGCAAAAATAGTGAACTGAAAGTGCTTACATTGCTAAGGAGAGAGTGCTCACTGAGAGAGTTTCTATTATTCCCATAAAAACTCACGTATTCACAAAAATGATACTTGTTGTAAGCAATATGTAGGACTCATAGAACATAGATTGCTAAAAAATTCTAATGACTTATTAAGAATGAATAGAGTATTTCATTTCCACATTGAATCCATTTAAATCTTATTCCTGATGTTATGTGAATTGTGAATACGTGCATTTTTAAGAACCGTATAAAATCGAAAAACTCAACGAACATATATATAGACAAAGTAGTTATTCATAGACAAAGTAATCCTAATTTCCTGAAGGCGGTAACAATAGATTTTCCGGGAAAAAGTCCTCGGTGAGATTATCAACCTTTTAACATCTTTTATGCATTTTTCAGAACCGTATAAAATCGAAAAACTCAACGAACATATATATAGACAAAGTAGTTATTCATAGACAAAGTAATCCTAATTTCCTGAAGGCGGTAACAATAGATCTTCCGGATAAAAGTCCTCGGTGAGATTATCAACCTTTTAACCTCTTTCACTGCGTGCATTTATATTTTTTTAATGCCAGGTCAATAACTGTATTATTTACCTTAATATTATTATAATCATGGATTTTTTTTCTCTTTTTTTTTTTTCTTTTCATCTCTTCGTACATTTTCGCTGTTGTCCCGTATATTTCCCGGGTACAGAGGGAGTGTGTGTGTGTGTGTTTGTGTATATGTAGGTAGAGTGGCCATCTAAAAAATCTTTGCGACCTTTTCTCAATTTCATCTCAGTGGTTCCTCTATTAATAATGTAAAAAGGAAAAATCTTGCTTGATACTTAGTCTACCTATTATATGGTTTGATTTGTTTTTTTTTATATATTTGATTTTGTATTGGCTTTTTTATATTATCGATTTTTTTATAATAATATTCAACGTATTCCATTACTTTTTGTGTATTCAACATATTGGATGAATTGAAATGCTAAACTTTTTACATACATACAGAGGGTGGCCATATTAATGTATATATATATATATATATATATATATATGATGTATTTTTTCGATAGGTATGAACCAAATCACAATCTATGCATCACTTGCAGGTTAGAGAAGAGAGTATTAGGTGTTCCGATGCTTACGAATCGGCTTTGGCTGGCTTAAGCGCTTTATACCATGGCAACGTTCACCAACGAGTAACAATACAACCTGCTGTGAGTAGAGACATATTTTCGGTTAAAAACACATTTTATTGTTGCCATTCTACTTTGAATTGATCGAACTTAATATTTCCAAAATAATAATAATAACAAAGTAATAATAAGTGATTTATTAAAATACACGGTAATCGACGACAATATGACCAGTCCATTTGATAGGTCTTCTATCACACCAAGATCGCCAATAGAGATGCGATATGACTATACACTGACTATACACTTACTTCGATGGGCCGAAGAGTACAGGTGGATGCCGTATATACGGATTATTCAAAGGCGTTTGACAAGATTAATCATAAGATTCTCTTGCACAAGCTGGAAGCTTATGGTGTGCACGGTGACCTTCTGAGATGGCTCTCATCTTACTTAGAAAGACGTTCACAGGCTGTTGCGATTAGTGGAGTGGTCTCCAGTTTCAGATTTTGCCAATCTGGTGTGCCTCAGGGCTCTCATCTTGGTCCGCTTTTATTTTTATTGTACATCAATGATATTGGTTTCTGTTTCCAGAACTCTAAGTTTCTCCTTTTTGCCGATGATACCAAGATATTTAGAAGTATAACTGGTCCGTATGACTGTGAATTGCTTCAACATGACTTGGTCAGACTCTCGGAATACTGCAGGAGTAACCAACTATACTTAAATGTTTCAAAGTGTTGCTCAATATCGTTTACTAGGAGTGCTCGGCCCATTATTTACGACTATCGGATTGAGGGTCAGTTACTTCGAAGGGAAACTGCGGTTAGGGACTTGGGAGTGATTATGGACAGGAAGTTACTCTTTAAAGACCATGTCGATGCTGTGCTCGATAAGGCCTATAGAATGCTTGGTTTCGTGATCAGGGTGAGTAAACCATTTAAATCTCCATTTACTTTTAGGATACTGTATTATGCGTTTGTGAGAAGCCAGTTGGAGTTTTGTTCAGTCGTCTGGAGCCCCCAGTATGTTACACACATTGAACGTATTGAGAAATTGCAGAGAAAATTCATAAAGCATCTAGGTTTTCTGACTCAGAATCACTCCGATGATTATAAAACTGCTACACGTTTTTATCATATTTCGACCCTTGAAAATCGTAGAACTGTAAGTGATATGATGTATCTGTATAAGTTGCTGAATAACGAGGTCGATTCGATTGGTCTAGTACAGAGTATACCATTTAATTGTCCGACGCGAAGCACGCGGTTCCATCATCTGTTCAGATTTCCACTGTGTACCACCAACTATGTGCAGAATTCTTTTTTGAGACGCTCTTGTTCTGTTTATGATTCATTCTTTCAAAGCCTTGACATACTCGTCATGAATAAGCGAGACTTTAGAGCAGGAGTGTCCGGGGCCTTGTTGTCATCAGCGGTCCCCGTGGTTTGATCTCGGTCTCTCACTGTTTGGCAGCATCGGATCACTTACATTTGGGCGGGGGGTGGATGGGTGTGCTTGCTTGAATGCATGGCTCTCTCGATCATAGCATCCTTGGGACATCGGATATTGGCTGTGTATTTGATTGGGCTTTGTAACTCATACTGGATGGGTGATTTTGCTTATTTGTTTTGTTTTGATTTCTGGTATTTTGGGATTTTAGATTTTATATTTTTAGATTTACATACTTTGACTTTTTTCAGAAAATTTTAACTTTACTTTTTATCTAAAGACTAATGTGACTGAAGGACTAATTTCTAGTATTTTAGGATTTTTTGCTTTTATATTTATTTTTTTGTATTGTTTTAAGTATTGTATTATCGTTGTTTTTAAATTTAAATTTACTTTGACTTTTTTTGAGCATTTTAACTTTTACTTTTTTTTCCTCAAGATTGAAACATTCTGGTAAGAGTGGAATCTTCGCTGGTCTACATGTCAAATATATTAATTGTCAACATATTGTATAACGACTGTTTGATTCTAAATATTGTGAAAATAAAATAAATAAAAATGATGAATCTGAGTCACCAGTAAGAGGTCAAAACCGGCCTGATGATGAGTGTAAGGTGGTTAAGAAACTAGAGTCGGACGCAAGATTGGAGGCTTTCAGAAAACATGTCGAATTCATAAAGTCAACCATATCCGATGGCAAAGGAAAGATGACAGCTGTAAGCAAAGACTGCATTTTCGAGGAGTTGCAGGAAATGTATGATGCGTTTGTGTCCATTTTGGTGATGAACTCAGAGGTCAGAGGTGAGGCAGCCGCTTTGCAAAAAGTGATCGAAATTGATATGGCAGATATGAAGGAGACGGTTGTTCGGGAGAGAAAAATTATCGAAGGGATTGGCAGAGGAATGAACATGAACGAGGAATGCATTGCAAAAAATAAAAAAAATGAAATTAATAATACACGAGGGGATTTTCATATGGGTAACGAGCGTGGATTCTCGCTTATCCTGAGAGCTGTTAATGGCGGAACAACGCCTGATGAAATAGAGTCTTCATTGAGGCGTGGTCTTGATGTTGCTTCCCTTGGTATAGCGGTGGCTCGTATGAAAAAAAATCCACGTACAGCCTCCCTCATAATAACTTGTCCAAGTAGAGCTGATGTGGTGCTGTTGACCAACATGATAAATGAAAAATTTTCTAGTAAATTTCTGGCTGAAGAAATTAAGAAAAAAAAGCCGTTCTTAATATTTCGAGGAGTGACGTCAGATTATGACGTCAATGGATTGGTTAAAGATTTGTGTGCCCAGAATCCTGATCTCAAAACGTCTATTGGTGAGGATGATCTTAAAATCAAAAAGATACTTAAATCAAAGCACAACAAAAACTCAGTGCATCTTCTGGTGGAGGCTTCAAAGAATGCAAGACGTCTTCTCACTCGTAAGGGAAAAGTCTACATTGGATATCAACGGACTGGAGTGGAGGATGCTGATCCGGTCGTGACCTGTTATCATTGCCTGGGAGCAGGACACTCTTCAATATCGTGCTTAGATAGAGCAAAACCACCTGCATGTTCACACTGCTCTGGCGAGCATCGATTCAGCGAATGCGAAAGAAGAAACAGCCCTCCCGAATGCAAAAACTGCAAGAAATATGCGGCAAGAATAGGTAAAAGTGTTGATTTTAATCATAGTGCTATGGACAAAAAAAAGTGCGGGTATTATTTGCACATTTTGAGAATTGCGCAAGAGAGAATTGATTATTGACTATTTAATGAATTATCCTTCACTGTGAGAATACCCTACTTTAACAGTATAAGTACTAAGTATTTTATACTTATGCACAATGTTGATTATATTTGTTCGTTATGGGTTTCATTCTTTTGGAATTATTGTAACAATAATTCAATTTTACATGATTATGATTTGTGTGGTACGAGTATGCTTAGCTGTGTATGCGTATTTGTTTACAGGTATATTCAGCGTATGTTGTATGGATGTTCCATAATGCTTAGTATTGCAATATATAGGTATTTGATTTGTAATTATTTTATATTGATGCGTAGATGTACTACCGCATCTAATGCTGTTTTATATAGATACTTTGTTTACCGATGTGCTATATTGCTGTACAAGTCCACTGTATTGTGTAAGAATGTAAATATTTGCACTATTTTATGTTTTTATTATGAAAATGCTATCGCCTACTGTCTCTCGCCTGATGTCAGTTGTGTTTTTGATAATGATTGTATATTAAATTATGATGCTAGTTATTTGAATGTAAGTGAAATGGAGAAATGTACCCTATCGCGTTTGAATGTGTTTGCGATTTGCGGGACTGGAGTTATTTATTTTTTATCTGATAGCAGTTGTTTGCTTGTCGCTGACAATGGGAGTATAAATAGAAATATAATGAATAAATGCGTGGTGTTCAATTGTAATTTATTTTTTGTGTGTGGATACATACTAATAGAATTATATCATGTAAATTTTATAAATGCTGTCAACTATATTGATATGGGAGCGTCTATAAACTTATTTCGCTCAGTTATTAATACTGAGATTAAACTACAAGAATACCTGAAATGTCTTTTACGTATATAGATGGTGAAGATGATGTAATTTTTACAACAGAGAAAGACATAAAACAATGGGTAAATACCAAGTCTTCCAAGGCATCTGAAAGCAACGCTCTATGCATTGTACATTTGAATATTAGATCAATTTTTAAACACTGGGATGAGTTCCTATTGAGAATAAATGACAGCTTAAATAGTATAGATGCGATAATTTTAACAGAGACTTCATTGACCAGAGATTTGACTAACTTGTATGAGATACCAGGTTTTAGTATGTTTAACTTTTGCAGGGAGAACAGACGAGGGGGTGGTATCAATGTATACATTAAAGATAATATCACTTTTATGCAGGAAATTTCGAGTCTTAAATCTTGTGAAAGTATTTGTGGTAAGATTTTGTTACCTACCGGAAAAATAGTTAACCTTTTAGCGATATATAGACCTCCTAATTTAAGTAAAGTTGAATTTGTTAGTGAATTGGATGATTATATTTGTAAGAACTTTATGATAGATGATAGTATTGTACTTGTTGGTGATATTAATATGAACCTTTTGTCAGATGATAGTATTGTATGTAAATATCGTGATAATCTATCGGATTATTTTTTTGTTAATTGTATAAATGAAGCAACACGCGAGGTAATAGTATGTAATTCTATAGTTAAAAGTTGTATTGATCATATATTTGCAAGAGTTGCGGGTTTATGTAGGCGTGATTCTATATATCTACATAGTTGTATATGGGAGGTAGATATAGCTGACCACTATGCTGTGGCACTTAAAATATTATATAGTAATAAAAATGATAATACTAATAATATTAACGCGCCCAACACCACTGAAACGAGTGGCAGCTCTGAAATGACTGCTGTGATATCTCAAAAAATATTCAATAAGCTTTGTAAACAAACAAATTGGATACGTTTATTACTTATTAATGATTGTAATATATTGTACAATGAAATAAAACAGATTTTTGATGATATTTATTGTAAGAGTTCTGTAATTAGATCAAATACTAGTTGTGTTAGACCATCTCCGATAGCCCCTTGGATGACGTCAGATCTGCTCACGAAAATCAGAAATAGAGATTTACTTTTCAGGAAGTGGAAGAGCAATCCTAAAAATGTCGTTTATGAAAGCAACTATAAAAGCTGTAGAAATATGGTAAACAAGTCAATAAAAAATGCAAAATTTTCGTATTATAATGGAAAGTTTACACAAAATTTCGGTGACGTTAAAAAAACGTGGGATTGTCTGAATAGTATATTGGGCCGTAAACCTAAAAATGACTGTGATCAGATCATACTTAAGTATTTTTCAAGCGAATGTGAGATTGATGAAATAGCTGATAATTTTTTGAATTACTTTACGGAAAGCGTTTCTCAGATGTTGCATGTATGTGACCATACAGCGATTAATATCTTGAAACCGAGTGTACAATATAGTATGTTTCTGCCTAGCGCTACAGTGTCTGATATTACTCAAATTGTAACAAAACTAAAAAATTCATCAGCGGGGATAGACAACATTCGGTTACGTGATATAAAAAATAATATTCATATTTTGGCTCCTATTTTGACACATTTAGTTAACTTGATTATTAAACAAGGATTAGTGCCGAATGAATTGAAGTGTAGCATTGTAAGACCTATTTATAAAAATGATAAACATGCAGATCTGAAAAACTATAGACCTATAAGTATTCTTCCAGTCATTGATAAAATTATGGAAAAGTATTTATTGATGAAACTCGGGGCGTATTTGAGGGAACATAATTTAATGGATCCATCACAGCATGGTTTCCAGGAAGGCAAGAGTACTGAAACGTTACTTAGTGAGTTTTCAAGCTATGTTAATTCAGAGTTGAATAAGAAAAAACATGTTCTGGTACTTTTTGTTGACAACTCGAAGGCTTTTGACACTTTAAATCATGATAAAATGTCTGATATGCTAGAACGTATTGGAGTGAGGGGTTCTGTTTTACAGCTTTTCCGAGATTATCTAAGCAATAGGAAAATAAGTGTAAAACTGTGTAATCATCTTAGTGACAGAAAGAGCGTGTTAGCAGGTGTACCGCAAGGTTCAATTCTGGGACCCACGTTGTATATAATTTTTGTTTCATGTATGAGAGTTTTATTTAAGCACTGTAAATATTTTGTATATGCGGACGACACGGCTCTTGTAGTGTCACATCACGATGAGATGGAGGCTCGCAGATTGTTGCAGGTTGATTACGATAGATTGGTTCGGTGGTCACATGACTACGGATTAATTATAAATGCGAAAAAAACAAAACTAATGCATATCAGATCTCCAAGTAACGCGACGGATGGTGTGACACCTGGAATTGTCTCTCATGATTATGGGTGCATACATAAAAATGTTGAGCTCCCCATGTCTTGCGATTGTCCGGTCATAAGTATTGTAAATAAATTTGTATATTTAGGTTTAACTATAGATAATAGATTTAAGTGGGACCTACATGTAAATAGTATTTGTAAAAGATTACGATGTATAGGTGGTATGTTTTATAGAATAAAATATTTTGTACCTAGGTCCACACTTATAACTGTATACAAGTCTTTGGCAGAATCGTTGATTAGATATGGTATTAGTAGTTGGGGCAATTGCACTAATACTAATTTGAAAAGAGTAATGTTCGCACAGAAATCGATCTTAAGACTTTTAGTAAATGAGCAAATTTGTAACGCGGCGCGAAATGATATTTCTTTGTACTTTAAAAAGTTAAATGTGTTATCTGCTAAAGGCTTGTTCTGGCAGAGAATTGTTCTTGACCAGTTTTCGAAAACCGAGTATAAAGATAAACCGCGTCATTTGCATCACACTAGATTTAAATTTAATGAAGGATATGTAGTGCCAAAATTCAATAATAAGTACGGAAAAAGAACATTGGAGTATAACGTGCCAAAAATACTTAATATGATGCCGGCATCTATTAAGAAATGCAAGAGTAAAAACATTGCAAAAAAATTAGTCAAGGATTGGTTGATAAAGTGTGGATTTATTTATAACTAGTAATTAATTGTTTAATTGTAAGTTGTATAGATTGATATAATTTTTTTTTTTTCGTTATGTAGTATATTTTGAACCTGTAAGAGAACACGCCGACAAATCATTTTTGATTTGGCGTGACTCGTAAATTGTATTTGTTTTCTTTTCTATTGTATATTATATTTGTTACCAATTAAATAAAAAAAAAAAATAAAAAAAAAAAAAATTCCACCTTTTTCTCCCTTGTGCTTCTCTCATATCAATCTTTTCAGAGCGGGTGACTGCATTCATCGCTGAAAAGCGACTTCATCCAACCAACCGCACCTACTGGGATTCGAACCCATCACCTCTGTATTACGAGTCAAGTACTCGAACCATTAGGCCACAGGGGTGTGTGGGTAACCTGAGATTATTGTTATTATTAGCTGCAAATTCACATTTTACCGCGACTCCATCGCCACCTATCGATATTGTTTGCAACTGCTAAGCCATTGGTTCGTCACTAGGATCCGACCTTGTGAACTTTGAACCTGCTATCCAACATTAATTGTCGTTGTTGCTTTTTACCAGAGAGTATTATGCGAAGTGATTTTTATTCGTATAACATGGAATTTTTACCTATCGAAAAAATACATCATATCAACACTTTCGTAGGTGTAAAAATTCCATGTTATACGAATAAAAATCACTTCGCATATATATATATATATATATATATGATGTATTTTTTCGATAGGTATGAACCAAATCACAATCTATGCATCACTTGCAGGGTAGAGAAGAGAGTATTAGGTGTTCCGATGCTTACGAATCGGCTTTGGCTGGCTTAAGCGCTTTATACCATGGCAACGTTCACCAATTCCACCTTTTTCTCCCTTATGTTTCTCTCATATCAATCTTTTCAGAGCGGGTGACTGCATTCATCGCTGAAAAGCGACTTCATCCAACCAACCGCACCTACTGGGATTCGAACCCATCACCTCTGTATTACGAGTCAAGTACTCGAACCATTAGGCCACAGGGGTGTGTGGGTAACCTGAGATTATTGTTATTGTTAGCTGCAAATTCACATTTACCGCGACTCCATCGCCACCTATCGATATTGTTTGCAACTGCTAAGCCATTGGTTCGTCACTAGGATCCGACCTTGTGAACTTTGAACCTGCTATCCAACATTAATTGTCGTTGTTGCTTTTACCAGAGAGTATTATAAATATGGGAACGAACACCTTCACAGAATTCTGCATGGACTAGTAAACAAGATATGGGATCTAGAGGCAATTCCTGAAGAGTGGCAAATGAGTATAATATGTCCCATACATAAGAAAGGGGATAAACTTAAATGCGAGAACCACAGAGGAATTTCATTATTGAGCACTGCCTATAAACTACTGACTACAATACTGAAAGACAGGGTTGAATGTTATGCAGAAAATATCATAGGAGAATATCAGGCCGGGTTCAGAAGAGATAGGTCGACGAGTGACCAACTATTTACAGTACGCCAAATACTTGCCAAGTGCTGGGAATTCGATGTTGATCTGTACCAACTGTTCATCGACTTCAAACAAGCCTATGATAGTATTAATAGAGAAAAGCTGTACAACATACTACTTACATTCAAAATACCCACAAAGTTGGTCAGACTAATCAAATCAACCATGAGTAACACAAAGTGCAAAGTGAAGGTTGGAGGAGACCTTACAGAAGAGTTCACAGTATCCCAGGGTCTCAAACAGGGTGATGGATTAGCTCCCACACTTTTCAATCTGAGCCTGGAATACGTTGTACGCCAGACATATCATAACAACACAAACCCTAACATATACTTCCAAAGCAGCCAGATAGTTGGATATGCGGATGATCTCAACATAATAGGAAGATCCCTGACAGCCATAGAAGAAGTATTTGATCCATTGGAAACAACAACCAAGGAGATAGGACTAGAAATTAATGAAAATAAAACCAAAATAATGAAACAGTCCAGAAATCCCAGAAATAACCCTCTACATGTGGCCCAGTTTAAGGAAAGTTATAATTTTGAAGTAGTCAATGAATTTACCTATCTGGGATCTACCATAACCAAAGAAAATGAAGACCACGTAGAAATTAAACGAAGGATAGCAACAGGAAACAAAGCATTTTTTTCTCTACTACCAGTCCTTAAGTCCAAAAGTGTCCACAGGAAAACAAAAATTACCCTGTACAAAACTATAATAAGAACAGTAGTGACTTATGGGTGCGAAGCGTGGACAATGACAGCAAAGTCTGCAGAAGAGCTGGACAGATTTGAGAGGAGAGTGCTAAGGAAAATCCTGGGACCCGTGAATGATGGCGAAACCTGGAGAATAAGATTCAACGATGAGCTATATAACATCTACAAGGCTCCCAGACTCTCTGTATATGCAAAATTTAACAGGCTAAGATGGGCCGGACATGTGCAGAGAATGCCGTCTTCACGGGTACCAAAAAGGATCCTTGAGGGACATCCGGGTGGGAAAAGAAAAGTTGGCAGACCTAGGCTGAGATGGGAGGATGAGGTGAGAAAAGACGCAAACCAACTACTACAAGTTGTAAATTGGAAAACCGCAGCGGCAGACAGGAGGAGTTGGAGGCGAGGGCTGATGGAGGCCAAAGCTCGATATGAGCTGTAGGGCCATCGAAGAAGAAGAATGATTTCTCTATCTATACCCTCCAGCCGTGTCCCAAGTGGGGAATGCAGAGATAACGAACGCCATATAGAACTGTTCTTTCGCTTCCTTTACATTTATCCAATTTCTTATCGTTTTCTCTTACTTGAGTTACGTCCAAGAACCACGTAACTTGAGACACTAACCGTGTCTCAAGTTACGTGGTTCTTGGACGAACATGATTCCTCACACCCCCTTTTTCAGATAGACACATCCTCTTCGCCATCCTTTCATCGTGCATGCAATTCAGATCTCGCAATCTCTATTCTGCACTTCACCTATTTTTCAGGGTCTATGTGTTCTGTTATCACACTACCGAGGTACTTAAAGTTGTGTACAGGTTCGATTAGTTCTCCATTTAGCTGAAGCGCGGCACCATTATGTTGTTGTCGGCTAAAAACCATGTTTTTTTTTGCTACGTTGATATTAAGGCCCATCTCATCGCCCACCGCACTGATACGACTCAGTAACTCTTGAAGTAGGTAATTCAAATTCATATTCATACTTTAAAAAAATAAACATTTTTGTTTTAATTTGAATACTTATACCTAAAGCTAGTTTTTGATTCGGCGGAAGGTTGGTTGGTAAATAAATAAATAAATAAATTACAAAATTTTCACGTCAGTTACAGGCGACTGTGGAAATTATTTTTGTATTTTCCGGTTTGTTATTTTAAATAAAGCGAATCTCCCCCAATCACGTTAACAGAAAATGTTCACTCGTTATATATATATTATATTATAATCAAATGCAAAAGTGTTACGCCGTGTGCGGTACGAAATTAAATTATTAAATAACAATAGTGCTGTGTACGGTGAAAAATAAAACAATGTTATAATGCCAATCATTTACGCGCCAGTAAAATAACTTTATCATTGTTTCGTTTGCACATCTCCGGAATTAATTGAAAGTTATATTATATTTTGAAAATAGTATAGGTAATCCATTCATTCATTCATACCAGCACAACATTTAAAAAAAACTGACCACATTTCTGAATATCGTAATACCCTGAAATGTCTACGACAAAGACGTGAGCTCCATCTACTCACATTTGTCCACAATGCTCTGTACGCAGGATCAACCCCGTACTATATTAAGGAGGCTTTTGAATACTTGGCGAGTCACGGTTTACCTCTGAGGTCGAATAACCAGCGCATCCTGTCAATCCCGGCTCATGGTACAACTTTCATCTCAAAATCTTTTGCAGTTCAGGGTGCTCGTTGCTGGAATAATCTCCCTTCAAAATTTAGGCTGACTCAAAGTCTGACGTCTTTCAAGCGAGCCGTTAAGGACAAAATGATTTCCACAAACACAAACACAGCCTCTGAAACCTGAAACCCATCACTCCTAACCCCCCCCTTTTTTTCCCCCTTTTCCTTTCCCTTTATGCATGTATATTTGTATCTTTTTTTTTGCAGTCTCTCCCTTTTTATATATATGTGTGTATGTATGTATGTTTTTTATTTTCATCATATGTTTATTTATTTTTTTAAGTTAATACTTTTGGGTTAGTTGGAAGAGATCGCGCCTTTGCGATAAACTCGCCCTCTGTACATTGATTGTATTTAATTTGAATGTATACCTTTTATGTAATTGTTTTTTATTAATGTACAGTAAAGAATGAATGTATAAATAAATAAATAAATAAATAACATTTCTCGTGAGTTGGATAGCCAATAAACGAAGTTTTTTTATATTTATTTATTTGTTTATTTGACAGTATTTAAAATATAAGATGTCATAAAAATCTACCTAACTGGGCATGAGCCCGTACCGAGGCAGACTGAATCAGTTTTTAACTTTGTGAAGTGCAAGTTATAAACATGCAATTTGTCTACTCTATAAAAAAATTGACATTAAAGATAAATGTGTGGCTGCATAGGTACCTCATCGCTGTTTCGAAAATGTTTAAAATGTCTTAAGGGCCCCGTTTAGCAAAAACGACAAAATATCCCATTTTTAATAAATTTTATAGAACAACTGCCAAAACTTGTTGATTCTTGCGAACATATTGATTTGATAAAATAAAAAAGCAAATATTTATTGATGGCTGAAAGTGAAAGTGATCTACAGCGAATGATGACGTGTGTGTATGAAAATTGTGCGATTAATGGATTGAGAATGAATGCAAAAAAGACAAAAATCATGGTGTTTGAAAGAGGAAGTGAGAGAACAGTATGCCAGGTAATGATTGACAACGAAGTGTTAGAGCAAGTTGACGAATGTGTGTACTTAGGTAGTTTGTTCACGAGAGATGGGAAGTGTGAAAGCGATATTGAAAGGAGAAAAGTTGCTGGCAATAAGGTAAATGGTGCAATCCGACCAATAATTGCAAATAGAAACATATCCACCACAGCTAAAAGGTTGGTGCACTCTGCTATCTTAGTGCCAACACTTATGTATGCACGTGAGACGTGGACATGGTTAAAAAAGGATGAAAGTGGCATAAATGCAGTGGAAATGAGATCGTTGAGAAGGATGTGTGGCAAGAGTCTGAGAGATCGTGTGCGTAACAGTGATATACGAAAGGAATGTGGAATGAAAGTTGGTGTAATAACAAGGATGAATGTAAATAAGTTAAGGTGGTTTGGGCACGTGGAAAGAATGAATGAGGACAGAATGACTAAGAAGATATATTTGGCTGAGAGGAATGGTGCTCGGAGACGCGGACGTCCGAGGATTAAATGGCAAGATCATTTAAATCAAATCCTACAGGACGGTCACGTGTTGAGCACATTGAACAGGAGAGCATGCATGAGGAATTGTATGACAGTGACGGAAGCGAAAGATGTATGCAAGGATAGAAGGAAGTGGCGCTCGATCCTTTCTGCCTACCCCGCGAGGGAAGCGGCGTGATGGTATGTATGTATGTATGTATATTTATTACCAAAATTAGTTTTTTACGTAAAAATAAATAAATCGCAGACTGACGAGATATATTTAGGTACTCTTTGTTATATCAAAATACAAATTATTATTGTAAAATAAATATATTTTTTATTCATCCTATCAAGCTTATAGCAAACTTTTTTAAGTATACAAAAATCGAGTTCATGCGGTGATTTTTGGTTTCAAAATATGACAAATTTTATCAAAAAAATATTTTTTAAATCGGTCAATATCCATGAAAAAAACAAAAAATACTATAATTTATTAGTTCTATAATTGTTATAACTATCTAACTAACTAGTATTCGTAACATTAAAAAAAATGTATGAAAATTTGTAGGTTTCTCGTGCATTTATGTACCAAACACACCCCCGAATTCGATTTTTAGAAATATGCTTTTTTATAAACGAATACTATGAAACTAAAATCAAGTTTTTTTTAAAAATCAAAGTTTGATATTGGTAATTAATATTTGTTTTCATATTTTATCAAATCATAATGTTCGTAGGGTAAATAAGTTTCGAGAGTTTGTGTACCAAACTTGTTGAAAATTGAATGTTTTATCGTTTTTGCTAAAGGGGCCTCTTAAATGCAATGTTGTACGAATCCTTTTGACAAAACACTCGAAAGATCAAGAGAGAGACAAACCTAATTAGTTTCTGTCGTAAAAGCCATGTAAAAGGCAGGTGTTCGATAAACCTTTTGTATATGTCAATTTGGCAATGTGGGTCTTTTTAAACGTCTTATTTTTTTGTCACGGAAAGGATAATTTACATGTTTATTGCTTGCAGATAGCCCGCTGGCTGCAGCACTTGTAAGTTATAGATATAGTATATACGCAAAAGCTTGGTATAATAAAATCTGGATTATGTACCTACATAGCTTACCCGAAAAAACTCAACTTTCATCAGAAGCTCGTCATAAAAATCTACATTGTGAAAGGAGAAAAAAAAATGAACGAAAAGAAAAATGAGTGATTTGGAAAACTGGGAAAAGTTTGGTCCACCAATTTGCCTACACAATTTACACGCTTTACTGAAGTACATTAGCATAATTTTGATTCGGTGTAAAATGTAGTTAATATCTAATATTTCGTAAGTACAAACTAGTACCCACTGTAGGAAAGTGAAACCCACTCCCTCACAATAATGTATTATAATTTCAAAGACGAGCTGTGAACACAAGGAAATTCTAAATTATACTTCTTACCAAGTGCCTATAGAGGTATAATAAATTTAATGTAATGAAGACGTTCGTAATTGCATGAACGGGCATGTTCTAGAATTTTCTGAAAATATATTCCACAGCATTAAGAATACAAAATATAACATTGTTTTATATTTAACTATAATGTTTACCAGTGGCGTGCCTAAGATATTTGTACTGGGTCAATAATAAATAGGTTTAAAAGAGTTATTAAATAAGCATTAAGTATTGGCAAATAAAGAAACAATTACAAGTTAATACATTGTACGATATCATGCATGGTGTTGTTGATTCCTCTTACCTTAGTGGAAGTGTCTCGATTCGTGTGCCGTTGCCGAGGCGAACACGAAACAATGTTTTATTTCATGTCGAAACATTTTCATCAAATTACACCAGAAACTCTGTTGTTAACCGGCTCTTGGAGACATATACCTAACGATGATTTTGTCCACCTGGATATTTTCACAATGTCGCGGGGACAATTCGCAGGGGCCGTGACGCAGACCATGAACGCGTGAATTTCGATTAATTTTTGTTTGAACAGTTCCTTCATCTCTCTCTGCCTGTAATTGGCCTTATATTTTTTTTTGTTATTATGATTTTTACCACATATTTTGTGCTGTTGTGTTAATAAAGAAAAAAAAATACTTCATATCATTTACTATGCAATGGTCACAACGCTGATTCAGCACACTATGATCGTTAGAACATATAAGTCCAGCTTATGACGTTATTATCTTTCGTAGTACCGTGTACCACCGCATATAACTTAAACTTGAATATTAAATGAAGGGTCCACTGCAATAATGATTAATGTCCATTGTCCTTTGTTTTGAGATAATTGGGTTTTAAAGTTATAAACGGTGTAAAAAAACTCAGACCTCAAGATAATAAAATGTTATTTATTAAAATTAAATAATGATACATCACAGTAATATTTCTTTATAAAATAACCATTCTTTAAGTATTATAAACTAAATAAAAATAATGTAATCTTTAGTAAGTCTTTAAAAATCAGGACTATAATGATCACTGTCCACACTACGTTAACCGTCAATAATGATAGCTGTCCAAATGACTGTTTTATTTAACTTCTGATTTTTTAATATTTGCAGCGCGAGGAAGTTCGTCGTAATAACGTCTCGTTTCAGGCCTACAGAACTTTTTCAGGAACTGCAGGTCGTTATATTTTGCTGTTGATATATGCAGCTTATCTTTATAAGCTAAACCAGGTAGTTTGAATTCACCTTCATTAACTGCCTTCATAGACCGAAAAGAAACTGGTGTGTTGACCACACTTGATTCCCATGGACAATTATTATTAAATTTTTTGTGAAACGTGAGCCGTGGGTGTTCTTTCTGAACTCTACATTCATGTATCTGGAATCGTACATTCTTTAAAACATTACTCATTCTTCCTGTCTGTCTTCTTTTTTTCGTATTTCCGATCATTTCGTTGTTCTCAGCCATAATTTAAAAAAAGAAAACACTTAAATCCGAATAACAAAACCTTACAAATCGCCACTCTCACAAAGCCTAACAAAAAAAAATTGGCGGGATCGCCGCTAGTTTGAAATTATTATGGCGTTCAGTGCTAGGCGATGGACATTTATCATTATTGCCGTGAATACCTGTGACGTTGAGCTTTCTAGCCGTGTAGCCAAAATATTAAAAACGTTTTTATTTCGGAACTGCATGCGATATTGCTGAGTTTGTAATCAAGTTATCTTACTACTTTGTTAAGTGATCGAATGGCATTACTAATTTAAAATTTTATATTTTTGGACATTCATCATTATTGCAGTGGACCCTTCAAATGCTAATACCTCTATCTTAACATCTCATTTTTTTAGAATCCGGTTAGTCGTTGGCTAGTAGCAGAAGTAATAATGAATATTAACACAACCCAAACGTTGTTCTTTGATTAAATATCGTTAATGTGCTGGTTGACATCGGGATATGGACTACGTACATTATCATATTTTGGAAGCCTAAAAATCTACTATTCGGCCACTCAACATGTCGTATAAAGAATTGACACTTGAAATGCGTACAAAGTCTAATCACTAATTAATATTTCATTTCCAACAGCCAACCTGCAAACCTTTAAGATTAAGGGAATCCTTTATCGTATTTTTATATGCAATAATGTTTGACCCAATTTTACAACGATAGTAATAGTTCATAATTTTTATGCATTTTTTTATTATGGGATTTTCTCATCGCTTTCTGAAATAAAATATAAACCCATACTGCTTATGAACGTACATTAAACTTACTATATTTGTCAATAAAAATATTATGTTTTTATTGCCGTTATAAAATAAAATGATTATTTGTGTGATCGATGTGAAGTTTGTAACGACTTGATATGAGCGTCATTGTAATGTTTACATCTTTGTAACCTGCAAAATTGGGCTATATAATTATATGAATATATCTCTCTAATGTATTACTAAAATTCTCGAGTAAAATTTTCCAGATTTTGTTAAAGAATTTCCACATTTTTTATGATTCATGATAATTTGTGGGTGTCTCTTCAATATCGCTTAAAGAAACAAATAATTAAATTCCATGTTATTGTAAAAATAAGAGTTCTCATATAAAAGTTACAAATTAACTCTGAGCAGATTCAGAAAAATTAAATTTAGATTTAATCATAGCTGCAATAATCAAAGTAACAGTTGTATAGGTGGCATCAAAACTGCATTTATATCAAAATCTTTCACATATTATGTATGTGAATAGATCTATGATACCTCATAAACTTTTTTTTTTAGCACAGAAAACATAAGAATCGTTTTAAATTTTGAAAAAATAACAGAATATTTTTCAAAATATATTCAACACTTATTAGTCACAATCTTTACTCGGAATTATGCTGCATATTTATGAAAATAAAATAAATAGATGCAATCAGTTCGGACGAAATTTTGGAAAATGTACGGCTTTGAATAAAATTCGTATGGTAACTGGGCATATAGCACTTGTTGCTAGTAATTTTATATGGACACGAATAACGTTTGCTAAAGTTTTTTTTTATTTAATAAAATTATAGTCATTAAAATTAATTGAATTTTTATTTGATTAAATTATATCTACACGGATCTGAAATTGATACGAATAAATTATTAGGAAATTGAGAAATCCATTAAATAAATGTTAAATGCTAAATATGGATCATCAACGTAATGAACGGATCTGTTGAAATATTAATTGTAACGAACAGTGATCCTCAAACTTTTGATAGCCGTGGACCGGTAAACGTTCGATGAGTTCGTCGGTAGTCTGAAGGTACATTTCTAACGTGAAATTTTTATGACAGGACGATTCATATATTCATTAGATTTACCCTTTATGGTCTAGTTGTCCTAGTTGGGTCAGGGGCCCATTGCGCCTAGGTACCTCCTCCAGAGATCCCTGTCCACCGCTGCTTCCAGAACCTCTGGCCACTGTCATGGGAACCTTATAATTTGGTATCGTTAAAATGGTACTTGTGTTGCCATCTATCGAAATCCTGTGAAAGCCCTGGCCCCCTATCCAGAGATATCGTAAATACCTTTTTGAGATTATCATAAAAACAGATTCCTTCTTCTTCATCCTTTTCCGGGAGTCAGCCATTTTGGCCAGTTTTCCCTCCGTCCGTCTTAGAATAGAGAACGGAGGAACTCGCTCAATAAAAATAATCTATATTCCTTCTCTTCTTCAACATACTGTGAGTGTCGCATTTGTATGTAGTTCAGTATTAAAAATGTGAATTGTTTTTGAGTATTCATAAACTGTGTAACCATTTTCTTCTTCAATAAACTGATCGTTCCACATCATGCTAGTGTTTACTTAATACAACCACCACAATAATTTTACCCAACGACAAACCCTGAGAGAGTCACTGAAATCTGCCGATCATGAGGGAGGAATGTTACAGATTGGCGCTCCAACGTGATGCCTAAATATTGTGGTGTTTTGTTGTGTTTGGAGTGAATTTAACAGTGCATAAATGATAACATTAAATAGTGCGTAGATAAGTTCGTTACGTATCACGTGACCCACCCATGTTTCCATGTATCACCAACACACACACACTTCTCTAGAATGTTCGATCAAAAAACAGTTGAAATTTTCCCTTCTTCACAGCAAGACTGTACAACTTTGCTCTTCAAAAAATTTCACCGCGTGACCAATAAGGACTATAATGGTACTTCAGTGAATATTTGAGTTAAATAATCAGTGAAATAATAAAAACATTTTAATAATTAAATATGTGAGTTTTGAAATTTCGCCTCACTACAACAAGTGTACTTCGTAAATTTCACCACATGACAATAAGGTTATGTTAGTGCTTCAATGAACATTTGAATTGATAAATAGTGTAATAATAACCACATTTTAATTAATAAATAATCAAGTGCGTGATACATTTGCGCGCCCTCAAAAAACTCATATAATAAAGAAGAAAAAACCGTTACACCAACAAGGAAAAAAATGAACGAGTACATTTATTTGAATTATAAACAGTGTTAAAATAAAAACAATTATAATAATAAATATATGCGAGATACATTTATGATCTTCAAAAAGAAATCCGCTATATTGCAAGTACGATCAGATATTGTTAATGAATGGAGAATTTAAGAAATAAATACAACAAGAAATTGACAAGATTGTGAACAGATACTCCAAACTTTCCTAAGACGTCCAGATAATTTCCTTCTGATGAGATGAAGATCTCCAACGTTACAATCCCTTAAGAAGCCTGCTACCACCACTACGAAGGATGTCCATGACGGAATTTTCTTCCTTGACGGTTCCTGACCTCCAATAGAAGGATGTCCCATGTTTTGTCATCTAGATCTGACGTTTCTTCGAGGCCTTCTTTATCTACACAGAGAACCCTTGATGCTTGATGGTTTTGAGGATGATGAAATGAATACTTCCTTCAATTCGTAACAGACAACCCTAATCGTCTAACTACTATACAGGTTTTTATGGAAGAATGTGGTGTTGTTTTGTTCATTTTGTACTGAAATATTTTATATACCTACTATAGATACAGTTTTTTACATGTTGTTCCATGCTTTGCCTTTTGTGCCAAAGAGATTGTAAAAATTCCAGTTTCAATTTTCCATAAATTCAAGTGATACTGGCTAAGATCATTTTACAATTATTTGCGGAATTATTTGCTTGTTGATGTAAGATTCTACACTGAAGGATCTACAAAGTAAGAGTTGTAAATTTATAAATGTCCAGTTTGTGAAATGGTCCAAGTAAAGTTTTTTCTATATCTGGTTGAATATACTCAAGAGTAAAGAAATCAAATTTAAATTCATTGTACTTGTACCTACCTAGCGTGCGTGTCACGCGGGCTGTAGATGTATTTATGTATGGTTTGAAGTGAAATGATCATAGACCTCAATATTGCTGGAAGAGGCTTAACAGAACAAATTTGAATAATTACCAATAATTCTTTACTCATATGCTGGAATTGTTAATTTTATGATATGTAATGTATGTAATGTTATGTCTACGATATTTCCAGGGAATGTCAAACTTTCCAGCGATTTCCAAACTTTAACAATTTAAAGAAATAATTGTTATTGATTTTTTTTCGAGTCTTATCAAAGGACAAGACTTCCAAACAATTTTTTTTAGTATCCAATGGTTCCCAACTGTTGAGATTTGATGTTACAAAGGTTGCCAAACTTTTTTTTGTTAACATTTGTTTTGCTTTGAGGAATTTTTTTTTGGATTCTTGGTAGGAGTCCATTTTTCCTAGAGCAATTTTCAAACCAAGGTGTCCACTGTTTCTCAACTTTTTTTTGTTTTGGAAAAATTTTTTTTCCTCTTTTAAAGAATTTTTTTTAATTCCTGCAAGTCCATCGCAATCTATCCAGCGCTGAATATTGGTACGTATAATCTTTTGTCTTGTTGATTATTATTTGCCAATTTTCTTTCAGATTGTCAATTCAAAACGTTTTGCATGTGCAATTTTTCTATTTCTCCTGTATAAGGATTAACTTATAAAGGAAAACCGTTTATTATTCTATTATCATTCCACGTTAGAATCTCAAAATGTCTGAATCATCTGTAATTTTTCGAAAAAAATTGGCACCTCGTTTCATCAAGTCCCTGTTTCTCCAAAATTTTGTTGTTATATTTCATTCTGAATGTAAATCCATCAATGGAAACTTGAAATTTTGGTAATGTAAAGAATTTATGTAAAAATGTAATGTTTTCTTGGGCTGTAATTCTAATGAATAAAAAGAACTATGTCTATACATCACAGGTCAATGTTAATAGTGAATTTTGTATGTAATAAAAATGTTAGACTCACAAAAGAAATTATATTTACAGTCATAGTAATGTCAAAGGAATTATCTTTCTTTCTTCTTTAAAGCAAAATAAATTATAATACTGTTAATAGTCAAAAATTTGGTATTTCTACTCTTCAAGTACTTGTAACTTTTGCAGCCCATCTTATTGTAAACATTTAGTTAAGAAATCTCATAGAGGCTCTTCAAGGTTCCGCTTCTGTGAGAATTTTGAATTGTTCGAACTTTGTGGCGCCCTTAAATAAATTTTTTTGTATGTTTGATCACCTTTTTTTTGTTTGCGCCCGTGGATGCCTGAAGTTGCCTTTATCATCTCATATGCTAGCCGTTTTCAGTAGCAACGTGTTCGCAATAATCTGAACCCATCCACTGTCGCAGACAAAAGACATACAACATGTTAGTTTTAAAGAATTTTGTACTGTATAACTGATGTAATTTTGACCCTCCAGTATACGAAAGTATACGAATTCCTTTGCTAATTTTCCTTAAATTTTTGCGTGAACTCCTGAATCACTGAGTTAAGTGGTAACTGATTTATTTATTTGTTTATTTATATATTTATATATTTCAAGGTGTAAAAGTAGAAAGTATGTCAGATTGCGCAATAAAAGATGAAGTATGAAAGTGTGTGAAAGGTTACCACTAATTCTCTTAGTATATCAAATCATTAATGCTAAATCTTAAATTGAGGGTCAAGGTCGCATCAGTCAACTTAAACATAAGTTTATTGTTTACAATCTTCAGTGTGCATGGTTTTGTAAATAAATCATATGGCAAGGTTTCTCACATGGTGTGAACCTGCTGGCCATTTTACGGCAATTTTACTGTATGGAATGCGTACCCTTACAGTAATTTCTATTTGCCTAGTATGAATGTTAAGGAGTCATTGGATGATTCGCCATCTTCCATGTACATCTCCTGGGTTAGACTGATATAGAGATATGACTAATCGTCCTACCCTAATACAATCAGTTCTAACTCAAATTTATTTTAGTAATTATCAATTTTTTAATGCCCGACAAGCTTATTGTCCAAGTGAGGTTTGAGGACGCTCAAACAAAGAAAATTCATACAGGTCGCTTAGAGAAGCTCTGCGCGATAGGTTTGGTACCTGATATTAACCATTTGCCTGTACGAAATTGGTGGGAAGTTTCCACAAAAGAAAAATGCTATAGGGTAAAGGATTACCGCCCTTATAATAGAGGTAGATCAGATATAATTGTAATGGATACCTCCTCTTGGAGTAAAGAAAAGTGTTTGTAAAATTGTTGAAGGTTTTGTTATATTATGTAAAAGGAATTTAATTTTTTTTGTCTTGTCTTAAGCATGTAAAGGTTTACCTAGAAGTATGGCGAGAACATTGTCTACGATCCCGTTTCCGCGACCTGTTCTGTCGGTGCATCTTCCTGGTCCCTTGCTTGCTTGAGACATGTCTATTTGTAAGGATTAGTTATGAATTTGTTACTAATGTCTGTTAGAAAAATTTGTATCTTTGTTTTGACACTCACAGTATTGTAAAACCTTTCTTATCTCTGACACTCACAGTATTGTAAAATCTTTCTTATCTTTGACACTCTTAGTTCTGTAGAATCCTTCTTATTACTGACTTTGAGACTTTTCTTTTTTTTTATTCATTTTTTTCTTTAAAAGACAACTTGAGATGGTGTCATGGGAACCTTATAATTTGGTATCGTTAAAATGGTACTTGTGTTGCCATCTATCGAAATCCTGTGAAAGCCCTGGCCCCCTATCCAGAGATATCGTAAATACCTTTTTGAGATTATCATAAAAACAGATTCCTTCTTCTTCATCCTTTTCCGGGAGTCAGCCATTTTGGCCAGTTTTCCCTCCGTCCGTCTTAGAATAGAGAACGGAGGAACTCGCTCAATAAAAATAATCTATATTCCTTCTCTTCTTCAACATACTGTGAGTGTCGCATTTGTATGTAGTTCAGTATTAAAAATGTGAATTGTTTTTGAGTATTCATAAACTGTGTAACCATTTTCTTCTTCAATAAACTGATCGTTCCACATCATGCTAGTGTTTACTTAATACAACCACCACAATAATTTTACCCAACGACAAACCCTGAGAGAGTCACTGAAATCTGCCGATCATGAGGGAGGAATGTTACACCACTCCAAACCAAGCTTTTCAACACACAAGTTTGACACCTGCCCTTGCCAGCTTCTTAAAAAGGGTAGTATTGGGGAAAATTCTTCTCAAAAATACATTATCAAGTTTCGAGGATTTTAATTATAAAACCTATTGTCTGTACAATTTTGTCATAATAAAAAAAGTAAAAATTCTGTTCTTCATATTTTTTTTATGATTTGATAATATTTCCTGTTTCAAAATATTAAAATCAGCTGACCAGCCTCATGAAACAAACATGCAAGTCATCCTCTCCGTACCAACAAAAAATAAGACGTTAAATATGGGTGGTACCCAAATCTCATTGCTGAATTTTGAATGAAAAACGTACCTATTTATTTTTTCGAACACCCAACTTTTACAGGACATTCGAGAATTTACGGAAAAGAGTGGGAGACCAATTCTTTGCTGGGTTCTCCACGGAAAATAATTAAGTCTGTTATGACACATACCAGCCATCCTGAATGAATTTTTTTTTATTAGCAAGTAAAGAACAATCTCTGTATTTACTTGACGTTAGTCCGCTGGCTACCCCATTTGCGGGATATGCCGCGTATAGTAGTAGTAGTATTATCTATTCGATACCAGGAGAACATAAATTAAAAAGGACTATTAATCTTTCGATCAGGGGTTTGATTACATTTTTACTTTAGAAATATCAAAATTAACGTTTTCCCTTTTGAAAGCTGAAATACTGAAGAAATTCATTTTCACCATGGCAGATTATAGATTGTAATCAAAATTTCTTTGAGTAATTAAAACGATATGAAATGATCGCAAATTTCAAAACGCTCATTAATATTACAACTTTAATTTTGAATTTTCAGAACCCCAATTCTGTTAAAATTAAATCGAAGCTCAAATTCGGAAGACATAGTTGCGAATTATTAATCGTATTTTGTACCTATGTTTTGAATATTTAATGAAATATTTTCTGTTCAATATCCTGTCTAAGTTTGTAACAAATCTGATTGACTGACGTGTAAATGTACGTATATAACTTTTTTATTTATCAATGTTTCAAACCATATTTTCATAGTTCACTCAATTGCAGATGTGTGTATTGTACAAAATCCCTTTAGTAAGAAATAAAAATATATTTCGTTGCTTATGAATCGGTTAAGGCTGGTTTTTGTGCACTTTATTCTGGATACAATATTTTTTTATTTGTGAATATTTCAAACCATCTTTTCATAATTCACTCAATTGCAGATGTGTGTATTGTACAAAATCCCTTTAGTAAGAAATAAAAATATATTTCGTTGCTTATGAATCGGTTAAGGCTGGTTTTTGTGCACTTTATTCTGGATACAATATTTTTTTATTTGTGAATATTTCAAACCATCTTTTCATAATTCACTCAATTGCAGATGTGTGTATTGTACAAAATCCCTTTAGTAAGAAATAAAAATATATTTCGTTGCTTATGAATCGGTTAAGGCAGATTTGTGTGCACTTTATTCTGGATACAATATTTTTTTATTTGTCAATATTTCAAACCATCTTTTCATAATTCACTCAATTGCAGATGTGTGTATTGTACAAAATCCCTTTAGTAAGAAATAAAAAGATGTTTCGTTGCTTATGAATCGGTTAAGGCTGGTTTTTGTGCACTTTATTCTGGATACAATATTTTTTTATTTGTCAATATTTCAAACCATCTTTTCATAATTCACTCAAAGAAGAAACAAAAAGATGTTTCGTTGCTTATGAATCGGTTAAGGCTGGTTTTTGTGCACTTTATTCTGGATACAATATTTTTTTATTTGTCAATATTTCAAACCATCTTTTCATAATTCACTCAAAGAAGAAACAAAAAGATGTTTCGTTGCTTATGAATCGGTTAAGGTTGGTTTTTGTGCACTTTATTCTGGATACAATATTTTTTTATTTGTCAATATTTCAAACCATCTTTTCATAATTCACTCATTTGCGGATGTTTGAATTGTACAAAATCCCTTTTAGTAAGAAATAAAAATATGTTTCGTTGCTTATGAATCGGTTAAGGCTGGTTGTGTGCTCTTTATTCTGGATACAATATTTTTTTATTTGTCAATATTTCAAACCATCTTTTCATAATTCACTCAATTGCAGATGTGTGTATTGTACAAAATCCCTTTAGTAAGAAATAAAAATATATTTCGTTGCTTATGAATCGGTTAAGGCTGGTTTGTGTGCTCTTTATTCTGGATACAATATTTTTTTATTTGTCAATATTTCAAACCATCTTTTCATAATTCACTCATTTGCGGATGTTTGTATTGTACAAAATCCCTTTAGTAAGAAATAAAAAGATGTTTCGTTGCTTATGAATCGGTTAAGGCTGGTTTTTGTGCACTTTATTCTGGATACAACATTTCTTTATTTGTCAATATTTCAAACCATCTTTTCATAATTCACTCAATTGCAGATGTGTGTATTGCACAAAATCCCTTAAGTAAGAAATAAAAAGATGTTTCGTTGCTTATGAATCGGCTTAGGCTGGTTTGTGTGCACTTTACTGTCAATATTTTCAGCAATCCAATTAAGGGCTTAAAATCTGAACATTTTGTGATTATAAATATACATTAATTGGCATAGTATTAAAATAGAAATAAATTGTCACATAAACGGATAAATAGGAGTCCTTGAACTCGTGAAATATCTGAGAAATAAAGTTATTTCAACATTTTCTACACATTAATCAATTAATAATCCACGGATGGGGCAGCCAGAGAAAAAACTCAAAGTAATAAGCGTGCAAGTCGAATTCTCCATGAGAACAAAATCAAGACGTTCAGGATTAGTTTATTTATTTATTTTATTCTTCTTGCACATCATCATCCATAATAATAAAATCAACAAATAAGGTTACTATCACTATATAATGAATTCTTCCATCTAACCTCGTCACATTGACAAGTGCTACACCTTGCTGAATTAAAGTTGCTAAATTAATTTCTTACATGTGATGTTTTGCGAATACCAAGGGGGCTAAAAAGGCCACTTTATATGAATCATAATAGGATCATATTATTAGAAATTGTAAAACAATTTAACGGCAACATGTCACCAACGGCAACATGTCAAGTTTTTGGGTAGATGGCGCTCTTGTAGCTGACTGAACCCTGACTTCTCCAATTTTTTAATTAAATATAATAGTTTATTGATTAAGTTTTTATTTATTTTTATTTTCCGACCAAAATAAAGTGTTTTTTTATTTGATAGTTTTGTTTTTTGTGTTTGTTTCTTAAAATTAAGTGATAAATTTTAATAAAATTAAATCTGATACCTAAAATTTGTGACAATAAAAATAGTTGATATGATTTGTATTTTAAAAGTAATAAAAATAAATTAAAGTGACAAATAATATTGTAAATGCGCTCTTGAAGTGATTTCATTACAAAAACAGCGCAATATAAGTGATCCAATAATACAATAATACACCAAATATGAATCATTTGATGAAATGAATTGCGGGTGAATCGCGTACAATCATGACCATTTTACAAAAATTAGAGTATTTGCTGCTGATCTGCTGGCAATTCGGGAAATGAATCATCTGTAGATGAATTGCTCAATGTGGCCATTTTAGGCACCCTGTTTTTTATATGACACTCGAAAACTTGCACAAAAGAGCTGTAGACCAATTCTTTCCCGGGAACTCCACAGGATAATACAATAATAACAACGGCGAGATAATAATATAATTTTTATTACTAGATGATTTATTGAAGTTTCGTGAATAATTCATGAAACTAATATAATGTATCTGTAACGAGTAGAATCTAGTTGTGACTTATAGAATCAACATTGTAGGTACTTGCACTATACGCAGGGTTGCTATAACTAGCTTGGATTTAGTAGGGAAACTCCGAGATCTAGGTGTAAAAAAGAAAATGTTTAATATAGTATACCTATTAATTTTAGTTCTAAAATAATGATTATTATTAGTACCTATATCAGACTCATTTATTTTTTTGTTTGTCTAATCATTTTTAATCATTTTAAATAAAAAAAAAATGTATTTACATATTAAATTTTATTTTTAATTTCGAAAAACATTCGTTATTTTTTTAGCAAAGCAAATTCAAAAATTACTTCACATTTCGACCCGCTGGTGTTTGTAGGTACCTTTTTTGTGCAATTTATTTATATTTTTTAATAATGATTCGTTAATCCATTTTTGGTTTAATTTTATTAAATAAAATATAAAAATATATTATTGAGCACTGTTTAATTGTTTTTTGTTTTAATTTATTATCTCCTTTGCATCACAAAGATCACTGAACACATATTTTTTTTCTCATTAAAGGATATTTTATTGCAACTATTAACATCCTTCAGATTTCCTGGAGAGACCACATCACAAACGAAGAAGTACTTCAAAGAATCGAAGGAGGAAGGCACCTGCTCAAGATCTTGTCAGAAAGGCGTGCAAGGTGGATCGGCCATGTAATACGACAAGAAGGCCTCTTGCATGCCGTAATGGAGGGTATGACCGAGGGGCCAAATTCTAGGGGACGCCCTCGCCGAGAGTACCTGGAGGACCTGTTGGTGGACATGCGCTGCTTATCATATGCAGAATTCAAAAGAACCGCACAAGACAGGGAGGAGTGGAGGAGAAGAATTAAAGAGATAATTGCTGCAAACCAATCCCAGGATTGAAACCAGAGAGAGAGAGAGAGATGGCAGCCCTAACTATACCAGGACTTTCATACAGTTCACTCACAGTAGGTAGTTAGATAATGAAAAGTAACAGTACCTAACTACATAGTAACTGGTACATGCTATTAATATGTTAGTAGACACAGTGACTTTTACAAATGATCACAGACTAACTTTATCATCATAATTGTTTTTATTATTATTATGCAATCTGAAAATATCACGGTTATGTATCCGGCTATTTTTTTTTGTACAATTTATTAACCGGGCTATTTTGTTGATGCGCTGTAGGGTAGCGTAATAAAGAATGAAATTAAAATAACAAATGTCGATCTGATAACCATGTACTTTTAAGACGAAACACGTTTCTCTCTCTGTGGACAGAATGCGCGTGAATAAACTACGGTGGTTTGGACACGTTGAACGAATGAACGAAGTAAGAATGACAAAGAGGATATACTTGTCTGAAAGAAAGGATGTGAGGAAACGCGGACGTCCGAGAACCACGTGGCTTGATCACGTGGATCAAATTCTCAAGGACGGCCGCGTGTTGAGTAAGAGGAATCGACGTGCGTGTATGAGAAACTGTATGAATGTGGAGGAAGCGAAGGAAGTGTGTAAAGATACATAGATCTGTTTGGCGTTCCGTTCTCTCTGCCTACCCCACTTGGGATACGGCGTGAGGGTATAGTATAGTATAGTATACATAGTATAGTACCTACGTTTCTCTCTCAATAAAAAATGTATGATATCATTTGTGAGAAAAAACGTTGGTATAGTAGGTAGAAAAAAAATGTTTTTTTAATTTCATTATGGAATTCTGTTACCGTACACCGACATAGTGTAAATAGCACAATAAAGTTTATATTAAAGGTTTAATGTTTTTTACGAATATTTTTTTAGTGAACGAAAAAAAATCACCATATTTTAAGATATTGATTCATTCGAGTAAGATCTGTCTATCAACGTATGCTCTCACTCCTTATTCCAGGTTTGTAAGGCAGAGAGATTGGAACGTCATATTGATCTATCTTCACATTCATGTAATTTCTCATGTATGCACGCCAATTTCCCTTACTCTTACATTCTCGAGAATAAGATAAACGTGGTCACGTCTATTTGTTCTGCATCTTTCTCTTTCAGATAAATACATTCTCTTCACATCGTCTGACATGCACATCACATCTTCTCAGCATTCATTCACTTTTCGTCTTTCTTCTACCATGTCCAAATTTTGCTTGCAAACATAAGTTTTAGTGCATACTCACCCCGAAAGATTACTGACGCAGTTGTGGGTGAGATTTTGGCACATAAATTACCTTGGAGATCTCGGCCACTCAGCTAGTAAGAAAATTTTTCTACTCGTGACGCCTGGCGTGAAAACCTCATAATTTTTTATGGAAGTAGTTTTAATTTTTAATTTCTATATAAACTTCAGTTAAAAAGGGTGATCAAGAAACTAATTCATAGTTTCAAGTGCTTTAGTGTTTAAAGTGCCGGGTTAGTTGGAAGACATTGCATTTTAGCGATCAACTCGCCCTCTGTATAACTGATATTTATATGACACAGTTTTATTTTGTAAGATTGTAACCAATGTACAGTGAAGAATAAAATAAATAAATAAATAAATAATTAAAAAATCTCGCAAATCCACGACTGTGTCAATAAGTTATTTGGTTACCCGGGTAAAACAAAAAAAAGTTGACCGGCTAACCGGTGTAAGCGGTCAGTATATACAATACATACATTTAAATAATAACATGATATCCTTTATAAATAATATTATACGTTTGTCCGTATATACCTACTTACTACCGTCCATTATTCTCATCAACTAAGTATTAGGTATATATAAAATATGTATTATGATGCTGGTGTTCACATGAATAATAATAAAGTACAAAGATGTTTGTATATATAAACATTATAGACATAATAGTAACTAGGCTAGAAAAAGATAGAATAATACCCTTTATACGAGGTCTCACCCTCTAGACAACTTTTAGACTGAAAACATTGTGACTTGAGTACTTATGAGTAAATAGGGTTGATCAATTTCTAATTATTCAATTCTCCAACTTAAAAAATAAATCTTCCAATCTTTTCCTAAGTTCTTCAGTGTTCTGTAAAAGACAAATATTCGTAAGACATTACGAGTTAGATTTTTGGCATTTCTAATTCAGCAATGACGTTTTCCATCTCTTCTGAATTTTGTTTTTTTTTATATATATCTGGGTATTGTTATACAGCCTTAAACACCTTTCACAGTAAGCTACTAAAAGCTTTTGTCGTGAAAGGGGAGTTTGCCGGCACCTGGGATCGAACTACGAACCCCTTGTTCACGAGGCCGAGACTCTACCTCCAGGCTACCGACGAACTCTTATGACAGAATGAGGACGATCTGTTTGTTTATTACATGTAGTTAGTCTACTGACAACCTCTCTAGAGAGATTTTTCAAGAAGGCATACATTTATGAAAATATAGATGTTTATTTCATAAATTCCAGCGAATATTATCAGTGGAGTCCTTGGCAAAAAATTGGTCAACCAATCTTTTCATTAATTTTCGAGTGTTCTGTAAAAGCTAACCATACGTGGAACATCACGTTTTAAGACATTTGACATTTAAAATTCAGCGATGTGGTATATCTCCCATTCAGAATGTCTCAACTTTGATTAACACGAAGAGAACGACCTGATAATATGATGGTGATATTGATATTATTTTCTGAGCGATCTCGGTTTGAATAACACTAGTAATAAATACATACGAACACACAGAGTTCGTCTTAATAATAACAATAACAACACGATATGAATAATATTATATGTAGCAGTGATTTATTATGTATGTATATAGCTATAAATATAATAACAATATAATGAAGGCTTTATTGTCCGTCCATCAAACCCTATCTAGCAAGGATGGAAATGATAAAACACCCTTTTTAGGTTCTGCGAACTTTGAAAGTTTTTGGCTGAATTCACCAAAAAAATAGAAATCGACGCGCGATGTTTTTTTTTTTGTACTTTGCTTGTTAGTTGCCTGATATTTTGAGACTTAACAGGCAATGTACTTTTACGAGTTTAATAAGCCATTATCGTATTGACTGCAATTCAAATATTATCATAAAAGAATATAACCAATTAATAATAATAATAAACTTTATTGTACAAAATATTTGGATACAAATAATCAGGTAACATGGTATAAACGATATATTTCGCACAATGGGCGAGTTTATCGCAGGGACGCGATATCTTCCAACTAACCCAATTGTGACTGCTTACGAAGTAACTGTACTGTAAAAAATAAAAACACAATTAAATAAATTTATTTCAAACATTATGGACTGTTTAAAGTCATTGACGGTAAAGTACTGTAAAAAAATAAGAACATGATAAGATAAATGTATCTCTTAGATATTATGGACTGTTTAAAGTCATTGACGGTAAAGTACTGTAAAAAAATAAGAACATGATAAGATAAATGTATCTCTTAGATATTATGGACTGTTTAAAGTCATTGACGGTAAAGTACTGTAAAAAAATAAGAACATGATAAGATAAATGTATCTCTTAGATATTATGGACTGTTTAAAGTCATTGACGGTAAAGTACTGTAAAAAAATAAGAACATGATAAGATAAATGTATCTCTTAGATATTATGGACTGTTTAAAGTCATTGACGGTAAAGTACTGTAAAAAAATAAGAACATGATAAGATAAATGTATCTCTTAGATATTATGGACTGTTTAAAGTCACTGATGGTAAAATACTGTAAAAAATAAGAACATGAAAATATAAATGTTAATGCTAACGTTACATTATACTATACCAAATAATTTTACAAATTTTGCTGGTTTACTAATTGTAATTGATTTGTCTGTGTACTGTTTGTTTGTGAAAGAAAATAAAATAAAAATAAATCTATCTCAAACATATTTTATGGACTGTTTAAAGTCACTGACGGTAAAATACTGTAAAAAATAAGAATATGGTAAGATTAGACTATCTCAAACATATTATGGACTGTTTAAAGTCATTGAAGGTAAAATAATGTAAAAAATAAGAATATTTTAAGATAAATCTATCTCAAACATAATATTATGGACTGTTTAAAGTCATTGACGGTAAAATAGTAAAGGTACCTACATAGTAAGTATACAACAATATTATTGTAACTATATTTATAATAATAATAATATACAGCGAATAATATCTACCTACCTATACAGCCCGGGGCACGAGCACTCTCCTAACAACCTCATTCTTTATATACCTACATTTACTTTCTCCTTTTCTCTTTTACTCACACGTTAAAAACACTGCTGTTGATGTTATTATGATATAGCCATCCTTGTCCCTCGTAACAACTAACCTTGCCGGATCATTCACCCCCACCGTCCCCCCCTCCTTGTTATCATCCCCCGTCGCGGCGTATAGCTAGCTACCCCCAGATTGTGACTCCTGGCTGCGGCCCACGCTTTCGACAAATCAAACCCCAGCTACTGGTGTATCTACATAGTTTCTATCTACTGTGTATTTTTGTCCAAAAATCTTGAGCTTGTATATTTTATTATAATATTCTATACAGAAGAATTAGACTTGGAAATTGGAATATTATTTCAAAAACAATGTATTAATAATTGTCCTTAATGAGATGTCTTACGTATATCCATACACTGAGAAAAATACTAACGAAATTTCACAACGAATCATTGGTACGTACTATCAGATTAGGACCAGAGATCGTACAAACGATTCATTAGTACGAATCTATAATATTAACTCTTCGCAAACAAGTTGTTGGTAAATTTACCAATGATTATTATTACCAATATTATAGATTTATACCAATGAATCGTTTGTACGATCTCTGGTCCTAATCTGATAGTACCGTACCAATGATTCGTTTTGAGTATTTTTCTCAGTGTACGACTACGTCATATCCCACAACGGAGAGCACAGGTTCTGCTTCTACGACAGGGCTATTGGTGTCACAGGATCCATCATCTGAAACCGCAGCTCCGAGGATCTTTGTCAATAATATTCAGGAGAAAATTGAAGGCATCGCTCTTCCAAAATAGTTTCCCGCACCTTTGAGGGGAGTGCTGCATTAAACGGCGCTGAATAAATCATCCAACATACATACATACCTACATTCATTAGCAAAGAGTTGTTAATGTGAAATGTTTTATAAGAGGAAGTTTCTTAAACTATCGATATCCTATAAACATACCGGTCTCATTCAAAAACGGACAGAATTAATTCAAAAAATATATATTTATAAAAATTACCAAAAGGTATGTACATTCAATGTAGACAAATAGAGAAATTCCACGACTCTCCAACTATATTTGGTAGTAAGAGGGTTATGCATGAGTGTATTCGTATATAAAGTTATCAATTATGGATAAAGTCTCAATATAATATAATGAATCTTCATTAATGCTCAGATGTCTGGGTGATCAAATCAAATTATTAAAATCGAAACTGATATATTATGTACAGCTTTGAATAAAATAGGTAAATAAATAAATTAATAATCTTACACAAACTTTCAAAGTTTCACAAGTCTGTTCGTTTACCTTCAGCATTTCTCATTAAGCTTAGATGTTTTGTATTTTTTGTGTCTTAGTTAAAGGGGCGAAAACTTGTGTAAACATTTTTGTGATGATCATGAACTCGAGATAGTGTATGAGCTTTCCAGACAGCGAGCGTCAGAGTCGTCTGGCCTTTTCAAAATATCAATGATACTCGTTTCTTTATGTTTTTTGAAAAGCTCTCTGGACTCGTTTAATTATTTAAAGTGGCGTTGCTGTTAGTAACTAACTAGTCAAAACAACCAGCTTTAAAACGTGAAACAAAATAATATTATTATCTATTCAATTCGCATAAAATTTATTTTGTTTTTTGTCTGTCTGTCTGTCTGTGAATCTTTTTTTTACGTTCGTATTTTCATGATTCATTGCTTTAAAAAAATACTCGCGAAAGCAAAACTCAAAGGACGTATAAAATATTATTTAATGTAACATATTTAATGAATTTAAAACTCGCCATCTGTATATTGAATCAAATAACTTATTTATTATCTTCATTTTAAGCACAAAACAGACAATTACTACATATAATATAAAGTACAGATAAATATTTAATAGATCAGCTATCATCCAACACACAGTATTATTATGATATCTACCTTGCATTGATCTATAATATTGCAACCAATGTTCACTGAAAAATAATAAAAAATAGCATACTTAGATAACTAATGAAATGTTAGTATGTAACTTTACTTTTTAACTTTACCCTCACGCCTCCTGATGGATATAGGAGAATCATTTAAATGACTTTGTTAACGATGTGTTCTGGTGGTCTCCGCCTTATAATATGCCAATACCATCTTAGTTGCCTCTCTTCTGGCTTGTTATTTATGTCAGTGATAACATCCATTTGCCACCACGAATGCGTGATTTTTTTTATTTTATCTTTCAACGATACCTACATCCAATGACCACCTTAACATTCACATCTCTTTCGTCTCGTGTCGTTTGTTGAACGTATTATATACCTATAGTCCAGCACTCAGAACTATACATTAGATGCAGAGGGGACTATCAGTACATATGTTTGTCAAACAGTTACTTCACTGGCCTCCAACTGATGAAAGATACCGTGAAGGTATAGATTATATAAATAAAAAGAATGAAAAAATACGTCAACGAGAGTTTGAAATAACACTGGATTTGTATAATTTATTCAATAACTTTGTACGACAACTTATAAAATCCAAAAGGTTAGAATATTAACAAACTTTTTTTAATGTTTCTTCAGTTGGATTTGGGTACAAAGTGCAAATGAAAAAGCCGATCAGAAATATTGATTGGGAAATATATGTTTACACATGTAACAATGTGCAAAATCTAATCGGAAGAAGAGAGAAAAACGTCCATAAGCTGACGAACTGACTCTAGGCTGATTTGGGTGATCACTCTCGGTGTATATTGGAAGAACCCGGGTTAGTTGGAAGACATCGCATTTTAGCGATAAACTTGCCCTCTGTACATTGAATTGTATAATTGTTATACTTATGACACTGTTTTATTATGTAATATTGTAACCAATGTACAGTGAAGAATAAAATAAATAAATAAATATATGTACAGCGATTGCTTTGGCGCTATTGAAACGGGATATCTTGATCCGTTCGAGATTTGAAATAGGAGATCCCAAAAATGGCGCTTTTTTGGTTTTCATTAATACTGTTAGACCTAGCATCGAAACAATGAGAATGGCGAAAACGGTGAACGTTGTCCAAGCACATCGAAACTCATCACTTGAGTCAACATTAAGCCAATTCGTAAGGGTAAAAAAGTTTTACAGACTTCATCCTAAATAGATTATGAACAATTAGGTAAATTTTACATATGAACACGGTTATGCAATCGAGATGTTGAATTGGGTTTTATGAAATCAACTTTACCATCGAATAATAAAAAAAATAATACCAAATCTTCCATAAAACGCTGGATGTAATGTACATGCTAACTCTGGCCTTCAAAACTTACCCAAGTTTTATTATCTTCTTCTGAGTCAATTATCTTGAACGATTTTTCATTGATCTAGACATTTTTTTATGGACAGTAATATTAACTTTCCTGAAGCTTTCAAAGCTCCTAGCAACAGTTATTACTTAATACAAAGTGCGTGACTCAATCAACACAACTTAAAGCTTGTCAATTATTATTATTATATATATTGCCAGAGTTTTATTATATTAATATTTTTCCCTTGAAATTATTTCGGAAAAACGAACCACTAAGTATTTCATTATTTACGACTTATGCAGAAAAAATTATCTATACCAACTTAGTTTTTCTAAGAAGTGAAGAAGGTTCAAGTGGTTTTTTCTAAAGTTTATGCAAATTATATGAGTACCCTTATCAAACAAATAAGATTTTAAATTCGTTCATAAATGTACTGTAAATACATTATATCGACTGTCCAGTTCGATGAATCAACAAGTAAAAATGTCTTATATTCGTGAAATGAGCATTTTTGTAATCTTAGTAGGTATATTTTAAATAAGTGAAATACACTATAAAATAATCGCTCTGTTAAAAGCTTTTGTAGTATTTGCTCTGTTCAATGGTAAAACAATTCGATATATTTAGAGTTCGTCGGTAGCCTGGAGGTAGAGTCTCGGCCTTATGAACATGAGGTCCGGGGTTCGATCCCAGGTGCCGACAAACTCCCCTTTCACGACACAAGCTTTTAGCTTCCTGTGAAAGGTGTATAAGGTTATTTGGGTTTATAACAAAACCCAGATATATCTTTTTAAAAAAAAAAAAAAAATTTGAATTGAAAACAGGTTTTTTTATCCATTACTAAATATTTGATATAGATATAAATGAAAACGTTTTTTATGGAATTAAAAGAACTACACTGATTGTGTGTGTTACTAATACCTTCTTTTTACAGGACACTCGAAAACCAACAGTAAAGAGTGGGATACTTTTTGAAAGGGAAGAAGACAATACATTCAGATTGTTATTTTTCTTCTGACTTGTCTATTAAATGCGCCTTTTTAATGAATAAATCATTTATCTAGTTCTGTAATTCAAAAGTCAAAAATTTATCGCAAATATTGTTTTAATTTATTCTTACATCCAGTTTACTTTACATGCAGTATGTCTGCTGACTACTCCACTTGTAGGATAACTCTATACCATGATGATTTTTTAGTTAAAATAAATTCTTCTTATTTGGGTCTCCGTGGTTACCTCACGTATGTTGTGTTATACATCAAGCAAATTTACCATTTCTAACAAGTGAGGCAACCAGGGATTTTGGGCTGTGATCTTAACTATCTTACATTACAATAATAAAATAATAAAATTTATATAACATTTAAAAACCACGATAGAACCACGTACCCCTTGTTCATGAGGCCGAGACCCTTAGTACTTTCAGGCTACCGATGCACTCAATATATTTATGTAAAGGCACCTTAAATAGACAAGACTGAAGAAATGCCCATATTGAATTATTTCCTTTCAAAAAGTATTCCACTATTTTTTGTAATTTGTTGAGTGTCCTGTGAAAAGCAGATAATCGCAAAACATGCCATGTAAGAAATTTAACACCTTCGCTTAAGCGATGAGGTTTAAAATCGAGGAAAAAAGTTTGTCTTATTACATGAATTCTATCTGCTGGCAACTTGTGAGGGATACTTTGAAAATTCTTCTTTTTGTGGGTTTTTGTGGTTAGCTATCTCACAAGTGAGGCAACCAGCTGACTTACGGCATTTAATAAACATGCAGATCATTCTCTCCGTGGCAATAAAGAAAGATTCATTCAGGATGGATTAGCAAAGTCTCGACACTAAATTGTAGATGTTCATTATCTTCTTACACGTGAGGCTTAACGAACATCTGCCTTTTACAGTCCCTTCGAAAATTTACAAAAAAGATGTAGAGTGGGAGACCTATTTTTTTAAGAAAATTCCACAAAAAACCTTAATAACAAGGGTATGTTATAATAACGATATTATTCAATTTCCTTGAAACGATTACCTCAACGAAAACTTTCAAGACAAAATCTCCGAAGAGGCTTTGAATAATGAAATATAATATTATTACAAAAACGATGTAAAAACGAAAACACGTGTACGATACCGTATAGAGATTAAGGAAAGAGGTCCCTCAGAAGTAAAAAAAAGCATATCCTCACTTTTGAATCTAAAGCTCTTTTTAATACATTTTTATTTACGTAGTATGTAGTGATAAAATAGTGTTTTATATTGTAGAGAATATTCCCAGGTGGTAACGAAAATACAAGATATGTAAAAAGCTAACTTTCTGTCTACGTCCGTTCCATCAAGAAATTTCTTTTTATGTGGGGTAGCCATCGTACCAACTGCCTGTAATAAACATGAATGTCGGCCTCTCCATGCCAATAACAGCTAAGCTAAAAAGTTATAATATGAAGAATTTCTAATGTTGGCCTATCGAGCTCGAAATAATATTATTAGTAAATAATAATTGTATTACCTTTATTATCAGAGCTACAATAAAACATATTTGGCAAGATCATTTTAATCAAATCCTACAGGACGGCCACGTGTTGAGCACATTGAACAGAAGATAATGCATAAGGAATTGTATGACAGTGAAGGAAGCGAAAGATAGAAGGAAGTGGCGCTCGATGCCTTCCCCGCGAGGGAAGCGGCGTGATGGTATGTATGTATAAAAAATTCAAAATTCAAGCTAGTATTACTTCTATAAAATCACGACATATCTTATGTGGGGTAGCTATCGAATCAACTGCTTATAATAAACATGAAAATGATCTACTCCATGTTAATTATAGCATTCAGAATGTGTAACAAACATCATCGCTAAATTGAAAATTCAAATAGTTTTAAAATTCCAACCATTTATTTGACACTCGAAAACTTAAAGAAAAGAGTAAAAGGACCATTCTTTATCAGGATGAAAAATCAAAAGGTATTGTATTTCAAAAAAATTGTTTGTTTAAATTGCAATGTTTTACCTCAAGTTAAAATTATATCCACTGGCCACAACAATAAAAGTACAGATGTACAAATAAATAATATTTATTCTGCAGTAGAAATAATAGCAGTACGATTATATTATAACACAAATAATTTGTTTTAATATGAACAAGTACTTAGTTGCAATATTGTCGGGATAATGATAATTATATTTTAATGTGAAAGCACACAACATTCATTTCAATCTTCGTATTAATAAATATTTATTTTAGTTCGTGAACTTGATTTTTTGTGTCCTCTATAGATATCAAACATCCTTACTAACAATGTTTGAATAGTTGCCGTTTCAAATTTCAACCGTTATGTCTGTACAGAAACAGAATAGGGGGTTTTCAACATTTAAAAAAAATTATAAATTCTTACATTTTATTGTTGACTGAAATAATTTTCGGCTTTGGATTGTTTTAAGATGCACAAACTAGGTATCCCAGAATAATCATATCTACATATTATAAATCTTGTCTTGTCAAAATCATCATGCGAGACATGGACCACGGGTAAGAGTGAATGCGGATGGTTAAAGATGTGATGCGACAAACGTATGCTGAAGATTCATTTATTGGAACATTTCATAAAATAAAGAGGTGTTGGTCAGCGAAGAACGAGCAAAATGGATTGACCACAACATCGGGTACCATTCCTGCTCAGCACCATCGCGGACGGCAGGACCGAAGGCAGAAATGGTAGAGTACGACCAAAAGACACCTACATGGATCAATTGAAGAAAGACATGAACTGTGGCGCATACTTTGAACTAAAGAGACTAGCAGAAAATAGTTAGAAATGGAGAAGGAAATCCAAACTTGTTGCAGACCAATCCAATGGATTGTAACCCATTATAGATTCATGCTGTAGAATTGTGGATAACTTAAATTTATTTTAATGAGTTCGTCGGTAGCCTGGGGGTAGAGTCTCGACCTTCAGAACAAGGGGTCCGTGGTTCGATCCCAGGTGCCGGCAAACTTCCCTTTCACGGCACAAGCTTTTAGCTTAGTGTGAAAGGTGTATATATAATGAGTTACAATCCATTGGATTGGTCTGCAACGAGTTTGGTTTTTCTTCTCCATTCGTCTCTACTTAAAAGGTGTATAAGGTTGTGTTTGGGTTTATAACAAAACCCAGATATATCTTTTTTTAAAAAAAAAAAATCTTTAATATCATAGTATTCAAAAAACAATTTAGATTTTGATCATTTTATCTCTGAATAAAGCCAGGTATAAAAATTAATATGCAATAATATATACCTAGCAGTCTAATTTTAATAATAACAACATCGAAATAATCATGTTATTAAAATTTATCATTATTATTTTATATTTAATACCTGTTTATTGGTGTTAAACAACTGTTTTACGGATGTTATAATATAAATATTATACATATATGGAGAACAATAATTATAAAATTCAATAAGTAGAAAATATACATACCTATTTAATACAATAGTTATGATAATTGAAACTAAATCAAATTGGAATTACTGTCTAGGCATTAATAATTTAGATAATAATTCTAGTTGGATTAGAGTTTGATGGATAATTTGTGATTAATATTAGTTTGTTTGATTATTTAAATATATATAATCATGTTTAAATTGTTTATTTACCTAGTTCAGTTTATTACTTATCAGTTTATTCGCCTATTTTTCAAGGAAATGTTTATTAATTTCTGTATTTTTCTGCACCAATAAATGGTAAGCAAATGAAGAGTCTTCAGTCAAACAAGTCAAAGTAGACGAATTTTAAATATATGATGTACCTAATATTTTTATTATTTTTTTAAAATAATTTTTATTTTTGTATTTGTACATGTAAAAGTTTTTCTTTTGCCCCAGAAGAGACCTTAGTTAAGTGGGGCAATACACTCCATAATGTTGATCTTTTGTTTGTTTGTAGGTACATAATTATTTACTGTTTTTGGAATAAATTTATAACAAAAAAATAACAAAAAATATTTTACCTGCTCGAACCATTTTCTATTTATCTCACAACAATAATTTAAAAATTAGATTATTTTTCCGTATTTTTCTTGAAGCCTTGTTCTATTCATAACAATTTACCTTCAAATATGTATAATATGCTTTGTCTAGCAAAACCTTAAGGATAAACTCCAAGAATTTCGAACAGAATAACCGCACAAAAGTACGCATAATGAAGGAGTCTCTTACTCCTGAAATATCCGGGAAAGAGGGTTATTACAAATTTTGATAAACCTTAGTTTCTAGATCATTATAGACGTATTTCCCCGTAGTAACTTTCATATTCATATTAGCATGAAATAACTGTATGAGTACCTACTCATAACTCAAAAGAGGAATTTCTCTAGTACCTATCCAGTAAATTAATATTTAGCATAATTTTGCAACGTTGTTATATACTAATAATTATTGAGGTTGTAGTTAGAATAAAGGACTAATAGACAAAATGGCAATACGGCTGTTAAAAGTTTTCAATTGTGTCTCCTTATATAATTTGAATTGTACGAGCTGATACCGGAACGTTGATACATTTTATTTATAAAAAGTAGGTGGGTACGTAATTTTTTTTTAAAAACCAACCTCTCGATTAGACACAAGTATTAGACTTTGAATTCCTATTGGTAGTATATTCAATTCACTGTGTCGGTGTTAATTCCATAATATGCTACACACACACATCCATAGATCCCAGACACACAATATCGTAATAATATTTGTAAACATCTCTAATTTTTCTTCCTTGTACTCACTGATGATGGGTGACTACCCGAAAGGCCCCTGAGTCAAATATTATTCATAGTGAAATTACTTTCACATGGTGTTTTATTTTGAATCTATTTTCAATCTAAAAACAAAAAGAAGTTTTTTCTTCTATATAGTTTTTGAATTTAATTTATGGTAGCATCAGTAGAGAGTCGTGACACTCAGTACTGTGTTGTGTATAGCTTACTTATGAATCTTTGCTAAATTGTGATTATGCAGGAGTACGAGTACCTACATCAAACATCCTGATTGGTTAGTTGAAAGGTATCGCGCTTTTGCGGCGTACTCGTCTTTTGCACAAAATTATATATTTTTTATGTATTGTTTCATTTTAGGTACCTACTTATCCTTTTTATTATACGCGAAAACAAAAAGTAAAAACAAACATAAAAACTTAAATCCCAGCAATACCAATATCAACCATTTAAACAAAAAAAAAAGTACATAAGGTAAACTAGTTAAGATGTCTCAATAAAAAAATTCGTTGGCATAGGTAAGACTCAGACTCAGAAAAATGCTTATTGGGTCGGTGTGCCCTTATTCTTGCCATCGATCGCCTCAAATGTTAGTAGAATTATCGAACTACAAATAAGTATATACTCCTACTCCATATGAGATAATTTATAATAATTATCTGTTATATAATTGAGTTATTTAATTAATATTTACCTACGTATATAGCTTAGCTAGATAAACATCATTATGTTTTAAACATTTACACACGTGCATATACATAATATATTAAGTATATAATATTTTAGCAAAATTAACAATATTGTTTATATTTACCTTATTAAATTATGAAATAGAATTTGATTCTCCAATTTTCAACAAAATTTTATAGAATTTTATTATATAAAATATGAAAATATATTATTGAGCACTGTTTAATCTCCACTTTGTTAGGTTAGATACCGAACGTTTTACGCCTATACTTGTAGGCATCTTCAGGGAAACTGAAATCTAAAAAATTGTGAGAGCTATTGTTCATGTGGTGAGAAGGGTACAGGTAGTGGGAGATCTTGAATTATTAAATATAGAATTTTCTTATTTATGGTATTGGTACACAAGTAGGTACCTAGTAGAATTCCATAATTATTACTATTCCTAGGTACTACTGCTATTCCATCACTTGATGTCCCACAATCGGGGAAGCCTGCAGATCAGCTACATTTAATAAACATGCAAGCTGTATTATTGATGTTAAAAAAAATGGACGTTCAGGATGGGTGGCAAACCTCTTCATGGAATATATTTGGAAAGAAGAAAACACAACTGGTTTTAGTTTTACTTTATATTTAATTAAATAGTAACCCGGTTTCGACTTCTAAAGTCATTGTCAAACTCTTCGCTGAATTTAAGATATAAAACATCTTTAAATAATTAAAAACACTGTTATATTTTCACTATATTTATTTAAACTCTAACGTTTTCGCCCACATCAATGGGCATTCTCAAGAGTACTGAATCAGTATAATGTGCTTTACAAAAACTGAAGGTGGTCACAGAGGGGGGAATGGGGTGGGTGCAGGGATCGAAGTAGAAGAGTGGGGAGTGGTATTGGTAGGTACAACATTGGGTGAGTTTAAAAAATAAAGTGAAAATATAACAGCGTTTTTCATTATTTATAAATGATTTAATAATATGAATTTTCACAGTGTAAACACAAACACCCTTCAACAATTAAAATTCTTTAATTTTTCGCATGACTACTTTTTTACAGGACACTTAAACACTAAAGGGAAAAGATGGGATACCAATTCTTTTCCGGGTGCTCCATGAAATCTACAATTAAAACACGTCTTTCTACCTATTTCTTAGCTCATTATCAATCTGAGTCCAAATGAGTTTTCTGTTCTAAAAAAATGATAGTATAACTTTCTTGACAAAGGTATAAATTTTATTATAAACACCATTATGAGATTAACACTGTTTCTTTGAATTATACAATACTATACTATCACGGCATATCCCACAAGTGGGGTAGCCAGCTGCATAAAATAAACACGTAGTCTGTCTTCTCCGTTCCAATATACCTACAATCAAGACATTCAAGATGCGTAGTAAACCTCATCGCTGAATTTAAGATGTAAAATGTCTTAATTTTTTCGAACACCTGCCTTTTACATGACACTCGAAAACTTTCGGAGAAGAGTGGGAGACCAATAATTCTTTACCGGATGCTCCACGGGATTTATTGAATTTATTCAATCGAATTGAATTAATATGATTATTAAAAAAACTCAGTCTCTTGTGGGAGATTTCGGGAAGACATAGATTTGAAAATGTCGATTGAAGTATACCAGTAAATTTCTTATACTATTTGAGTTAAGTTCGATTTTTAAAAAAGGCTTCGAATGGATAAGAGGCAAGTCGGTGCGACTGTAAGGTAGTGCAGTTCTGAAGCGGTAGGAAGGTACAATGAAAATAAATTGGCGATACTCGTAAAATAAATGGCAATCAATTTTTTATTACGCGTTTTATTTGTCATCGTGAATGTATCAAATGATGAATATAAATAGGGCTGGCAAAACTTGTAAGTAATTTATTAGAGAAAGATTTATATATTTCATTTTCTTTTCTTAGCAAAAAAAACTGTTATTCTTGCACCCCGTGGAGCGTTCAGTAAGTTATAGGTCTCCCAATACAGTGTGCTGTAAAATGCAGATGTTGAAAAAAAGGATGCCTTATTTTTTTGGCACAGAGACGACAGTTGGTTTACTGGCTACTCTGTTTATGAGAGATACTGTAAAAGTATAGATAAAGTATTACTTTCTTGCGTTTTTTTGTTCAAATACATATTCATGAATATTTAAGAATGTCGGCTACTTATCTGTAATTTTGTAAATATAAAATAATAAAAATGATAATGATTTATTCAAGAGAATAAACTGTTTATAAATTTCGAAGATCTATTTGAATGTGATGGTACAAATGCAAATGAGTATGACGACAGTGAAAGCAGTGTGAATGAAAACGATATGATAGACATGAATGAGATTATGAACGCATTAAAAAAAGCGAAGTGCGGTAAAGCTGTAGGGTATGATTGTGTTGCCGTTGAGCTCATCAAGTCTGGTGGACCGGGGGCTCTCGCGTGGTGTTTGGAGCTTTTCAACGATTGTTGGAGAGAAGGTGTTACTCCAGAGGATTGGAGGAGGGCTATCATCTGCCCCCTGTACAAAGGGAAAGGCTCTAGACTTGAATGCGGGAGTTATCGGGCTATTAGCTTGCTGAGCTCAATAGGGAAACTGTATGGTAGAATTTTGATTGAGAGAGTACGAAAGATAACTGAGTGTAAGATATGGGATGCGCAAGGAGCTTTTTTGAATGGCAGAGGGTGCACCGATCAGATCTTCTCCCTGCGAATGGTTATAGAGAAGTTTCTGGGTAAACGCCAGAGGCTTTTTTGTGCGTTCGTGGATCTGGAGAAAGCATATGATCGAGTGGACCGGGAAAGGTTGTGGCGCGTGATGTCGGAGTTTGGGGTGAGCAGCCGGTTGATCCGCGCAATATCTTCACTTTACGTGGGAAGCTCCGCTTGCGTGAGGGTAAATAACACTCTCTCGGAGTGGTTTGTCCTCACCAAAGGAGTGAAGCAAGGTTGTGTCATGTCTCCGTGGCTGTTCAACCTATTCTTCGACAACTGTATGCGACCTGTGAGAGAGATGGATGTTGGTGTCGAGCTGAATGGGTTTCGGGTGAATGCATTGATGTACGCAGATGATTTGGTGTTAATGGCTGAGAGTGAAAGGGACTTACAAGAGATTGTTACGTGTGTGTATGATAGTTGCAATTTGAATGGTTTGAAAATGAATGTTATGAAGACGAAAGTTCTTGTTTTTGAAAGAAAGAATGAAAAAACGATTTGCGAGATTAAAGTTGGTGACGAATGTTTGGAGCAAGTAAGTGAGTATGTATATTTGGGAAGTATGTTTACGAGGGATGGAAGATGCGATAGGGACATTGAAAGAAGGAAAGTGGCCGGTGCTAGAATAAACGGTGCACTTCGACCCATTGTCAGCAATGACAATGTGTCGAACATGGCTAAAATGCTGGTGCACAATACCATTCTGGTACCGTCATTTACGTATGCAAGCGAGACATGGACGTGGTTGAAGAAGGACGAAAGTGGAATAAATGCAGTAGATGCAAGCGAGACATGGACGTGGTTGAAGAAGGACGAAAGTGGAATAAATGCAGTAGAGATGCGATCGTTGAGAAGAATGGTTGGTAAAACGCTGCGTGATAGAGTGAAGAATGAGGATATTAGAAGAATGAGCGGATGCAAGAAGAGTGTTGTGGACAGAATGCGCGTGAATAAACTACGGTGGTTTGGGCATGTTGAACGAAAGAACGAGGTAAGAATGACAAAGAGGATATACTTATCTGAAAGAAAGGGTGTGAGGAAACGCGGGCGTCCGAGAACCACGTGGCTTGATCACGTGGATCAAATTCTCAAGGACGGCCGTGTGTTGAGTAAGAGGAACCGACGTGCGTGTATGAGGAACTGTATGAATGTGGAGGAAGCGAAGGAAGTGTGTAAAGATAGATCTGTTTGGCGTTCCGTTCTCTCTGCCTACCCCACTTGGGACACGGCGTGAGGGTATAGTATGTATATATAGTATAGTAATAAACTGTTTTTAATATTATTATATAACAAGGTACCTCACTAGGCGTTTCAAGATTAAATTGTATTATAAACGTCAAATAATTAGTAGACAATTCTCTTTTAAATAAAGAAATGATTGATTACAAACTTCAGAAAAAAAATGTGTAAAGAATTAAACGTTTTAATGGAAAAAATAAACATAAAAAATAATGAACTATTTTTTATTTAAATAATAAATTAGAACATATATTGTATATTTATTCAAATAATTTTATCTCCTTTTCTATATTTATTGAAAAAATACTTAATGCATGTTAGGAAGGAAAGAATAAGCCAAAAGACGTCCTTGAATACAAGTTTACTGTAAAAAAAAAGGAAATACCCATATATGACTATTAGAAATCAACTTTGAAATGAAAATTCTCAAAAAACAAATTCACGTATTAAAGAGGAATGCAGACCTTGATTTGAATAACTAGCCTTGTCTAGTAAAATAATATTGTTATTTATTCATAAATAAATCAAAATATTACTCATACATTAAACTTTTTTTTATTTGCTGTACCTTCTTAATCTCATAATTATCGAAGATATTAATTTGATACAAATATGACATTTATGAATTATGTAAATATGAAACAGTAGTTTTTCTCTTTATTCTGAGTTTGACAGTAACATTAAATGTTATTACAAATTTTGTTAGTCAGGAATAATTTAAGTCATAAAAATAAGATGCTGTTTACTTTCATTATAATTTTTATATTTAGACTCAAAGGGTTTCGCGTAGACACCCATCATCAGTGAATTTTTATTAGAAACTCACTGATGACGGGTGCCTACCCGTAAGACCTATGAGTCTTACATTATTCGCGTTGTAAATAATCACTGTTATATTTTTTTACGACTAAATTTGATATCTTACTTACTTTATTAACGATTGGTTAATTTGATTTAAATTAACCAATCGTTAATTTTAATCAGATATCAAATCAGAAGAAAGATTATTTTAATTTATTTATTTATTATACTTAAGTCAACGACCAAGTGTTTGTCGCTTAGCCTAACTTAAATGTTGAAATAAAAGTTATTCCACGGCAGCGAGCGCGGGTGAAAGGATTTGCCAAGAAAGGGGCATCATGTGGTGGATACAGAATAGATAGCAATTAATGTTATTAGGTTCTGTCTTTTTCTTATCCCGTTTCCCGTATCAAAATCAACTGTGCCAATCCTAATACGAGATGACAGGAGCACTTCGTTTTATTGGAACAATTTCAAACAATAAAACACCTGTCTTTTACGGGTTTTATATTTTTCTTTTCCCTTATTTCAATCCACCCTAAAATTCTCGGAATCTTTTTTATTCAACAAATACCTATCTTAAAATACATTTTAACATTTTGTTACTTACCTACATTTTTTATTCTACGTTTTATTCGACGTGATACAAATTTATTGTTTATTTGAATTTCATTACCTGTAACGCAAATGTATTGAAAATTACAAAGTGGAGCATACATTAACATTAACATCTTTACTATAGTTTTAAAGATGTTCATGGATTATGGATGATTTGATTTTTCGCGCCGTTTTACAGTCTTAGGGTGCAAACACAAAGAAAGCAGGTTACCTGCTTTCCGATGCCTGCGTCTACCGGCGCTGATCGGTGCAATAGAATGGTTACATGAATTTCAATTCAATGAACACGCACATAGTAAAAGCAGGAACGGCGATCGACGATTTACTTTGCTGGCGCAGGTAACCTGCTTTCTTTGGGTTTGTACATTAGACCGCCTCAAGAGCGCTGGTAAACAACGCTGTCTTCAATTTGCTCTCTAAAGGTGGTTTTCTCTTTCAACGAATAATGAATAATATAAGACTCATAGATCTTTTAGGTTGAAACCTTTCTTCATCGAGTTTATAATAAACTACTTATGTGCTATGATTCCCGGCAAAGTATTTGAGTTTTTCAAGTTTCCATGTCACCAATGAAAGATTTTGAGTTTCTTTTGAAAGGCTGATGTATGTTATACATCACATGTATATGAGACCTGTAACATCTACAACTTATCAATGATGCATGCTACTCATTTTGCATGTTTTATTTTTTATTGGCGCCAAGTTTTATCATGGTATACTCGTATACTTAAACATATTTAAATTGTTATTTCATGGCGATTCTAATGGTAAAAATCATGGTCACAAATTGAGATGAAAACCATGGGAAATAGTGTGTGAGAGAGAGAGAGAGAGAATGACAAAATATCCAATACGTACCTACAGATACAATTTAGTCTCACCATGTTTCTGTTACGAATGAAATCAAAATATACATGTTTTCAAGTAACTTTCTTTTTAACTACAAAAATATATCCATCCATGTACCTACATAATATATTCTATTTCCAATAACACGTAGGTAATAAAATTCGTTCGATTAAATTTCTTTAATTATACCTAACAAAAAAAATCCATCCATCAAACGTCCCAATAACCTTCGTAAATCTGTGATAGGATATACTTCTATTCTTCAAATAAACGTTTCTGTAATAAAGATTATGTACTTACATTGGTACAACAACTACCATTATGAAATTACTTTGTGCGTCACGTAAGCTGAATAAAAGCTATATTATAATAGATAAAATTGTGATGCTATTTGAGTTCTTACGAAACCGGTTTCGGTAAGTTATTCATGCACGAATTGTGAAGCTATTGTATCTGGATTAAAATGGTCACAATTTATTTATTTATTTTTATTTATTTATTTTTATTTATTTTATTTACAAATATTTACGGCCAAAGCCTTTAACATGTTAAACCTCTGTATACATACAAAACATGTAAACAAAGGAAAGATCTGTTACAAAAAAGACACAAAACAATTAGACTAAAGAAACGAAAGTTTTACAGACAATATAACATTAATCATGTTATAATTAAAAAAAGATACAAAAATGTTAAAAAAATTTTGGTAAAGACATCACAAAGAGAAATCAAAGGTATATAAATGTCAAATATAGTAAAAAGTCAATTAGTTAAAATTCATAATTTAAAAATTTGGTCAAGACATTACAAAGAGAAATCAAAGTGGTATAAAATTGTCAAATATAGTAAAAAGTCAGTTAGTTAAAATTCATAATTTAAAAATTTGGTCAAGAACATTACAAAGAGAAATCAAAGTGGTATGAAATTGTCAAATATAGTAAATAGTCAATTAGTTTAAATTCATAAGTTAATAAAAAATTGATATAAAAAAAATTATATAAAAAATTTCAAATAATAGAGATCAATTAAAAAATATAAGTTTAGGATGCATAAAAACATAAGTGGTTAAAAGAGCAATTCGCCACACAAAAAAAAATAACAATTAGTCACATGAACATATCCAGTTAGAGGCATAGAATAATTAATTACTTTTTATATTTAATTCGTGTTAAATGTCTTTTTTACATGTTCATATAAACGTCAATATAAACCGACGGTTCTTGGTGAAAGTTCATGTTAAATTATTTGGAAATAAAACACTTATTTAGTTCTTCCACAGTTGAAGTAGATACTTAATAATATTTTATTCCCGAATAATTAATTAAAAAACTTCATAAGTTATTTGTATCACAATGCCAAATGAATGAATTCGGTTAATATTCAATGTGTATTATCCAATAGGGCTAGGTGAAAGAAATCACACTTCTGCGATAAACTCGCCCTCTATAATATATATTGATTGCATGATTGTATTTGTTTTAAATGTATTTTCGTGTTAATTTGCTTGTATCATCAATGTACAATCAAGAATAAATAAATCATCATCATCATCTCCGTCGGTCCCTCAATCCTGAGGATCGTGACCATCATGCTTCGATCTGTAGACCATCTGTCTCCACCTTGAGCAATCCTCCGCCATGTGCAAGGCCCCGTGTAGTGAACTCTGTGTGGCCTCCTTTAAACAAATAAAAATAAGAAAAAAACTTATTTAAATACAATATTCAATAAACTCAATCAATATTCAAATCCTGGATAGAGAAATTCTTTAATTCTTAAACAAGGCAAATTCAACTTGCTATGGGTATCAAAACTTAATAAAAATTCCAAATATTTATATATAAAAAAACTATATTATATTATGAATCCTTTTCAAAACAAGGGCACAGTAAGTATATTGTTTCTGTTCATATTTCATTTTTCTTGTTTGCCAAAATATACTTCCCATTTTCTTTCAGTTATAAAAAGAGTACTTAAATTTCAATTATTTTTTCAATTTATTTCATAGAGATGTTGTTTTCTTTGTGGATCGGTCCCAGCCCTTTGTCCCATCGTTGTTGGAAGTGAGAGAAAAATACACAAACTTTTTAAATCGTAAACATAATCTTATGGAGATTGGTGTTTGAACAGTTTTTCATGAGGATTTGCTGAAATATTAGATATATTATTTTTTTTTACTCTGTGAAATTATCTCACCAACCTATATTTGAATATAGTGTTATATTATACGTAGGTACTCGTAGGTAGATATTAATTATAGCTACATTGGATTTTGCCTTAATTTTAAATACGAATATCGGATGTAAACATTTAAAAATTAAAAGTTTTTTTTTTAACATGACGTGAATTTTTGTTATGAATTTTTGAAACAATTGGATGTCGGGAACTGAATTTTTTACTTACTAGAAGTGTAGATGTCAAAAATATTTTGAACTACTCCAGATTTATCATTCCAATTGATCACACTCATCCATTATCAACCTATTTGAATAGGTATTAACTAGGTAGGTATGTAGGTATATGAATGAATCGACTTAGGCTCGGTCAAGAGTACTCTTTAGGTAGGTACCTAGTTAATACCTATTCAAAAAGGTTGACTATGTATGAGTGTGATCAATTCGAATGATAAATATGGAGTAGTTCAAAATTTGTATGACATCTATTTATAGATAATTAACACGCATCCAGCTAGTCCCAAACTATAAAATTGGTTTTGTAAAAAAGTAGCTGTTGGACAACACTACTACACATATATCTTGGGTAAGCTAAATATTATGAAAGCATTTCAGTGATAAGGCAATGTATAGGTGAATGTCATGTTTTAAATTTTTTGTTTTTTTTCTCATGTTTTAATTTTAATTAATACCTTTGGGTTAGTTGGAAGAGATCGCGCCTTTGCGATAAACTCACCCTCTGTATATTGATTGTATTTAATTTGAATGTATACATTTGGTGAAGAACACATTTCTCACTAAAGTTGATATTTTTCAACCGACGGTACTTGGTGGACATTCATGTAGACTTAATTATAAATAAAACACTTATTTATAGTATATCCACAGTGACTTTTTATTGGACGCGAGTCGGCTTTCAAGAGCTTCCGCTCTCATCATCAGGTTGGCGAAAAGTAAAGAAATTACAAGTTGGTAACGAATATATTATATAGTATGTTATTGGATAGCAAAACAAAAGTGGTGATTAACAGGAGTGGTAACAAACAATTGAAAAAGAGTAGATTTTAAGAAAAACATCTCCAGCATTTGCCTTTTAACGATATTGGGTGAACCACAAAAACCCATATCAGAGATGAGCATTAATTTTTTAAGAGGTAGCCTTCCTCTGAGAGTTAGTAGGTATACATAAAATATGAATCTGCTTGATATACCTAACGTTATGTTTTTATATGAAAAATAATCTTTAAAATTAAAATGAGTCTATACAATAGTTAACTAATTAGTAAATTGTAAAAAAGAAATTTTGTAGATACCTTATTAACCCATTACTGCATAAGGTTTATTCCTGCATATTTCTTTACGATTTCTTCAACACTTACAAAACATTACCTCAATATGCCTAAAATGAGTTTTTTTTTTTTTTACTAATTTTACTTTTTTAGATCTGGAGCGTCCCGTTTTCGGGACGTTATGCATAGATGTTACATTTCAGTCTTATATAGAGAAATTAAATATTACTCATTGTGTTTTTTATATATCTATTTATTTTTAAGTTTTCAAATAATATAAGTGTGAATATATTTTATAACATTTTAATACTTGAATTACCTTTAGCTAAACATAAACTTAGAATTTTACTTACATTTATATAGAAAAAAAAATATATGTAAATCAGTGAAATAAAAATTAACTCATGTTATTTATGTATGGTAAATTTTGAAACATTTTGGATGAAGTCCGACTGAACATTTTTCACAAACGTACACAGTTTTTCCTTTGCAATGAGCACAGCGGCGTTGCGTATTTTTTTCATTTTCCACAATCCAGTGGTTTGTGCAATCATTGCGTATGCTCGTCAATGGCTTAGGAAAAACCCGTCCCTTATTGGAATCAATTCCATGTTTTTTCAATAACGTGATCGCAACATACCTTCTAAAATTTAGCAAACAGTCTGAATGACTGCAGTTTTTTAACCGTTTTGCCAATAACCAACTATTTACAATTGTTACATCCAGAAAATAAGCGAAAATTGGCCACCACCATTTTTTTATTCTCATTCTCGACCTATAAGCTGCCACGAGCTGATCCATTTTGTCGACACCTCCCATGTTTAGATTATACGCCATCACAACCGATGGCTGAGAAATATTTATAAGGCCTTTTTTTTCTCGAGACCAACAATCTACAGGCTGGATGGAAAGCTCTTGGAAGTTCGTAGCCATAGTAACCACGTTGTTATCATTCCATCGAATCAACATAACCCCATCATCGCTTACACGGTAATCATAATCACCACGTTTTTTTCTTTTTCGCATCTCTGTGACATGGACCAATGGACATTTTTGTGTGCGATCAGCTCGTATTGTTCCAGTAGCGCAAATTCCGATAGATCGTAGGTAACTCATCAAATCCAAAGAAGTGAAGTAGTTGTCAAAAAACACTTTATGGCCAGCTTTTGTTGGGATATTTCCGTCATTCAATAGTGATACAACAACATCTCCTCCAACACCAAATACCTTTTCGTTATTCCCCTTTCCCGTATATATTTGAAAATTCATCATATACCCATCGCTTGAACATAAAGCCCAATTTTTAAAACCAAATCGGATGGGTTTCCCTCGAATGAATTGCTTTGCGTAGTGATTGCCGTAATAGGGAATCATACTTTCATCTACACAGATATTTTCATCAACCCCTCCGTGATATCTAAATGATTCATTTAGTTTCTGAAGAAATGGTCGAAGTTTGAATAGGCGATCGTTCTTATCAATTTTAGAATTATCGTTCAGATGAATATGTCTAAGTATTGTTTCAAATCGATTACACCTCATAGATTTCGCTAAAATATGTGGCACATCTTCTTCTTTTGACCAATACATACGCTTGTTAGGATATTTTCCGTATCCAGATAATAAAAGTCCACCAATTATGACAAACAATTCATCTTTAGTCATTTCTAAATTAATATTTTTTTGCGTTTTAGCATATAAATTAGTTTCATGTAAAATATGATCTAATAACTCTTCGTTGAAAAATAATGAAAAGAAATCGATCGGAGTTTCGCACTTGGTTGCCTCAACCGATGATCCAACGGGAGTGCAGACAGTTTGCAAATCAGACTCAAGATCTTTTTTAACTCTTATCCGTTCCCTAGGATAAAGTCAGTCAGACGATCTCTACACCCTGCGCGGCCTCCATACAAATACTATGCAAATGCTTACATTCCGCGTGATTTATTTATCGTCATTTTACCAATTTAATTACATCATAACACAATGATTGTGTTTCAATAATAGAAAGGACACTTTAAAAATTTGGGATAGTGCTTTGTTATTGGTTTTGAACATCACAAAGATCTTAAGATGAATAAAAAAAACAATGCGTTAAATAGACAAAAAACACAATATATATCATTTGACTCAAGTTGAAATAATACGCAGTACAAGATGTGTAAATGACAATAGATATAGAAGAATAATATGGAATAGATTGATTTATTGTTTTTAACATTTTTTATAAAAAAAGGTATGTACTTAAGTACTTAGCAGAGTCTCAGTAATAAAAATAGGGTTGTAAATCTTAAAAACATTATAATGAATGAAATACCATGCAGACGGAAAACAATGATGACAATAAAAATAAAGAACCAATATGAAACAAAGAAATGAAAAAATAATGTGCAATTGTTAAATGCACTAGTGAAGGATGACTTAAGTATTCACTATGGTTTTTTAAATAATTCTTTGTGGTTACGCAATTTAGAGATTACCCAAAAAATGAGTATCCAATTGCATTCAAAAAACCATTGTCAAACTATTATTCAAAAATAAGCACACTTCAGTGTTTAAAAAAAAGAATAGTCTATTGTTATTATCGTAGATTATTATTTGTGTATTTAGAAATACATTCTACATAGTATTAGTAAAACTTAAATGGTAGTCTTTGAGTTTTTTTTTTATTATTATTGAAATAAAAAGTGCGAGTTACTACGTGTTACCCGTATTTCATTATACTTTTGATTAGACTATAAGGCATGATACCCATAATGTAGTTTTTACGGCACGGAAAGGACAACCTGTATAATAATTTTATGCAGTTAATTTAGCAAGTAACCGTAAAACAATACACACTATCACATAAGTATTTTATATTACAAAATTCATAAGTTGTTTGTAATTTTGTACTAACACGGAGAGGGTGACTTGTATATTTACTACACATAGTTCATCTGCTGATTACCCTATTTGTGAGATATATTTTGATAGCACCTATAAATATATGTTTTCTATGTTCACCTGCGTTACCTCTCTATTTATGTATGATCCACCTAAAGTGTTTCTTGAGTACATACAAATACTTACAGTATTTCATTACCTGAATTATAACACATTTATTATTAATTATTTTAAAATATCCCCATCATAACTGGCGATATAGTATTTGCAATATCAATTTTATTACCAAAATTTAGCATTTTTTATCAAATCGTTTTTCTAAGCGAAAAGGGCGCTAAACTTTGTACAAATGTTGTATCACGATTTCATATGAGAAAATCCATTTTCATTTGCAAGTATTGCTTCTACTAGCCATTTCATGCAAGGAAACAGATCGAAAAAACTATGTTTTAAAATAAATGTCTGCCATTTGGTCCTCTTTGTCTATTCCATGTGAAATTAGCGTGAGAAGAAAGATTCTTATTCAACAAAATGAGATCTTATTGAACATAAAATCTTAATAAATAATGATACCTATATTGAAATCAATGCAGACAAATACGTAATAATATTTGAATAATTTAATTTATTTATGAATGTGCACATGTAAATATGTATTATGTAGGTAAATACATATAATATATTATGTCCACATTTAATAAATTATGTTTTTTTCCCAAATTTTAAATAAATAATGACAAGGTTGAGATTTAATCAATTCTGTCAAAGATTTATTATATTACTAATGACTACAAAAACTATTTTTGCTGTAAAATTATTACCTATAATAATGTGACTATAGACAATAAAAAAAAACAATTCTTACAAACATAATTAAAACACTTTGTAGAAGTCATCACAGCTGGAATTCATAAAATATAAATTGATACTTTACTCAAAACAGCTGAAATGTGTTGGTGATTTTAGCGGCCCTAGAGAACGGTCTCCGTATGATTTTTGAAAAAGTTAAATAAAATCGATTCTAAGAACTAAAATCCAACTTTTTTCTCATAAATAGTTTACTGACAAATCATTCCAGGAATACTGAAAATTATTTGGCGATAAAGTGATATTTAGTAGTATTTTTATTGATTTTCAATCGATTTTTGCCGCGGAGGCCCCAAAAAACGGATGGCGGTTAAACCATCTTCTCTCTGTCCTCGTACGTTTTGTAGGCGGTGGAATCAAGGAATCTTCTTCTTCAAGATCTGCGGATGTAGCTACTTGCACTTCACAAGCGGAATTCAGCAATCTCCATCCCAAATGATTCATTTCTCCTTCGTTTTCATCATCACTCTTATCCGAATCTTCGTCTGTATCATTACCTGTCTCTTCGGGCGGAATCGCATAAATAATTGACTCAAAATTATTGTCAGTGTCTTGTCTTTCTAATTCACTGATTATTTCTTCGACACTCAATCTGGTAAAAAAATAAAATATCTATGAATAAATCATTATCAAGCAGCTGAAATGATTTCAAGGGAAAGAAGAACATTACGAAGTGAAATGTTAATTCGAAAATTAAAACGAAATTAGAAACGAATGAATTAGTAAAATAAATAAGTAAATTTATTTGAATGAATTTCCAATAGTTATGTACTTTTTGTAAATTTTCTATCCCAACTTGACATAAAATGTTAACATTTTTCGCACTAAAATAATACACAATTCAATTATTTCATCGTTTTGCAAAAAGATATAAAAAAAGTAATGAAGTTTTGAAAATAATGACGTGCGCGAAACGTTAGTTGGTACTAAGTGTATATTCTCAAAGTGTCATGAATGCATAACGTCCTATAAAAAGGATCTCAAAAACTAACTGAAGATTACGCACAAATATAAAATGTTAATCATTGATTGTTATATATCAAATGAAAGCTGAATGTTTTTATTTCGACACTGTTTTAATATTATTTTCATAATAAACAAAAAAATATAAGTTTTTATCAAATTTCTTACCCAGCGCGCACACTGTAAACTCGCTTGGCGGCCATCTTGGATTCAACTAGCTATTCCAAAGAAATCAATGCATTGTTGCCAAATATATTGACGCTACGAAGTTGCCAATTTATTTAGCTTCATATTGGTCCAAAAAAAAACAAAGATATCTTTATGTATACTCAAAAATTATACAAAATACTGAGATCCTAAAAACGGGATCTTATGTCGTAATGGGTTAATTGTTGATCTTGTCAGAAGGTTTGGAGGCCGTTTTTCTCACTTCTCACTGTTTGTTCAAAGTGTTGATTCGTAAAACATCACAAACAAGTCATTGAACACCCATTCTGAATGTTATATTTATAATCGAAGTAGTAGTGGTTATTTTACTGGTTACTCTTTTTATTGGACATGTTACGACGGACATAATATTGAGCGAATGCAAGATGAATGAACGACGAAGATGATGTATTTATTTGAAAGAGGGAGTGTGAGGAAGCGCGGACGGCCAAGAACCACGTGGCTTGATCACGTGGATCAAATCCTAAAGGTCGGCCGCGTGTTGAGTAAGAGAAATCGGCATGCATGTATGAGAAACTGGATGAATGTGGAGGAAGCGAAAGTAGTTTGTAATGATAGTATAGATCATGGATGGCCAACCTTTTCAGCAGCCGGGCCAAATTACAGAATGAGATTTCCTGCCGGGCCGTACAACAATATACTCCATATATGGAACATTTGATAATTTTACTTCGCCTTTAAATTTCTACCACCCCCCCTCCCGTCGCCGAATTTTCAAAATGGTATAGGAATTTGAAATGTTTCAAAACTCCTCGGTTTTCTTTAAGAATATTTTCACAAAATCTCTTGACCAAATTTTTTTAAAAAATAATACTTTTTGTATGCATGTATTGTATGTATACTAATTTTTTTACACGTAAAAGGCTTCGGCCGTGAATATCTGAATAAATAAATAAATAAAATACTTCTTTCAAAAATTTCACGATACTTGTACCGACAATTATTAAAAAAAAATGTGCATATGCTTCGCGGGCCGCACGTAGACACCCAACGGGCCGCATGCGGGTTGGCAACCCTTGGTATAGATAGAAAGATGTTAAGACAAATATATGGATAAAAAAATATTTGCTGTTTAACATGAACTTTCACAATGTACTATTGATTCACAGGATTGACTGTCGTATTAAACTTACAGATGATCATGGATTTAATATACATGTATAACGTAATTTTGTCATTGTGAAAAGCTTTGTGGCACCCACTCTTATTATTAGTAGGAATTTAATAAAACAATCTATTTGCTATTGCGACATTATTATTTGTCCTAGAAAACAAATTATTCTCTTCTGAGAAACCTTCGAAACGCAATATCAACAACCTTTTTGACGAAATGTTAGATAACAATATAAGAGTAATATTACCGATGTTTTTAATGTTATTGAAGTTCTGAGAAAAAGCTATTAACAGAAAATTTAAAGATAATTCAAACCACAGATGGTGCGTGCCCTTTTTGGTCGCAAATATTGTAAACTTAAATAAATTATATTTTAAGGTACTTGGTTTCAAACAATGGGTAAAGAGAATATTAAAATTAGTAGGTAAGTAGTATTTATACGGGTGACGAAAAATTTAAAATAAAAGTTATAAAAAATAGAAATGAACATACACAATAATTACTGTTTGGGTGACTAATTGTGAACGATGACACAAGACTTTAGCTAGTGAGCGACCATTTGTGTGACAGCATTGTAATGAGCTAAGAATACGAAAATTGGCATCCAATATTCTTTTAAAATGTTATATTTTTGTGGACGTGCTGATAAAACCTTGTAGAAATACTGGTTGTCAGATTCCGGATAGTATCTACCTACTTTTGAGCATGATATAACGGGCTCAAATCCTGCTCCCGATTTCTTTCAATCATTGAATATGAGATTTCTCGGCTATTTGGGTAGGCAGTGGGTGATGCTACAGAAGTTGTTCCTTTTTGTAATCATGAATAACAGCTTCTTCTACCTTTTGAGTGGTCTTTCTCATAACCACGAGTCAGGTGGTATTTTCTTTTGCAGCGATATCAGCGATCTTTTCAACAATCATCCAATCTACAACACGATATCTCAAGAATCATTTTTCCTTTCTCCATATTACGATATTCTCATTGGCACATGTGCTTCTAATCTCAATATTTCTATCCTGCCTCTGGAAATTCTGCCCGCAGTACCTATCTTTAAAGGTTTTCATTTCAGATGATCAAATATTTATATGTATTAAATCTATTTATAAGAGCCTTAATTCTTCTGAAATGTAAAAAAATACTTTATTAACGTTTTCTTTTTTATTTTCTTTTCAGGTTTGTAATCATTGAAAATAAGAACATCTATCGGATTTCTGAGAAGGGACAGTAAACAAGTAAGAAAATTAATATTATGATTATACATTTTATTTTATTGTAAACAAAACACATCATCTTCAGATAAGAAGATAAGAAGAAACCTATGCCCACTGGTAAAAATATGTGTCTGCCATCAGGACAACGGCCGCTTAGCTTGTACATATTTCTTACATACTTCTTTCGCTTCCTACACATTCATCAAGATTTTCACTTTACGAGTACACGCCGATTTTTCTTATTTATACTATACTATACTATACTATACTATACTATACTATACTATACTATACTATACTATACTATACTATACTATACTACACTATACTACACTACACTACACTACACTACACTACACTACACTACACTACACTACACTACACTACACTACACTACACTACACTACACTACACTACACTACACTACACTACACTACACTACACTACACTACACTACACTACACTACACTACACTACACTACACTACACTACACTACACTACACTACACTACACTACACTACACTACACTACACTACACTACACTACACTACACTACACTACACTACACTACACTACACTACACTACACTACACTACACTACACTACACTACACTACACTACACTACACTACACTACACTACACTACACTACACTACACTACACTACACTACACTACACTACACTACACTACACTACACTACACTACACTACACTACACTACACTACACTACACTACACTACACTACACTACACTACACTACACTACACTACACTACACTACACTACACTACACTACACTACACTACACTACACTACACTACACTACACTACACTACACTACACTACACTACACTACACTACACTACACTACACTACACTACACTACACTACACTACACTACACTACACTACACTACACTATACTATACTATACTATATTATACTATACTATACTATACTATACTATACTATACTATACTATACCATCACGGCATATCCCACAAGTGGGGTAGCCAGCAGATCAGCTGCATGTAAGAAACATTTATACCATTTATTAATACCATCTCAGCAGCTCCTACAAATGGGATAGCCAGCGAAATAATTGAATGTAATAGAAAACATGCGAATCGTCCTTTCTATGCCAATATAAGTAAAGACATGCAGACAGCATCCGCGGTTCGATCCCAGGTGCCGGCAAACTCTTCTTTCACTATACAAACTTTTAGCTTGCTGTGAAAGATGTATAAGGTTGTATTTGGGTTTATAACAAAAACCCAGATACATCTTTAATAAAAAAAAATACCTCATCACAGAACCGAAGATGTTTAGTATATTTAATTTAATATTAAACGAATACTTTACTTTTAAGGGAGTCTCAAAAACAAACAGAAATGAGTGGGATATCGAATCATCAACAGGGATCTGATCTATACACAATTTTTTTATGATCTCTAAAGTCTATTGGTGTTTAGTATCTAATTTATTTATAATCATGTCTAAATTTGTTTTTTGCACATATTATGCTACTGATTGTACTGTAAGCCTCGACACAGGCTCTAGCCTAGTGAGGTAGCAAAGTGAAATTAGTTTTATTAGCATATTATGGATATTTCATTGTATAAGCTTATTTGAGGAAATAAACGAATTTAAATTCCTTGGAGAATAATAATGTTCTATATTCAATTTAAAAAGAAAACCAGTAAGAAAGCTCCTCAAATCAAAGCTTAAATAAAGTATGAAATAGATTCATCGTAATACGAAACACTAAATCAATCCGAGAAACCAAAACGTATACGGGTACTTGCGGCTAGACAGCTGTAGGACTGGCGTGAAAACTTTCGTTAGGAATGTGTCGATTGCGCATGAGAAGAACATAATATATTATCTAATTTTATTTTTTCTATATAAAACATATATACATAAATACGTATCTAGTTCCAGTAACTCACATGACCATTTATCTATCTTTCGTGCACCTCAACATTTCCCCTTAAATTCCTAACATTGTTTCGCCTTTTCGTAAACTTTGTTTATGTTTGGAGATTTTCACACGTACTGAATTCTAAATCAATGAAGACACTTTTCACTCCATCCCCATAAAAAGTTCTTTTGGAAGTTCTAAGTGCCTACCTACATTTTATGTTGTTTCATATTTCGTTTTATCAGGTCTTATATTATTCAATAATGATATTTTCTTTAAAAAAATGTGTCACTGTAATTTTTGGCCGTGGAGCACCCGGCAAAGAATAATTGGTCTCTCACTTTTGTTCGTAAGTTTTCGAGTGTCCTGTAAAAAGAAGGTGTTCTAAAAATAAAGATATGTTACATCTTGAATTCAGCGATGAGGTTTGCTTCCTATCCTGAATGTCTTAATTTTTTGTTGGCACAGAGAAGACGGCTTGCATATTTATTACATGCAACTGGTCTGCTGGTTACCCCACTTGTGGGATATCCCGTGATAATGTAGTAGTAGTAGTGTCACTGCAATATAACTACTTAATATTTTACAAATAGTGAGGTTTAAAAAAAAAAGACGTAGAGAGGACAACTATGTATTTTGTTACGTGTAACTGGCCGACTGGCTATCCCATTAGTAGAAATTATGTTGGTGCTATGTAGAAATAAATATTTGAAAAAAAAAATTACTAAAATTTATGTACTTATGCTTATACTGGTGGTAGAAAAGAATTTTATTTGAAAAAAAAAACTGAAATTGAAAATTAAATGTGTATTACAAACATCACAAAAAAAAATTTTTTTTTGAAAAAATAACACTGAATATTATATTTTCATTATTTGAGTGTCGCAAAAAATGGGAAGAAAATCAACTGACATAAACACATTGCCTTCGTTATTTCGTTATTTGAAAAAATAATAGGAGAAATAATACTATTGCTTTACCGTAATGACTGTATGTCTGAAAGAAACTACTTACATTATTAAATTTTAAGATATGTTTTTTTATTACACGCAACTGGTCTACTGGCAACCCTATTTAAGAGATATATCATGGTGGTATAGTAGTTGTATAGTACATATTTTTTTATAGATATATCTGAGTTTTGCTTTAACCTTTTTAACTTTTTTCACAGTAAGCTAAAAGCTTGTGTCGTGAAAGGAGAGTTTGCCGGCACCTGGGATCGAACCGCTGACCCACCCTTGTTCACGAGGCCGACACTCTCCCTCCGGGCTACCGACGAACTCAAAATGTTTGTTTACACAAAATGAGTATCAAAAATTATTATGGACCGTTGCTATTGAATAAAGTTACCACTTTTCTAAAATTTAAACGATTTTAACATACTATTATGCTTTAACGAAATGAAAACATATTTTTATTCATGAATATCACAAAATGTAAACATTTTTCAACATATATGCATATGCCATTTAAAAAAAAACATAACAAGGACTTGGTATAATGACATTATGCTTTTATGTCACTATGGACTAAATTCGACATAGCGTATTTGTCCTTCAATATGTAGATGGTACCCAACAGTAGCGCCACAAATGTGATTTGTCAGTGGAGAGAACATAAACTAATGTGACATTTTGTGTCATAGAAAAATATATCTATGAATGAAAATATAATAGAAAAACTTTCCATTACATATTTTCATTGTTATTTTTTCCCATGACATTTGTTTTTTTTTAAAAAAAAACTTATATGGTTTTCACAATAAATGTAAATCGATTATCCAATTTCATAGACCAACAAATAGATTTTTTAAATTTTGTTTTACCTCATTACACGTAGATAGTGATTTTCTTTCAGTTCAACAAACTAAAAAAAAAATCGAATTATTTTTATAATTAGAAAATATTTGTATAGTATTTTGGGTAGACCTGGTAAACTTTTTGGTACTGCTTAAAATCTTTAACGTGACGTGTTTTGGAATATTAGAATTTCGTTAATGGCTCATGCAAATGGGGATCAGTATATGCTTATCTAATCGGGCTCTCTGTTTGGAGAGCCCGATGTGATCAGCTCCATCAAGGTAGGGCGCTTAAGATGGGCTGGTCACATAATCAAAATGGACGACGATAGCCCTGTAAAACGCCTCACACTCCTCACACCACACGAACGATGAAGGAACATCCAAACTGCGATAGATGGACTCTGTCAGCGCCGATGCATCCACACTGCAAATAACAAACTGGAAGACAAAAGCAAAGGATAGACGAGAGTGGAAGAGACTACTGAATTCAGCCAAGGCCCACGCAGAGCAGTCGAGCTCATGATGATGATGATGATATGCTTATCTCGTGACGATGGTGTGTGCAACTAAATAGTTAGGTAGGAAACGAGATAGTTCGATCCAGGAATCTTTCGATTGTTAGTCTGTGAGTCTATCACCAAGTAGGTAATTGATTATTTCGTTTTTCTATCATCGTTTTTGAATGACTAATTATAAATTACTCCTACTAAACGATATTTGTAAGATGTAGGGTAACCAGGCCACCTAATAAACATTTTAGGTGTCCTTTCCATGGCATATAAACAGAGTAAGATGGAAGAATTCACAAATAGATAGATAATCTCGCCACCGCATCACATTTTTTATGCTAAGTAATTTATCGATTTTGTTACGTAATTGATGACATGCAAAAATAATAAAATAAATATAAACAAGGATAAGACATTAAGAATTGGTATACTTCACCTTCGAATTGTAGAAATAAAATATCTTAAATGGGATATTCTATGAATACCTGTCACTTGCAGGACACTCGAAAAGATACAGAAAAAAAGTGAGAGGTGTACCTATTATACTTCAGGGAGTTTACAAAGTAAAAAAAAAATATTTCTCAATTCCGTTGATACCTATTTATTAAAAGAAAAGAAGGTTTTTTTAAAAAAAAATCCCGAGGGGAAAAGCGTGTGTCACCGGATTAATATAAATCTGTGTGCTGCGACTTTTATTTTCATTATTTTATTATATTCACCATAAATATTCACCAAAAATCATCTGCAGTGGAGATGAAAATTACTTTAAGAAACACCTAAAATCGGAGAATATTATTTTGTGATTTTTCTTTTTATTTTGAAAAAATAGCAAGCGAATATTTTTATTTTCAATGAAATATTATTTTTTCGTTGTTTTTTACTCGCTATTCAAGGTGTTTGGCAGCCTGGTAATAATTGAATTCATCTTTGAATTGAATATTAAAAATATTAAATGATACTGAAAATATACTAAATTTATTTATTTATTTATTTATTTATTTATTCTTTTTGCACATCATCATTACATAACAGTGTTAACAAAATAATATAAAATTTTAGAAACTAGGACGATGTGCAGTGGCGAGATTATCACTATAAAGTGATTTCTTCCATCTAACCACGACACATTGACATGAAACTAGTAAAAACAAATTTACTTACAAAAAAAACATACAAAATATCAAAACACAACAAAAGAAAAAAAAAAACAAAATTTAAAATAATATATTTGACACACACCCAACATGTGGTAGGGATTATGGATCAGAGGAGGGGGGGGGCTAGGGAACGGATACTGAGTTAGAAGATAGCATTTTTTCCTTAACATAAGATTTAAAGACATTGAACGATTGTGAAACTCTATGCGAAGAAGGAAGATTATTCCAACAACGAGCACCATAAACTGAGAATGATTTCGAGAAATAATTGGTACTGTGTGTAGGAATTGCCAGAAGACGCTCGTTATTGGATCGCAATGGTAGGCCATGGCTCGCTAAATACTCGAAATTTTCTTTTAAATAATAGGGAGAAGACGTGGAATAGAGTATTTTGTAAACAAGTGATAGAATTTGAAGTTCACGTCTTTGATGCACAGTTAGCCACTTAAGATTGACTCGATACTGGGAGATATGATCAGACCTCTTGAGATTGAAAATAAATCGGATACCATAATTCTGAAGTCTCTCAAGTTTATTTGACAGGTCTTGGTTGATATCGAGATATACTGCATTAGCATAATCTATGAGAGGCAGCAGCAGAGATTGAACAAGTAAGGTTTTGATTTTAGTTTAGTATCTGAAAAAAATATAATATATGGCCTTATTTTATGTCTATCATATACCTTATATTACGACTATCCAGTTCGATAGGCCAAAAACAAGTCATTTTTCAAAATCTAGATTTTTGGCTTATTACACGTAGGAATTGAAAAACTTTTAAATACGCAGACGAAAAATTCTTTAATTTTAAGTATTTCTAAAAGAAGCACACATTTGTTTTGGGTTTTCGATAGACCGTCATACTGCTTCAAAACTTTCAAGCGAAATAATATTATAAATTGAACACGACAATTAATACAGATGCGACAATATTAAATACATTTCTAAAAAAATGTATCTGGGTTTTAATTATAAACCCAAACACAACCTTGTACACCTTTCATAGTAAGCTAAAAGCTTGTTTCGTTTGTGCAAGGGGAGTTTGCCGGCACCTGAGATCAAAACGCCAATTTCATGTGTATTAAGCTGATAATCTGCCGCCAGGCTATCGACAAACATAATATCCTCCTTATTAAGACAAGTCTCGTATAAAGTCTTGTAATTTTTGAATTTCGAGTATGGATTTATGTAACTAGAGAGTCGATTTATCTGTGTACCTTTCTCTCTGCCTACCCCACCTGGGACACAGGGGTGAGGAGGGTATAGATAGTAATTATAGATAAATAGTGACATTATTGTCAAGAGGAGATAATCCTCGAATGAATAGTTAAATACTCCATACACAAGCACATAGCTCCCGTGAGGGTTTGGCTTTTTGAATCTTTGATGAGAGCTACTTCTACTACTACTAGTACTGTTTCTACTTCTACTATTAACAGTCACTTTGTATCAACCGTCTTATATTATACAAACCCGTACTTAAACACCAAATACAATATAATAACACCCCACTACACACTGTACATACACTCGTGTGATAATTAATTATATTCACTTCATAATTATAATTATAATGCTAAACTCTTTTCGTGATTTTAGGTTATGTAAACGAGTGGATGGTCTTGAGAAGAATAGAATAGATTTTAGGTTATGTATAAGAACGAGTTTCATAATGTTAAAGTGATATTTAAAATTAATTTTGGAATTGTAAGCGAAAAAAATAATTTTTAATATCGTTTGGAAATAATGTTCCTACATACATATTTCCCATTCAAAGAAATTATTTCGTACTAACTTTCTTTCCCACCTTCTCCTGAATAGATTGAATGAAAAAATAATTAAAAAATGTAAAGATTTTCTGAAAAGATATATTTTATATTTCCCTTTTTTTACTTTTTCATGAACTCTCCGTGGAGTACTCGTCAAAAAATTGGTGTCTCAGTTTTTTACGTAAGTTTTTGATTGTCCTGGAAAAAGGCAGATATTCAAAAATAAACAGGCATTTTACTACTTAAATTCAGCCCTTTAGGTTTGCTTTCCATCCTGTTTGTCTTATTTTTTTATTGGCACGGAGAGGACGAATTGCATGTTTATTATGCAGGTGATTTGCTGGCTGCCCCTCTTCTATTACATGCCGAAAGTGTAGTATAAAGTTATACAAATATTTCACTTGCTAATGACAGCTTTTTCAGAACGCTGAACATTCTACTTTATAAATTTTTGTACAATTAACATAAATTGTTACACATGTGTATTGGTATAGTGAATAATACAACTAATTCTAACCTCATATCTCTCCATCTCTTTCTCTTTCTGCTGTCTGTATATATAAATTATATATTAACTCTATGTATTTGTCTCAAATATTATAGTGATTAGACCCAAAGCTTTATTAGGACTTAATAAGCTCTTTATCCTCACTTTAAATATTTAACTTAAAAGGGTACGACCTATGTTAATATCATGTTACTTTCATACGAGTAAAAATAATTTTATTAAATATGTATATAGCAACTAGCTTATATTATACTCAGTGTCTCGTAAAATATTGGATGAAATTCTGTTTAAAACATCACACCGTAGCTATAGATATAGTAAGCATGCTAGAACAATACCTACACATGAAACTGTCATCGTGGCTTGCAAGAGAGAATTTCGAAATCTTCGGCGTATCTCCTTGTAGCTTAATTGGACAAAACACAATTCGCGTGAAGGATGGGTTGTGGGTTCAAATCACGTCCAGGTCACTATTAAATAAGGTGACGTTTTCTTTTTTTAGTATTATATTTTATGATTGTTTTATGTTTTAAATTTACTGATATTGCAACAATATGGTTTGCTCACAATCTTAGTTAAATATAAATAAATAAGTAGGAACCTTAGCCACATCCATTCCTTCCACTACTATCCAACCCCTACTATTCTACCTTCTTAATTTAGATTTATATTTTTCCAATCAGTTCTCTTGGAAATGTCAAACTGAGTTTTTGACGAAAGCGCTCGAGTTCTTTAAAAATAATTGTGTAAAATTAACTGTGTTCAGAAATATTGATATTTGCAATCGTGAATTTTCACTCTGTGAATGTTCAGATATTAGAATTACTAAATAAGTATGACTTTATTGGCATCAAAATGTACGCCAGCATGTTATGCTTATATAAACAGTGAATACCAATAGGCGAGCTTATCACATATGCGATTCCAATCAATCGACCCTCCAAAATATCCAAGGAACCTCATTTATACATCATGTCTTCTTTAGCACCTTTGAGGCAGTGAAATATTTTCTATGTTCGACAATCAAAACACTCTCTAGAAGGAACGAAATTGAATAAAATCAAACGGTATAAAAATTTTAGATATATGAAAATAATGATCAGTGCATCAATTTAAAAAAAAACTGTTATAAAGAAAAAAAAACTATGGAAAACTTATGTGCAAAGACAGGAATAATAAGCAGCTGTTGTATCTTTCTGCCTACCTGACGAGTGATGGTATAACTTGATTAATACATATATTGTTTTAAGCAATTTTGCATTACTCTAAACTTATTTCTAACTATAATTTTTGATGATTTTTGTGTTGTTTTTTGTTTTTAATTATTAAAAAAAATGTATAACCATTATGTTATTGTTTGCTAGCAACGTGTTCGTCATATTACGCTTTGGTATTTTGTGGGACCTTGATTGGTTTGTTTATTGTTGAGATTTAAATCTCGATATTTATTATGTTTAACTGTTTGTGTCCCTTAAGACGATAAATAGATAAATAATCATAATCTTTGTATAGATTTTTCAGCAGAATTCAAGAGGAGATAGAATTAAGGTTGAGATTGTTTTTTTTCTGTCATATTCCAATCAATGAGTCAACGCACTATAAAGAAAATTATGTTACTTACAATCATACATACACACAAAATCAATCTAGTTATAATATATTTTTGATATTTTAAAATACAATTTTGAATAAAATTATCTTTGTCCTTCACATACTCCAAATTAGAGGTTTCCTTCCGTCTGAAACGTTTTTAATTTATTCTTTCATATGTTGGCGACCTTTATACGATTGGATTATCTAAGAGAGAGAGGGAGGGAGCAAAAGCTCTCCATAAATGTGGTTGAGAGTTTGTCTACCTACGTCTCAACCATATTCATAAATTGCCAAAATACAGGAATACATATTGAGTTACATAAAATAGTACATACCTATCATCATTCCACTTCCCTCATGGGGTAGGCAGAAAAGATAGAGCGATGCATCCTCCTGTCCCTTGCAAACACTTTTCGCAATTCCTTACTATTTTAATGCTCTCTTAGGATCTGGTCTGCATAGTTAAGCCATTTAATCTTCGGCATACCACATCTCCAAGTATATTATCTCTCAGCCATGTATATAACATAACATGCATAGACAATCCTCACATAGAATCTTGTATTATGGGTACTAACGCGACGACACAGATAAACAATGCACTAAACACATATGTACATGTAACACCAAGACCCAGGAAAATTTGAAAAAGGTCATTCTTCACTTTGCCCTGGCCAGGAATCGAACCCTTGACCTCGGGACTCAAAGGCAAGAGCGTTACCTCCAAGTTACCTGGCCGTCAATATAATGTTTGTCATTCTGTCTTTCTTCACTGTTTCCACATATCCAAACCACAATTCATAAAACATCACTTTTTAAGATGGGTATTTGTAAAATATAACGTTTTATATGGGGCATATAAAAACTCTCTCTATTCCCTGGGCGTCAGCCAAAGAAGTGTTATAAAAATAATTCTTAAAAAACCTATGAACCACCCAACCTCAGAACTTTTTAAAGAATTTCTGGTGCCCACATTGGATAATATTTATAAGAGAAAGGCAGTGGTCTCAGGTCTGTAAGGAGTATTTTGTACAAAAACTCCACTCTCCGGATGATATTAGTGCGTGTCCAAGACTGGGAGGCCTAATTAAGGTACCTCCCAGAAAAACATCTGCTGGACAACACCACTATACTCATTTGGGTGTTGTGTGGTACAATAAGCTAAACAGAGAATCTATGTTTGATTCTACTAAAATAAAATCGAGTTTTAAATTGAATCTAAAATATATTTTTAAATAGCTGTTCAACTGCTCTATTGTTGAGTTTTGTTGAGAAACTGTGTTTGGTTGCTATTTGTATTGTAGATATATGTTTGTTTTTGTTATTATTTGGTGAGCGCTATTGTTTTGTGTTAATTATATGAAATATGTTTAAACCCTCAAAGCACGAGCACTGCTCAATTTTGAGGGTCAAATATGTACCTACCTAATAAATGTGTTTTTTTTAGTAATAAGGTGTGTATGTAATATTATTAAATTGTTAATTTTATTTAAATAAAAATATTTGAATTTGATTTTGAATTAAGTCATGTAAGACCTTCAATTCAGCGATCAGGTATGCCACCTATCCTGAATGTCTAAATTTTTGCTGGCCATACTATACTATACCATCACGGCCTATCCCACAAGTGGGGATATCCCACTATATCGATATCCTACGGCATATCCCACGTTTGTTGGCACGAAGACGAAAAATTGCATGCTTGAATTTAATATATAATCTTTATTTCATATTTTATACATACAATTACAATTCACATTTATCAAATCACATATAAATATATATTCATAAAAACTGTGCAACCAATGAGCGAAGCCCGTTAAGTCATTGAAATGACTTGTCAACAGGCTCCACTCATCTCCACATCCAGCTTATAACCAAAAAAAGTTAAATACAACTATATTAATCCTATAAATGCCTACAAATCCATTTAACACTCACACTACAGTTATATGTACATATTTCTATTTTTTCTGAGCCAATTCTTAAATAATAATTTTAATTTTCCAATCTTGTCACACTTTTTTATGCAGAGTGCATAAAAAAAGTGTGCACTCCAGAGTGCGATCACCATACTTATTGTTGGTTTTAGGTATTTTTAAACCTTCATTTTTTGTGAACCGTGTATTATGAATATGTATTAATCTCTTTTTAAATTTATTGTCCCGAAAATTCTCCATACCCAATTTATAACAAAAAATAGCCCTAATAGTTAGCAATTTCAACTCTCCAAAATATTTATACGCATCAAAATGTCTATTTGGTCCTGGCATATAGTCAGAAATTAACCTAATTATGGAATTCTGCTTGTTTTGAACTTTCTTCAGGTTTGTTTGTGTCGTCTTACCCCAAGCAGACAAACTGTACATGAATGAATAAGTGAATACTTTTTTTTAAGTTCTGAAGTGATCCAATCTGCTTGATATGCTTTAAATTTTAAAACCGGTAAACTTCATATACCTTGGACCGAAAAAGTCAGTAACATCGAAGTACTTAGGAGAGCCAGAGCCAAAAGAGAGCTGTTGTCGATTGTCAAAGTGAGGAAGGTCTCATATTTGGGTCACGTGCAAGATCGAGGGAAGACGGGGAGTTGGCAGAAAGCAGATGTCCTGGCTGCGCAACATAAGGGAGTGGACCGGAATCCGGACAGTGGATGACCTGTTCAGAGCAGCACAGGACAGGGAGGTTTTCGCCGGAGTGATCGCCAACGTAAGAAACATGCAAACTGTCCTCTCCGTGCCAATATAAAATCAAGACATTCAGGATGGGTGGCAAACCTCATCGCTGAATTTAAGATGTAAAATGTCTCAATTTTTTCGAACACCTGCCTTTTACATGTTGTTTGTTTGCATGTTTCTTACATGCAGCTGATCTGCTGGCTACCCCACTTGTGGGATGTGCCGTGATGGTATGATGATGATGATGATGATCGCCAACGTCGGGGGGACCTGACATAACACAAGAAGAAGAAACTTTGTAGATAAAATGTTCCTTTTAAGTAAATAGCAAAGTCATCAACATAACCAAGTTCTAGGTATTTGTATTTCAATAGAATTCTTTCAATATAACACATATATAATTGTATGTACAAGACGGATCTTTATTTACAATGCGTTATGTGCAGATATTCTAGAAAAAAAAAATCTATACCAGAACTTTTGTCCAATGGTAGTATAACCACCATTATTATTAAAAACCATTTCTATACGATGAAACTTTAATCAAATACTCATAGTCCATCGTGCCTTTTATTTGTTGCGTCTTCTTCTTTCTTGCTTTAAGGCAAAGCACCCGACTTCGAGTGAATTATGCCTATAAATCTCAAGCTATTTCAACCGTCTCCAAGCATCAATATGAGGGTACATAATCATAAAACTGAAAAAAAAAACAATCAAACAAACCATGTAGACATCAAGAAATACACGCAACATGAAACACAAAATCAATAAGCGCACGTTTTGCAGAAAATTAAATCAAAAGATTCGTGTTGAAATTTACAACAGTTACCGAGCGTACACCCAGAGAGAAGGAAAGCGGTGTGTCCCCCCTCTCGCCAGAGTGAGACCAAGTATTCGCGACATTACGTCAAACAAGGACAGAAAGATACACACTCACTGCCCCTTTTAAATGTTAACAGCTGTGTTGAGCGTAAACAACAGGCAGGGCCGCTACCAGAAAACAATTTAATCATTAACTTCAAATATTTTTTTTTACATTTTTACATATTCATATTTTTTTTATAGTTTGACTTCAAGAAATATTACCCGTAAGAAAATAAACAAATCCATTAACAACAAATTTATCAAAATTATGAATAGTCAATATCGTCCTCATCATACTCTTTTGTCATACTTTTTCAAATGATTCACTATAATAAAATTAATTCTAAAATCATTAAGAGCTAAAAGAGACTGGACATTAATGGGGAAAGTGATGCAAAACTCTTTAATGTTTTCAATGAAATCGTGGTTTGGTAACAAAGGACAATTAAAGAATATGTGGTCTATTGTCTCTTCCTCATTCCCACATTCACAAGTGGAGTCGATGATCACTCCAATTTTGGCCAGGTGGAAGCCCAGGACGACATGACCCAACCTGAGACGAGCCAGAAGTGAAACATTGAGCTTCGGAATTTTATAGTTCTGGAACCAAGGCCGAGAAGGGATATCACTTTGTATTGCCTTGTAGTGTTTTCCGGTTAACGAGTTTTTAAAAATATCATCCCAATCATTACGAATATTCTGTTCCACAACATTGCAGCAATCTGCAATAGGCAAAACGAAAGAATGTGGCCATAATCCGCATTTACACGCTTCCTTGGCAAGAAGATCAGCTTTTTCGTTTCCACTGATCCCGACATGGGACGGAATCCAAACGATTGTAATAATGATATCTCTTTTTGATGCTAAGCACAAGAAGTTCTTAATGTCCCCTATAATATGGTTGCTCATAGAAGATTTTGAATTGGAATTTAAACATTTTATGAGACTTAAGGAATCCGTAAATATTACCGTACGGGGCAAGGATAATTGCATGACTTCCATCAGAGCCTCCTTCAAAGCCACGCATTCAGCTGTGAAAACAGATGCCATCTGAGAGAGCTGAAACATATGATTTATGTCTAGGGACGGAATGCAGAAAGCTGCACCACACTCTCCACCCGAAGCCTTTGATCCATCCGTATAAACTCGAACAAATGAATCCCATCTTTCTTCTACTTTTTGATTGAACAGAGCATTGACAGTATGTGGAGACATTGAAGAAAATGATTTATTGATACCGATCGATTCCACAATATCTGGAGAAAAAATAGTTGATTCAAATGGAATTGAGAATACTGGGGGCAAAGAGGAAATTGAAGCAGAAAATTCATTGGAAATAGTTTCATATATTGAGCATAGCAACGGAGGTACTTTTGTACGCCAATAAGGGTCATTTTGACAGCTTTGCTGGAGAGTTTTTAGCTTGGCCATGATAAGATGATCACATAAACCTCTTTTGAGAAGAAAATTGAATGCAAGAGACTTTCTGCGCAATGGAAGTGGTTTTTCCACGCATTCTGCCTGTAAAGCGATCAAGGGCGAAGATTTCATAGCTCCCAATATGAGTCTTAGGCATTTGGACTGAATTCTCTCCAATTTTATTGAGAGATATGTTGGAAGTGGATCCATAATAAAACTGCCATAATCCAAATGACTACGCACGAGAGCACAATACATCATTTTCATAGACGAAGGATGTGCTCCCCACCATACTCTAGAAACAGCTCTCATAATGTTAATATTTTTCTCGCATTTTAATATCGTTTTTTCAATGTGCATGTTCCAATGAAGCTTACGATGGATAGTCATACCAAGAAATTTTACTGAATCACTAATAGGAATCATTGTGCTATCACATTGGACGGAAATGTCTGGGATTTTATGTTTATTAGTAAAAATTACTACTTGGCTTTTGGAAGGAGACAATGACAATCCGGCGTCCGCAAACCAAGGATGAATAAGGCTCAAAGCATTTTCCACTTTACCAACTGCTCGCTTCATCAGCTTATCACTACAATAAATTACAAAGTCATCCGCGTATTGCAACACACTGCATTCAGAAGGAACACAGAACTGAAGATCCTGGGTATAAACGTTAAACAAGAGAGGACTGAGAGATGATCCTTGAGGTAAGCCTCTGCTTACCGTTCTTTCTACTACTTCTCTGGGAGTGTCAATGAAGAGCTTACGATTACACATAATATTAAAAATCAAACGACCTATGATATCTGGCACTCCCAGGGCCGTCAACTTAGTGAAAAGCATTGGAAGTAAAACATTGTCGTAAGCACTTGAAACATCCATAAAACAAGCCACCATAACTTCACGTTTAGCTTTAGACACCTGAGCATCTGTAATTAGGATACTCAGATTGTCCAAGCATGATTTACCTTTTCGAAAGCCAAGTTGCCAGTGAGGGAGTAAGTTGTTTGTCTCCAAAAACCATTCCAATCTCCCTTTAATCATTTTTTCTAGTATTTTAAGAAAACAGCAAGATAGTGCAATCGGTCTATAAGATTGTCCTAAGGATGGATCTTTACCTGGTTTAAGAATTGGTATGACTATTTGTTGTTTCCATGATTCAGGAACGTGGCTGGTTTCCAAAATATGATTGAACAATTTCAAAAGTTTCAAGAGGAATGGTTCTGGGAAATGTCTAAAAAAAGAGTAAGGGATATTATCCGGGCCAGGAGATGAATCACCAGTAGATTGAATTGCGTGAGTCAGCTCGTTTAGAGTGAACTGGGAGGAAAGAAGACATCTTTCTTCTTTGAGAGATGAGCTCTCTTTCACCATTTCTGATTTGTTAAATACATACGCCGGAGCAAGTTTCTCCACGAAATCTTCCACCCAATCCAAGCACTGAAATATATTAGGTTTTGGTGAAAGAGATCCTCTGAATTTGTGTATTGAGGACCACACCTCAGAACTAGGGGTATCTGGTGAGATGGAAGAACAAAAATCATACCAGCCCTGCCGTTTCTTTTTTCTAAGCAATTTTTTGGTTTGGGCTTGGATGTTACGGAACAACAAGTAATTTTCCAGAGATACATGCCTCTTGTACTTTTTTAACGATGCGGATCTCTGCTTCACCATATTTGTGCACTCCGCATCCCACCAAGGAGGGGATGACTTTTTCCTTTTATTGAAATTTTGTTTGGGAATTGAAGCATCAGCTGCATTAATTATGTCTAAAGCCAAGTCATTTGCAAAGGAATCTATGTTGATAGAACTATCGTCAATCAGACATTTGGAGAGGGTGCATTTATTTAATTGATTTTCAAAGAGAGCCCAATCTGCCTGATTGGTTTTAAATCCCATTCTCAGTTGTGGTTTATGGGGTTGAGTTCTAGTATTATTAATAAATAAGTGAATCGGGTAGTGATCGCTTGAATGTGAATCGTTCAAGATCTCCCAAGATAATGAAGCGGACAGGTCGGCGGAACAAATAGATAAGTCAACCGCACTTGGACTTTGATTAGGCAAAGGGACTCTGGTTGGTTGACCATCGTTCAGAATAAATAAATTCTGATCATCCACAAATTCCAAAATCGCTCTCCCTGCCGGGTCTGTGGAATTACAACCCCATAATGGGGAATGGGCATTGAAATCACCCAATAAAATATATGAAGATGGAAGGGTGGAAACAAAACTTCTCCAATATATAGAATTAAGAACGGTTCTTGGAGGAAAATATACTGAAATAATTACTATATTGAGAATCTTAGCTGCTACTATTTGGAAATCAGGGTTAGGAAGAGTTTGAATAGCAGAGAAATGAATGTTGTTTTTAATTAGAAGTGCGGCTCCGCCTCCGACTCTACCATCGGAACGGTCGTCCCTTAGGCAAACGTAGCCAGGAAATGACACAAATGAATCTGCGGAAAACCAAGTTTCCGAAATAGCCGCTACGTCTGCCTGATATTTTTTCAGGAGGAAGATGACATCATCTCTATTTCTTACAGCACTGCGACTATTCCACTGAAGTAAAGACAGATTATTAATTTTCTGGATTGTCGGAGCCATTATAAGATATCAATTTAAGAAGGGAGAGGAAGGAATTCTTAACATGAGCAGCGTTCGCAATATCAGAATTTTGGGATGAGAGTACTTCTAGAACCATAGAAATCAAAGATTTCAGAAAATTCCTGTTATCGGAGTGAAAATCGTTACATAGATTTTCAACAATTTTTTCAGTTGGAATATTATTTTGAAGAGCGCATCCATCCGGAGCGGAAGATAACATGGAACCATTTGGTGAAATCAAAAAGGAATTGTGTTCTGCTTGATTATAAGAGAGAGATGCAGGGTTTTTTGGGGTTCTAAAAACAAATTTGCCTCGTGAAGGAACCATTTTGGTTATGTTACGGGAGGTAGTTTGTTTGAAATTATCAACCTTAGTTTTTTCATGGGTTATGGGACCAGGGTTTGATACAGACATTTTAAGAGCATTGGCATAAGACAATTTTTGTTGGGGATGAAGCTTAGAGGCTTGGAGATAAGACATGTTATTCAGAGCCATGGACTGTTTTATTCCCCTTTGTCTTTCGTACTCTGGACATGATAAACTAATTGCGTTATGCGGACCTCCGCAGTGAAAACATTTAGGCTCTGATGTGCAGTCTTGCGCAGAATGATTTTCGCCACATTTAAAACACTTTTCCACAGATCTACACATTGTTTTGGTATGACCAAAACGAAGACACCGGAAACACTGGATAGTCGGATAAAAATATGTTTCCACCGGGAAACTATTGAAAAAGATATAAATATGATTTGGGAGGCTCTGGCCTTCAAAAGTCACAACTATTGTGCTCGAAGGTTTCCAGACCACACTGCCAGTGGATCTGTCTTTGTAGTTTAGTCTTCGTATCTTTAATACCTCCCCCACACCGGGGTTCGAATGCTCAATAGAAGATTTTATTTCCTCGTCTGAGATATTCACGGACACACCACGTATTAAACCCATTCGAGTTATGTTAAATGTGGGAATAAAAGCCTTATACGTAGAATTGGAATTTATGTATACATTTTTTATAAAATCGTTTGCTGCCTTTCCAGTAGTGAATTCCATGGAAAGTCGAAACTTACCCTCGGCCTTGATGGACCCATTAACGATGTGAGGGATATTTTTTGAAAAGAGAAATCTTCCGAAATCCATTGGGTGGATTTGTTTCCCAGATTCCGTATACTGTACAAAAACGATGAACGGACCACTGGACTTCATTGAATAAAAATGTTCTCGGATGGGAGGTTCTGAGGTGTTTTTAGAAGTAGAGGCTCTGGATAGATTTAAATCTTTATCCTCTACTGATTCTGACATTTTCCGTTTCTTTACATTAATATCGGGAGGATCTGGTGGTATTGGGGGTACAGGAGGGTTCTCCATCCTTAATGCGTACTTCTCTCAAGATGAGAGAGAGTATGTTAAAAAAAAAAATACAAACAAAAAGAAAAATCTACAAGTAGAAAATAGAAAAAAACATAAACCGGCCCTGGGCCAGAAGAAATTAAAAATAAAAATGAAATACAAATAATCTGAACAGTAATACTCAGCTGACTGATATGCGGGTCTCCGGCAAAAACACGTCCTACCGTCACCAGAGCCGCTATTCTCGTTGGTTTACTGTCTCTAGATAAGGATCCTTAATTAAAGATAGCTGTCCCTTGCGAAAGATAAATTGGTATTCTCGATGTATCGAAGTTAAGGACAATGCACTTTATGGATAGGTGTCTCTAATTAAGGATTTTGACATAGGCAACATCGCATTCACCATAGTAACATTGAGTTACTATGGTGAATAAATTAGTAATAATTAGGTTATTTCCCACATTTCGGCTCAGAGCCGCTATTCTCGATCCATTTTTAAAAGATAAGGACAGTAGTAAGGACAGCTATCTCTAGTTAGGGATAATTGCTATTCTCGTTTAAAATTTTTGACATAAGGAATCCTTATCATAGAGATAATTGTGAACATTGTCTTTAAAATTATCCTTAAGTTAGCGCCGGCATTTTACCCAGCGCTATCTCGTAAGGATACCATCTGTCAGTGGGAAATAACCTAATTATTACTAATTTATTCACCATAGTAACTCAATGTTACTATGGTGAATGCGATGTTGCCTATGTCAAAATCCTTAATTAGAGACACCTATCCATAAAGTGCATTGTCCTTAACTTCGATACATCGAGAATACCAATTTATCTTTCGCAAGGGACAGCTATCTTTAATTAAGGATCCTTATCTAGAGACAGTAAACCAACGAGAATAGCGGCTCAGAACACTCGACTGAATCTATTTGTTGCGTCATACTATAATAAATTAACTGAACCCCATGTTTAATTTATCACTTATTAAAATGTGAATTTGATAATTGGATAAGTGTATGTGGCGGCCTCGAAGCTTCCACAACATTCCGCCGCACACCCATGCGCAGGCGCAGCGCACCGTCGCACAGCGGCGAGCCGCGGTTGGAGCGCCGACTAATCAGTCGTCTCCTGCTACCCGCGATGTGCGCATACCTAGTACTTGTGTCTTTCTTACATTAACTGTTGCTGGCGATTATTATATAGCGCCATATTACTTGTAATCTTTTGACTTATTAATTATTAAGATTTAATATTGTAATTCGTGATCGTTAATTACATGTAAGTACCAAACACTAATATCTCTCATTTCTGAAACCTGATTCCACAATCCTTCTTATCAGATCCTCAATCTGATACGGGGGATAGAACTTTGATGAGAAATTATTATAAAAAATACACCTTCTGATAATTAAACTCTTTTAGCTTAATCACTTATTTATTCTTTCATTTGGAGTCAATCTTAAATACACAAAGGTAAACGCCGAACGACTGGCATACCTATATATACCTAATCAACCTTAGGTGAACAAGAACGGCCCCATAAAACTGGTGAACCCGACTTTGAACACAGTAATATTTAAATACTATAATAATATCGAAGAGTAATATGTAAAGTAATTAATATTAAATTCCTAATACCAAATTGGTAGCCGTATTTTCATATTTTAAATATACCTATTATAAAATCTACCGTGGGTAGCACTTTTTTCTGCTGAATACTTAACTGACTAACCCACCGACTACCCACCTCTTATCATCAAATATACCTTTTTCTTATCATAGAACAAATACATATAATTAATTATTTAATCTCATTAAACATTATCATACTTCATCAAAATCAATTTTAAAAATATTTTAAAAGGAATCAGAGAGAGATTGGTGTTTTCGCGTCAATTTAACTTTAAGCTATAATAACAGACACACATCTATGCGCACAGGGTTGGGAGACGACTCCGAAGGAAACACACTCCAGCGCCTTTTTTTATTTCATTCAATGGAGCCCCTTCGTAAGCGCATCTTTTTGCGCGTCAAGCGTCATAATACGCGTCATGCGCATCAAGCGCATATGTAAATAAATGAAAATCTTTATTGATTGAGTCGACGTTGATTTTGTAAAACTCCATTATATTGATATAATGAAAACAAAATTGTTTTTGGTTTTACTATGATTTATTTGTTAACTCTTATCCGTTCCCTAGGATAAAGTCAGTCAGACGATCTCTACGCCCTGCGCGGCCTCCATACAAATACTATGCAAATGCTCACATTCCGCGTGATTTATTTATCGTCATTTTACCTATTTAATTACATCATAACACAATGATTGTGTTTCAATAATAGAAAGGACACATTCAAAATTTGGAATAATGCTATGTTATTGGTTTTGAACATCACAAAGATCTTAAGATGAATAAAAAAAAACAATGCGTTAAATAGACAAAAAAACACAATACAGTTTATATATCATTTGACTCAAGTTGAAATAATACGCAGTACAAGATGTGTAAATGACAATAGATATAGAAGAATAATATAAAATAGATTGATTCATTGTTTTTGACATTTTTTATAAAAAAGGTATGTATTTAAGTACTTAGCAGAGTCTCAGTAATAAAAATAGGGTTGTAAAATCTTAAAAACATTAAAATGAATGAAATACCATGCAGACAGAAAACAATGATGACAATAAAAATAAAGAACCAATATAAAACAAAGAAATGAAACAATAATGTGCAATTGTTAAATGCACTAGTGAAGGATGACTTAAGTATTCATTATGGTTTTCAAAATAATCTTTGTGGTTACGCAATTTAGTGACTACCCAAAAAATGATTATCCAATAGCATTCATAAAAACCATTGTTAACCATTATTCAAAAATAATGCACACTACAGTGTTAAAAAAAAGAATAGTCTATTGTTATTATCGTAGATTATTATTTTTGTATTTAGAAATACATTCTACATAGTATTAGTAAAACTTAAATGGTAGTCTTTGATTTTTTTTATTATTATTGAAATAAAAAGTGCGAGTTACTACGTGTTACCCGTATTTCATTATTATTTTGATTTGACTATAAGGTATGATACCCATAATGTAGTTTTTACGGCACGGGAAGGACAACCTGTATAATAATTTAATGCAGTTAATTTAGCAAGTAACCGTAAAACAATACACACTATCATCTAAGTATTTTATATTACATGATTCATAAGTTGTTTGTAATTTTGTACTGACACGGAGAGGGCGACTTGTATATTTATCACACATAGTTCATCTGCTGATTACCCTATTTGTGAGATATATTTTGATAGCACCTATAAATATATATGTTTTCTATGTTCACCTGCAATACCTCTCTATTTATGTATGATCCACCTAAATAAAATGTTTCTTGAGTACATACAAATACTTACAGTATTTCATTACCTGAATTATAACACATTTATTATTATAAATTAATCTCCATCATAACTGGCAATATCAATTTTATTACCAAAATTTAGCACATTTTACCAAATCGTTTTTCTTACTGAAAAGAGCGCTGATCTCTGTACAAATGTTGTATCACGATTTCATATGAGAAAATCCATTTTCTTTACAAGTATTGCTTCTACTAGCCATTTCATGCAAGGAAACAGATCGAAAAAACAATGTTTCGAAATGAATGTCTGCCATTTGGTCCTCTTTGTCTATTACATGTGAAATTAGCGTGAGAAGAAAGATTCTAATTCAACAAAATGAGATCTTATTGAACATAAAATCTTAATAAATAATGATTATATTGAAATCATTGCAGACAAATTAATACGTAATATTATTTGAATAATTTAATTTATTTATAAATGTGCACATGTAAACATGTATTATGAAGGTAAAAACATATAGTGTAGTATGTCCACATTTAATAAATTATATTTTTTTCCCACATTTTTGTCAGTAACACTGAAAATAAGTCTAGTAATGGCAAGTTTCAGATTTTATAAATTCTGTCGAAGATTTATTATATTACTAATGACTACAAAAACTATTTTTTGCTGTAAAAGTATTACCTATAATAATGTGACTAAAGACAATAAAAAAAATATTCTTACAAACATAATTTAAACACTTTGTAGAAGTCATCACAGCTGGAATTCATAAAATATAAATGAATACTTTACTCAAAACAGCTGAAATGTGTTGGTGATTTTAGCGGCCCTAGAGAACGGTCTCCGTATGATTTTTGAAAAAGTTAAATAAAATCGATTCTAAGAACTATAATCCAACTTTTTTTTCATAAATAGTTTACTGACAAATCATTCCAGGAATACTGAAAATTATTTGGCGATAAAGTGATATTTAGTAGTATTTTTATTGATTTTCAATCAATTTTTGCCTAGGAGGCCCCAAAAAACGGATGGCGGTTAAATAAGTAACCAGGTTTCGACCTATGAGGTCATTGTCAAAAAAAAAATCATAGTAAAAAAAAAAAAAATTTTTTTTCATTATATCAAGAAAATCTTTATTCTATTGGTCAGACGTTCATAAGGTTATCGTCATTTTACGTGGAATAAATGAGATTTTTTTTAAATTATTTAATTTCAATAAACGTATTTTTGACATATAAGTTGTCAGAAAAAACAATCGTCGCATTATTTTTTATCTTTATTATGTAGAAATTATTCTGGATAAAATCGAAACACAAAGAGTTTTATCATTCTATAAATGATGCTGGATCATTTTTTAGCTCCCTTTTATTTAATTATTCACATTTCATTGATAAATCAATACAAACTATCATATATGTAAACGTCAGTTCTAAAATTTAATGTAACTAGTGCAAGTCTTTTAATTATAAATTATGAAATACGCTTGTGACATAAGAATAAGTCGAGAGAAGAACTTTAATAATCCGCTTGAATGTCTAAAAACTTTTCTATCATGTTCTAAATTTTTAATTATATATTTTGTTTCTCATTTTGAGTCGTGGGTATCGTTAAAACATGAAAACATTAATTGTCGTAGACTTGTCGGACACAAAATAAGCCATCGACGTTTCAATGAATAAAAAGACTTTATTGTTCACGGACAATACTTACGAACCGTGGCATGAAAAATATCGCAGACTGGAAATTTTTCAGCATCGTTCTTTTCTTTGCAAACATAACAATGGATCAGAAGGAAGAAAGGATGATGACAGGAGAGGAGGAAGGAGTGAGGAGTGAGAAGGGAAAGTGGGGATTTCAGAGTACACAGGAGAGTATATTTCAGATAGTAGTAACACAGAAAAGAAAGCTGCGAAAAGAAACGAAAATATAGTTCATACATGCTTCGTATATTTTGATATCTATAGTGAGTAACTATAGTGCTACAGTATTTAAGCCAACATTAAAATGCCCTTATTTCTATGTAGTCACATTAATGCAAAATAATATATATATCCTTATTTTTATAATGTGAAATCCTTGGTAAACAATAGGTCTCCCAGTCTTCTTTGTAGATTTTCAAGTGACCAACAAAATAAGGCTTGTGCTTGTAAAATCTTACGTATAAGACAATTAAATTCTTCAATTAAACGATTAAGAATGTCAGTCATCCTTAATATCTTATTTTTACTGGCATAGGTATATAGTGCAATCTGCATGCTAATTACTTGTAGCTATTTAGCTGGCTACCCCACTTCCGTGGGATAGGTATGCCTTATTGTTATGGTAGATATTTATATGATTATAAAAATACCTAAAAAAAAAAAAATGGAATTTGGTCTTGATAAATGTGCAATTTTAAATGTAAATAAAGGAAAAATTACACAAGCACCAAATGTTGAAAGAGATGAAATAAATATTAGAGTGTTAAATTTAGATGATCAATATAAATATTTGGGCCTAAATGAATTATTATGTTTAGATCATAAAATATTAAAAAATGATATTAAGAAAAAATTTCTTATCAGATGCAAAAAAGTTTTAAATACATATCTTTCGGGACACAATAAAATAAGGGCAGTTTATACATGGGCAATTCCTTTATTATTGTATACATTTGGGATACTCAAATGGAACCAGACGGAGCTGGATGTCATCGACAGAAAGTTCAGAACCATGATGACAAGGTATCGTATACATCATCCAAGATCATCTATAATGAGACTCTACCTCCAAAGGAAATTGGGAGGAAGGGGCTTATTGAATATTAAAAATTTACACAATCAGGAAATTCAATCTTTAAAAACTTTTTTTCAAAATTCTAGGAATAAAGATGGGTATGATGATATAATATCTTATGATCAGGGTTATTCACCGTTGTGTTTGTCGAACTCAAGTGTCTCACTACCGATATTGAATAATGATGATAGAATGGACATATGGAAATCCAAGTCTCTCCATGGTCGATTCTATGAAGTGTTAACATCTCAGAATGTTGATACTGTGGATTCGGTCCATTGGTTGAGATTTGCAGATCTTTTTGGCGAAACCGAAGGATTTGTTTGTGCCATTCAAGACCAAGTAATAGTCATAAACAATTATTCTAAATTTATAATGAAACAAAATATTTCGGATAGATGCAGAGCCTGTTATCGGGAGGGAGAGACATTAAGACATATTTTGTCTGGATGTTCTCTTCTTTCCGGAACAGACTATTTGAAAAGACATGATCAGGTAGCAAAAATATTACACCAAAATTTAGCTTTGAAATTTAAATTAATTGAACTGGAATCAAAATTACCATACTATAATTATTGTCCAGTATCGGTACTTGAAAACAATGACACTAAACTCTACTGGGATCGACCAATTCAAACTGATCGAACTATTATAGCTAATCGACCAGATATTGTGTTGGTTGATCGCAGATGCCGTAAAACATACATCATAGACATCACTATACCGCACGATGAAAATTTAAATAAAGCTGAGCAAGATAAGATAATAAAATATCTTGATCTTGCTCATGAAATCAAAGATATGTGGAGTCTGTCAAGCAATCTCAGAAAACTGGGAGTAGATGACAGGCTCAAATACAGCATGCAGAAGGCCGTACTTCTATCGTCCACCAGGATAGTAAGAAGGTTTTTGTCCCTGTAGCTCTGTAAGTGATCTCCCATGATTGTACTTTTTCATAGAACATCATCGAAGAATCAACTCGAATAATGTTGGGGTTCTACATTTGAATATACCTAAATTTATTTTAATATTTTATGGTTTTTGTTATTTAATGTTTTATTTAAATTTTATTGTTAATCTTGTATTGGGTTCAAATGTAGAATCTAATATTGTTTTGATTAATAAATGAGATATGAGATAATAATAATAGACAACTTATAATGCGCCGTTTTGTGGAATAAATCCACTTCAAGGGCGCATCCTAAAATATTGTGTTAATACTTGTAACTTAATCCTAAAACATATGTATTTATGAGCAGATTATATTGTAAACTACACATATAAAATAATAACAACGAATTTTACAATTTATATCAGTTAGGTATATGATACGCCAAACAAGTGTGTTTTCAACCGACTCTTAAACAAAGCAAGAGACTGTGTCTTACGCACTTGTTCAGGAAGATCATTCCACATGGATGGTCCAGCCGAGCTGAAGGCTCGATAGGAATATTTTGGTCTTCCTCTTACACTGACCTCCGTCAGCCTGACACCTGCGTCAGAGCCTGATCTAAGGGTGGCTTGCCTTTGATTTGGAACCTGTTGTCTACAGAGATCGGAAATGTATGATGGGGACATATTGTGAATGGACTTGAAAACTGTTAGGCAAATCTTTTTGCATTGTATGTACATATCTCTTCTTTGAAAACTGATTACATAATGTGTTATTCTTTTTGCAAATATCATATATTATTTTATCATCTTCATCATTATCACAGTAGGCAGAGTAACATTTTTATATTATTTTTTTTAAAAAATGTTATAGTTAAAAAATATTATATACCTATAATACACTTTGCCTGTCCTTGTCATACAAATACATATACATTGTTATCCCTTTCGCATGGTAATTAATAATTTCTTAGAATTAGTTACTGATACATACCACATTGTAATATTATACTATACTCTCTTATCATTGTTATTGTAAATATTTTTATATATATGAATATTGTTGTATTTTAAAATCAGATTGACAATGTCCTCATAAGACGAAAGACGTCTCTCTCATCGAATAAATCAATAGTAGAATAAAACACTTGTTTTATTTATTTCGATATGGAATTCTACTACCTAAACACCGACACAGTGAACCATTATTGTACTTATTTTCTATTTCAATTATCTTAAATTATGAATCAACTTTAATAAAAACATTCCAATAAGAAAACAAAAATCAGTCTGATATTATTTAAGCCATACGAATTAAACTAGAAACAATCTACATAATTACAGTTTACTATGATATAATTATGTAATTTGCTGTTACTTGTGTTTTTATTATATTGTAAAAGCGATCAATTTTAACGAGCTTAGGTATTTTGCATCATTGATGAGCTTAGCATATTTTTTTGATATAGAGAAGACAATCGAGCTTTAATTTTAGCCTATTTATTGGAGATATCATTATTTTTTTGATAAATATGTATTTATTTATTTATTTATTTACAATTATATACGGCGTGAGCCTTTTACATGTTGAAATTATGAGACAGAGTACAAAAGCATACTCTTACACATTACCAATTCACATATACACAAGTCAAAGTTTATAAAATTACACATCAAGGTCAGATATGTATGTAGATACATAAATGGTAATTCAATTATAATTTATTAAAACACCGTCTGAATATCTTTCTTTTGAAAAATACTCTAATTGTAGGTATAAATGCCTTGGCATTAAATTACTTTATTATTTCACTTAAACAAAAGTTTGTTTTAAGTATGAAACTTTGCAAATTAGTAAATAAACAGTAACATAATAGATATTTACTAGGTACAAAGCTTTATTCTAATGCTTTATGTAAATAAAAATAATAATTAGTTAGTCTTTTCAAGGAAGTAATTAATTAATACTAAAAAGCTTTGAAAGTAAAATTATTATATTTTGAAAAGTATTATTTTTCTTTAAACTATGAGAGCTTTCCTGAATTCATTGGTCGGGATTGGTATGTTCGAGTGTTTCCAAAAAGAAAGGTTTATTTGAATTTTAACTTTACACGTGATTTTTTCATGCATAAATTAGGCTAAAAAAGGGGAATCTCAAATTTATCAGGAGTAGACTAAGAGGAAAATTGGCTTTCGTACAGGAGAGCTTGAGAGTGGTCTGGGAAGAAAATGTATCTACATATGCTTTTTAAAATAATTAAAAAAAACATATGGAGATAAAAGTGTTTTATTTATAATGATTTAACATGAACTTTCAACAAGTAACGTCGGTCAACAACGTGAGCTATAAAGGTAATATTTTTATACTATACTATACCCTAACGCCGTGTCCCAAGTGCGGTATGCACAGAGAACGGAACGCCAAATAGATCTCTCCTTACACACTTCCTTCACATTCGTACAATTTCTCATGCATGCACGCACGTTGGTTCTTCTTACTCAACACACGGCCGTCCTTGAAAATTTGTTCCACGTGATCTAACCACGTAGTTCTCGGACACCCGCGCTTCCTCACACCCTTTCTTTCAAACAAGTTTTCATTTTTCGATAAATAATTCGCTACGATCGAACAAATAATTCGATATTCAATTAAATCAATACAAAAAAAATTGGCCAAGTCCTCTCTTCCTCACACTATATCTTTCAGGATGTCCACGCTTCCTCATACTCTTTCTTTCAGACAAGTATATCCTCGGTGTCATTCTTACCTCGTTCATTCGTTCAACATGTCCAAACCATATACCTACCAACCGTCTCCAACAATATAGGTTGATGATTAAAACTACGTGAAATTCATAAAAGGATTGCTTTTTCCTTCTGTTTTATACAAATGCTTCCTCTTTGGCTTTCTACTCATTTCTGTTTGGAGCATGCCGTGTCCATTTTGTTTCTGCAATTTTCCTTATTTTAAGGTTTCCTAACAATCTCCTTTCTATGCCTGGTTGTAATTTTAAAACTTTTTCTACCTTGTGCAGGAAGATCTGGCAAAATGCCAACTTTAAAGAAAATAATATTTTACAAAAATATTTTAATGTAATGAAAAAGGTTTTCAACCACTATGTAATATTCATACCTATGATGTTTTAGTACTTGCGTTCGACTAATTTACCTACGTCAACATTTGCAAGTAGGTTTCTATTCAAACGCTAGCAATGTTTTGCAAGTTTGCAAGTACCACTGCACCTTTCTTCGCCGGGCACTAATTTAAAAGTCGAGAAATTAAAAATGTGAGTAATTACTGTTTTTTCTTTCAAAGTTTTTTTCGCAGTGGAAATTTATATAAATTACAAAACATTTTCTACAGGTTTTAACGATGATTCATTTTACTGAGAGTCAAATCTTACATCGATATTTTTAACGTTCACTAGTTGTCATATTTAAAAAAAAATATATGTAACTTATTAAAATGAAAATAAAAATATTTTTAACGGACTACTATTGAAAAAAATTTCAGATCTTGCCCTAGTAAAAACGCTCAGTCTCTCGCGTAGCATAGAATAACAAATTAAATTCATTTAATCATTGTATTGTATTTGGAACAACTTTGTGAAAGTTTATTTTGAAGAAATTAAAATAGAATAAAAATAAAAACACTACCAAACTTTCACTTTGATGAAAATAAGATTAAGACCATCATTAGTGAGCTTTTCTTAGAAATAAAATATAAATTATCACAGCATTTTCTATAAGTGGGGTGGTCAGCGGGCCGACTACCTACATGTTATAAGCTTGTTAGTCATCATCTCCATGCCAATTAAATAAGCCATTCAGGATGGGCAACATACCTCACCGCTGAGTTGAATATTAACTTTTTATTTATCTTGAGAAGAGAAAAAAATAAGCGATTGATCATCAAGGACAAGATAAAGCATCAAAAAGGTATTGGAAGAAGACGAACCTCCTATAGCTCCATTATACATGAATAGACTGAAGCGTCAAGGAGCTGTTTGCCTGAGATTGGGACACATTCTACCAAGTGATTGCCAACGTCCAGGAGACCCGACACGACACCTGAAGAAAAAGAAATTTAAGCTTCTTAACGCACGATGTTTAAAAAATACCTATCATCTACTTATGCTTAGCGGGAATTTCTTCCTTTGAATAAGGATGAGCTTTCACTCTGTCCTTATTCATTTTGCTGATATTCTTAAATCATCAATGCTTTTACACGTTCCCTTATTAGTCTAACACCTCACACTGTCCATCACTTAAGATAATGGGGGTTATTCTGAACATTCGACCGGTTGCTTGCAAACGATAGTATTGCGTTCCATCCAACTTTTTAAACGACAGTCGAATGAGGATGTATTGTGTATGGGTGTCGCATGGCAACCGATAGTATCGAATCAGATGCAATTCGATACTGTCGTATTTTCAGAATAACCCCCAATGACTCTTATTTTTTTAGAATAAATTATAATATATTTTAAATTATTATTATTATTAATTCATTAAATTGATACAACTTTACCTCTTAAAATTATCTTTATTTGAAGTAATAACAAACTTCTATAAAGCCCTCTCCTCCTAAAGTATTGTAATTAAAGCCTTTTTAATCCGAGCTTTGGAATAATAATTACTAAGAGTAGATGATATTGTAGGTAGATATATGATTATTATATGACAAGCTTTAAACCCGATTTCGTTCAAAGGTAAATTTCCATCGCTATTCATTGAAAAAAAAAATCAATAAAGTTTGGCAAATATACGAATCAATGGACACTTTTGATTTCTTTAACTACTATGCCATTACGCCACTTTCCACAATAGGTGATAACGAGCGACTAACTGCGTGTAATAACCATGCGAGTACGCCATAGTGAGCAGCCTGAAAACTGGCTGAAATTCTATACTTGACAAGATTTGTTAAGTGTAGGATTTCAGATAAATGGAAGTCTTTAGACTTCTGCACTGTCCGGGTGATCGGTGGGTTCTTCAGTCCTAAGATAGCCGACTGCGCCAACCTGTTAGCTGCTACAGACTCTTGATTTCGGCTATAGCGTATTTACAAACGTAAATACATACCTACTCGTTGTTAACGCATTACTTATTTGCCACTCCTGTATGCAGCGACGTATATCGCCTTATCACTCGCCATCATTAGGTTACTCACATCACATGCATTCCACATCAGCGGGCATTGCAATAAGTGAGAATCACTCTGCTCCTCCCCGCAGTCGCAGCTAGTGTCCTCTCCATCCAAAAAGCCCTTCCTCTGCTGGTTACTTCTGCACCTAGTCACCCAAACCCTTAGTCTGTTCTGTGTCTTCCACGTGGGGTATTTACATGGTCAACGCAATAAATATTTATACCTTTATTAAAGTAGATTGTAGATGGGTATATTATGTATTTCTTACAAATCTGTTCTTTGGAAAGTTTAGTTTTGAAACAACTAAACAGATATTCAGGAAGTCTTATACATTTACTATGTAAGAATAACGATACCCCTGTAACTGTTTCAACATAATACATAAATACATAACTTAATTATTACGTATTACCGGAGAGCTTCTGGGAATTTCCTCTCGGGAACAAAAGGAGGATTTGATTGTTGGTGGTTTTCATGGGAATGTAATAAGGTATATAAGTGTACATATGTTTAAATATTCTTATTTAACAATCATACAAATAATATGGAATAAAAATTAGTGATGTAATGAAATAGGATTGATGTAAATAAACTCGATGATTTGGGAATAGTGAAAGTGCCGCTGAGTTTCGATATTCATAATAACACATTTTTGTGATTCTGAGAAATTCGATTAAAACAAGTATTAATTGTACTTTCCTAGAGTCAAACAAGTTTGTTTATTTTAAGATTGTCACAACAGTTAAATTTTTAAATTAATTCTACTAGTGAATAGAAATTAACTGTTCATTTTGAATACATAAAAATAACTCTTATTGGTCGGTTGAGTTATAGAAGATATTAAAAGATACAAAAAGGAATATAGCGGGATTATTTTCTCATCATCATTTTAATTTATTTTTTGTCCAAATGGTGAGTGTTTTGAAAGAAATAATTTTCTACGGTTATAGAATATTTAATGACAAATCCAAAAAAATCAATTTTCGGGAAATTGTGCACTGAGAAAAATACTAACGAAATTTCACAACGAATCATTGGTACGTACGTCAGTACGAATCTACATATAATATTAACTCTTCGCAAACAAGTTGTTGGTAAATTTACCAATGATTTGTTTGCGAAGAGTTAATATTATAGATTTATATTAATGAATCGTTTGTACGATCTCTGGTCCTAATCTGATAGTACTGTACCAATGATTCGTTTTGAGTATTTTTCTCAGTGTGTTATAGCAGATTTCTAAGCTTGGCAACATATTTATAGTCTAGGTACACAAGCAGTAGAATTCCATAATGGGATAAATTAAAACAAGTCTTTCGGTCTACTAAAAAATTAAACAACACTAGAGATATGCCTTTATTTGTATTTAACAGAATAAATTTAAAGAGAAACAAAGATATAAATAATATTATAAAATTCTAATAAAAACAAAAACATTCTTCAAATACTGTACAGTAGGGTGTCCCTTATTTTTCGAAGTTTTAATTTTACAACGCATAGGCTCTTATTTTGTTCATTTGGTCCTAAAACACTCAAAAACCAATTTTTGTCTTATTCGGAACAGTGCAACCCGTGCCGACTTGCACGGAAAGATCTTCATACAAATTACTTCCCAGGGGCGGTGAGTGCCCACTGTTATTGTCACTCAGTCTCGGTTTTTCAGGTAATTATCGCGGATTTTTTTATATTTCAAAGATGTCAGTAGAACTAAGAAGCAATGTAAACAGTATTTTCTTGGTTGGTGAAGTAAATCAATAGATGACAGGTGCAAAATAACCATCCAATCGTCAAGTTCTCGCAGGTCTGTCTTTCGACATACGCGATATCAAGTTGAATGTTAGTGAAAGCAAAATCTAGTCATTCGCGTATGCATTACATTCTGGGAAAAGGTTACAATACCTAATAGAGCTGTTAATAATCGTTTTAAGAGTTCAGGGTTTTTTTTATTAGGTCTGGAAAGTGCTGCCAAGAAATAGCAAGAAGATTCAGGATTTTCATCGGGACCGTGAGGAGAATTTCCACTTGAATTGGATAATATATGCGATATTGTATTCGCCGATGCTCTCAAAAGACTAAAAACCAGAGAAGATAATAAATTATTGTAAAAGCAAAGAGACCCAAGACGTACAGGATGCATAGCGGGTGTTGAAAAAAAAATGGCTGAAATTGAAAAAAAGCGAGGCTGAAAAAACTAGCAGAAGAGAAAAAGAGATTAAAGCGTATGGTTTCAGAGAGCTTGTTGGCACCTGCTGCTTTACACAGCTTGATATGCCTGAGAGAGCCTCTGGCATCCACATAATTTTGAAATCAGATCTACTGGTGCAATGCATCAAGCACGATGAATGAGAAGAGCTATTTACTCTTCAAAAATATGTTTATTGCAGTCTTAGTTTAAAATGGCGCTAAGGACAAAGAAACTTTACTAGATGTTTATTTGTTTATTGTGGTAGTTCATGTAAAGTCCTTGCTTGAATGCTGTTTGGTGTTGAAAGCGCCAAATCAAGACTTGTGTTTTTTTTTATATTAAATGGTAACGAAAGAATTGACAAGCTGATTTCCAAAGCGACTTAAAACAAGTTCAGTCAACATTTCGTGATATTTGTCAAAAGAAAAAGCCGTCCTTTTAATTTTTATGATAAAATTGATGAGCAGACCAAAGGGACCACTGTAGAAAATTTCCAAAAAAAGAAAACTTTGGTGATTTCGTTAAGAGATATGAACAATCGAAGGAACAGATGCCTGGCTCTCTATATGTTAGGTAGTAGTGCTCAATTTATTTAATATGTTATACCATGTTCTTTTTATGTATTCTACAAGTAGCCTTAATGTTTAATAGGAAAAATTTTGAGTAATTTTGTATTCGTCAAGGGCAAAGGTTTATTTTCACAACTAAAACTTGACAGCAGTTTCCTTCAAGTAGGTGTATCTTCGTATAAATAAATCGTGGCATTTGTGGAAGCTTAAAAAAAGATATATAGCTTAAAAGCAGTGAATGACACAGTTGAAAGAGCTGATAAACTAATCCAAGGCTTTCATGGTTTGATAACCGCAGACGAAGAAAAGAATCAGTTCATATGACGCTGGGTGCATGAACATATAAAAATGTACCTAGACTGTAAAATAGAGACTTTTTAGAGGATATATCGGAATTGATAAATATCGATTTTGTAACTTTTTTTGATAATTATAAGAAATGCTCCTTATAAATTTGTGTTTTCATCAATATTTGGCTAACATAGTGGTATTAAGTGATGATTTACAGCTAAATTTAAAAGACGCTTTCAGCAGCTTTTTTCTAAAACTTTGAGGTTCTGTCGGCACGGGTTCCAATCAACGTAGAAAGCTTAAATTCTGTATTTGGGTAAGTAGTAGGCTAATAAACACAATTAGAGGGTATGCGTTTCAATAACTGAAGAAAATTTTTTTTCGACCAAATAAGGGACACCCTACTGTACAGTGCTTGATTCTCTCTCTCTCCCTGGGCAATTATTAATCCCACATGATGGTGGGGTCTGCCATTTTTGTCTTTCGCCGCCACTCGGCTCTATTCTGTGCGTCCTCCGGGGAAGCTCCGCAGTCTCTCATGTCTTGCTTCACAACCTCGCGCCACCTCCGCCTGGGTCTTCCTCGGGATCTACTACCAGGGGCAACCAATGACTGTGCCCTGTTACCTATGTATTCGGGAGGTCTTCTACTCACATGCCCGTACCACCGTAATCTGCTTTCCTGAATTTTGTCGGATACGTCACGTACACCTAGACTTCCACGTATGTACGTATTACGGATTCTGTCTAGCCTGGTGACGCCGCACATCCATCTCAACATTTTCATTTCAGCTGTTTGGACAGCACGGACATGTCTCAAAGAGGTATTCCAGGTTTCTGATCCGTAAGTAAGTACAGGCCGGATAACGCTTTTGTATATAAGACCCTTTAGCTTGACAGGCATTCTTTTATCGCATGTAACTCCCGTGACTTCCCGCCACTTCATCCAGGCTGCAGCAATTCGGTGCTGAATATTGGTGTCCAGATCTCCAGTTGTATGAATCATGGTACCCAAGTATTTGTACTCTTGGCATTTTTCTATTTGTTGGCCATTGATGTTGATCGGCGCCGTGTCTGTTCCAGAGTCGTTTATGATCATATACTTGGTTTTGGAGATGCTTAGTTTCAGCCCACCGCTCTCAAGCTGACCTCTCCAAGCTTGTAGTGCCCTTTCCAAATGAGTTTTACTTTCAGCGCATATTGCCACGTCATCAGCGTAGATAAAAGTCCACTGAGCCTCCTGCTGTGCCGCTTCTGTTACCGCATCCATCACGATGCTAAAGAGGTACGGGCTAAGGGCTGATCCCTGGTGAACACCCTCCGTGACATTGATGGGATCTGTTAAACCCACTGTCGTTCTGATTTGCGATTTGGCATCCCTGTACATGTCCATTATGGCACTGACATATGTTTCTGGAATATTTTTGCGTCTCAGGCTCCACCAGATGGTTGAACGTGGGACCCTGTCGAAGGCCTTCTCCATGTCCAGAAATGCGACATATAGTGGGCAATTTTTGGCACGGTATTCCTGTATGATGGTATTTAGGGCAAACACTGGGTCACTAGTCGAGTAGCCGGGAACGAAACCGTACTGGTTTTCGGAAAGAGGGCATTCTTGTCGCAGTCTGCAATCTATTAGCCTTTCGAACAGTTTCATTGTATGACTCATGAGTTTAATTGCTCGGTAATTATTGCATTCATATCTGCTACCCTTTCCCTTATACAGAGGCACTATGGTGCTCAATCTCCACGCAGCTGGCATTGTGTTTGTCTCGAAGACTCTATTGCAGAGTTCAGTGAGAATATGGACGCCATGCCTGCCGAGACATTTCCATACTTCAATAGGTATCTCGTCTGGGCCTACTGCCTTTTTATTTGACATTTTTTGCAGTGCCTTCTCGATCTCTTTTTCTTGGAAAACCGGTACGAGGCCAAGATTTCCGGCAACGAAATTCAGTTGGTTGGGAGCATGTGCTGGAGCGTTAAGGAGTTGATTATAATATCTATGCCAGGTACCTTTGACTTCAGCGTCCTTATACTGCAGTTGGCCATTTTCATCCTTTATGACTTTGGTCTTAGCGCTGTCTTTGGCTGCTGCGTTCCTGGATTTGGCTAGCTTATAAATAGCTTTGTGTCCTTCCTTACTCTCCAGCTGATCGTAGATTGGTTGGATGGCCTTTGCTCTTTCAATGGAGATGATCTTTTTGGCAGCTTTCTTTGCGATCTTATAGTTGTTTCTGTCATCGTCTGTCCTTGTGCTTTGCCATTTTTTGAACGCACGCTTTTTGTTCAGTAGGGCTTCCAGTGCTTGATTATCTTGTCAAAAACTTTTGTAACTTCTCAATAAAAAATAAGGTGTTTAAAAATACGGCGATGCCGTTTGACAAATTCCAAAGTTTCTTTTTAAATCGAAAGCAAAACAAAATGGAAGGATTGTTTTTTAAATAAAAAAAAGTTTAACTCGATTACCTATTTCATTTTCAGTCTGAAAAACCTCTGTCGGGTTTGGTTAGTTAAATGATTACCTATACATAGAATAAATGTCTATTGAAGTGTTCTTATCTTCTATCTATTTATGTATGTCATTGCAATATTTCTAACAAGTAGAATAGCAAAAAGGCTAGCCGCATTGTAATTAATATGTAGAATAATATTCTCTCCGTGCCATTAAAAAAATAACCATTCAGGATGTTTGGCATACGTCGTTGCCGAATTTTAAATGTCTCTGTTTCTAATACTAGCATGTTTAACTATTTTCTGACACCATTTATGTTTTAGAGACAAATAATTAAATTGTATTGTGTGTGATAGCAATGCGCCAAGCAGTCAAAAATTGAAGTTAAAATGAATTTAAATTAGCGAATTACTGGGAAGCTTTGTTAAAATAATTTATCAGGTAATGTTAACTTATTCTCTGTACATAATAACACTATGGTTGTGTTAACTCTTAATTCATACAAACATTCGTCTTCTTCGGCCCGTGCCCATCCACTGCTGGATATATGTGGTTTTATGAACACGCCACTTAAATCTTTCTTCTGACAACGTCCTCACCACTAGTCCCCTCTATCTTCTTTTCATCGTGAATTCATCTTGTCCGCTCTCTTTTCTCATTCCTCCTCCCTGTTATCGGTAGTTAAAAAATTAACTAAATACAAAACATAGATGGAAAGTTAGCTGGTCTTCAGGGTCACAAGAGGGAATCACTTCCGAAACAACAGATCGATGATCTATCACACGAGGAAGAAGAAGAAGAAGAAAGCATAGATTATCGCAGTTTGAAGTTGATTTTGGTTGACACATTGTTACAATTGGGCAATTTTTTTTTCAATTAGTTAAATATAATAGTTAGATAATAATTATAATAAATTATAATAAATAGATAATAATTATAATAAACTTTATTGCACAATACATATTTAGGTACAAACTTATAAAATAATGTGATACAAATAAATGATATTGTACTATTGGCGAGTTTATCGCAGAATCGATATCTTCCAACTAACCCATTTGATCATGGGTGTCTAAACTTTGACCATACGAGGGCCACATTGCAAAAAAAAAATATATGCTGGGCCGCACATAAATATTTTTTCAACAAATGGAAATAAAATTACCTATATACCTTTATGTAGTTCTATTAAAATAAAATAACTTCTTTTTATTATATTTATTTTATTTGAATTATATATATATGTATAAAATTATTAATGAGCATATGTTTAAAAATGTATATAAAGGGTTTTTCAACAAGGACTTTGTTTTTTAAAACAAAATAAAACAAAAAAAATTGATGAAGATGATTAAAATTTTTATTGAATTACAAAGAGAAAAGTTTGGCAATTATGCATGAAAAATGATATCTGACAAATGTCCACCACGAGCACGCTGACAGATGTCGATTCTTTCATCAAAGTTTTTAATCACTTTTTGGCAAAATGGCGGGACTATTTCGCTAATCACATCACGGATTTTGAGTTTTAAGGCTGCAATCGATTCGATTGGCTCCGTATAGACTCTGTCCTTAACATAGCCCCACAAAAAATAATCCAGTGGCGTTAAATCACACGATCTGGCTGGCCACTTAACAGCTGAGTTTCGTGAAATAATGCGATCGGGAAATTTGGTTTGCAATAAATTGATCGTTTCATTAGCTGTGTGACATGTGGCACCGTCCTGTTGAAACCACATGTCAGTGATATCCACGTCATCAATAATAGGCCAAAATTGAGTTGTCAACATCTTGCGATAGCGTGATCCATTGACCGTTACCGCATTTCCAGTCTCATCTTCGAAAAAAAAACGGCCCAATCACGCCTCCAGACCACATAGCGCACCATACAGTGACACGCTGAGCATGCAACGGCTTCTCAATAATTGCTCTAGGATTTTCAGAAGCCCAAATGCGGCAATTTTGCTTGTTGACGTACCCTGACAAGTGAAAATGGGCTTCGTCTGAAAAAATGATTTTTTCAGAAAAACCAGCGGGTTGTTCCTGAATGAATTGAGCGAATCTACGGCGATTTGAATGGTCGTTCGGCTTCAATTCCTGCACCAGTTGAACCTTGTAAGGCTTCAAAGCCAAATCCTTACGCAAAATTCGCCATGTGGTGGTTTTGGATAACCCCAATTGTCGAGAACGTCGAGGAATTGACAAATTTGGATCTGCTTCAACACTGTGGCTCACGGCTGCGATGTTTTCAGTTGAACGACCCGGTCGTACACGCGTTGGTGTTAACACATTTTGTATCGAGCCTGTCGACTCAAATTTAGCGACCAAATTCTTAATAGCGGTCTCAGAAGGACGATTATGTTGTCCGAAAATATCACGAATTTGACGAAATGTCACTTTAGCAGAACCACCATTTTCATAATGGATTTTAATTATTTTAATGCGATTTTCAAGCGAAATTGAATTCATTGCAACCATTGCCAATGCATCCACTACGAATACGTCAAAAAATTAAATGTCAAAACTATCATGTTGCTGGTGTTGCCACAATTAAAAAACAAAGTTCTTGTTGAACAACCCTGTATTATTCATATATACCTATGTAAAATTAATGTGATGTATGGATTTGCTTTTGTTGAACAAGCAAATCGATATTCCTTTATATTTTAAATATCTAAATTCTTAATAAAGTTGATATTTTCAACCGACGGTACTTGGTGGAAATTCATGTTGAATTGATTTAAATAGAGCACTTATTTGTAGTGTATCCGCGGTGACTTTTTGTTGAGCGCGGGCCGGCTTTCGGGAGCTTCCGCTCTCGTCATCGGGCTGGCGAAGAGCACTTTTTCGCCGGCCTGATGGTGGGAGCGGGGGCTCTTGGGGGCCGGCTCGCGTTCGGTGGGGGGTCGCCGTGGGTGTGCTGCGGGTGGGTGTTTTGTTTGAATTGATCTAAATTCTTTGTTTTATTTTATTTTATGTTTTTTGCATATTTTGACCATTTTATTGTGTATTTGTATATTTTAACCATTTTATTATGTATTTGTTGTTGTATAAATTTTTATTCCTTTATATTTTAAATATCTAAATTCTTACATGTATCTTTACATATTTATATTTTTTGTGGATATTTTTTTATCTTGCTTGTTTTGTATGTTTATTAATCTTTTATGAATTTCGAATTTTAGCAAAATCATATTGTGTTTTTTTATTTAAAATTTTTTTTTTTGCTTAGGATTGTTTAAATTTATATGTCTGGCACTGTTGTTGCATTCATTGTTTATATTACATATTGCTAATGATAGGGGACTTAACTGGTCCATTTATGGCTTTATATGATTTTGTTTATTGTTACCTGTTTATGACTGTCTGTATCCCTGTAAAATGTATTAAATAAAAATATTGGGTTCAATTGATCAAAATGAAAAATATTGCAAACATTATTTTTTTTAATAGAAATAAGCAAATTTAAATGTTTTCATAATTTGCGTTTGGGCCGCATATCAAAGTGTTTTGGGCCGCACTTTAGACAAGCATGCATTAGATGAATAATGTTGTTTATTCAAAGCCTTTTTTTGTATTTATTTCCCGGGCTGTACAAGGACGAGGTGCGTAACATTATAAAAATAATGATATTAATATTTACTAACGAATTGTTTTTGTGAAATAAATAATTCTTAATTTCATTTGGAAGCAATTTATTTCCCATTCAAAGAAATTATTTAGTATCACCTACCCACCTTCTCACCTTCTACTGTTAATACTTTCTTCTGAAAAGAATGAATTAAAACCTAATTCAAAAACGTAATCACTTTCTGAAAAGGGATTTTTTTATTTTCTTTTTTCTTCTGAACTTCAACTGTTTCGTGGAGAATCAGGCAAAGTATTTTGGTGTCCCACTGTTATTCATAAATCGTTCAGTGTCCTGCAAAGGGCAGGTTTTTGAAAAAATAGGGACTTTTTTAAAAGGCAGTATTTTTATAAACATTTTGTCAATGATAGTTTTGGGTAGATGGCACTCTTGTAGCTGACTGAACTCTTAACTTCTCCAATTGTCATTTTAAAAATAATAATTAAATGTCGATTCAATTTTCATTATTTTATTTGCCGACTAAAATAAAGTATTTTTTATTCGATAGTTTAGTTTTTAGTGTTTGGTGTTTTTAAATTTCGTGATAAATTTTAATAAAATGGAAATATAAAATTAAATCTAATAAAGTTTGTGAGAATAAAAATAGTTTACATGATGTTAAATCCGTCTCATGTAAACTTACCTTTATCAGCTATTTTTATTCCAGCTTAGTACTGCGGGGAATAAGGGAACAACTTTCATTATCACATTTTTTAATATTTCATAATTTTTTTATTAGCCATACTTCCCTTCATTTTATATTAATGTTGCAACAAAGCGCGCAAATAATAAGGATCATGCTATTATTTTAATTTTTGTCTTCCTTTAGAAAAGTCATTTACTGGCGAGCCAACGGTATTAATTCTTAGATCGGTAGACCGTTGGCTAGCAGGATGTTTTTTTTATTCATTATAATTCGTTTTATGTTCGAACATACATCGATGCAACGGTTATTGTTTTTTTTCATCCCTTCAAATATTAAAACTTATATTTATTTATTTATTTATTACGTAGAAACAACAATGAGTGATATCTGAAATGACAAATGTAAGCTTTGCGTCATTCAAAGTTCACTACACACAAAACAGTTGCACAATGATACATAACATAACATAACATGTACAGAAAATTCACACAGACCGAGCTAGCCCCAAACTAAGATATGATTCTTGTATTGTGGGTACTAACACGACGATACACATAATTATATACAATGCACTGAACACATATACATGTAACACCCAGACCCAGGACAATTTTTAAAAGGTCATTCTTCATTTTGCCCTGGCCGGGAATCGAACTCGGGACCTCGTGACTCAAAGGCAAGTGCGTTAGCCTCCGCGCCACACCGGTCGTCAAGACACATACATACATGTAAACAATCATCAAACAAAGCATTCTAATATTTAATTCTTAAATCTATTAAATAAATCAATTATTTTATTTATAATTCATATTTTTTTATTTTTAAAGTTCTCAAATTAAATGTTTTTCTAAACTGTATTTTCTTACCGAGTTCGTAATAAAAAAAATACAGTAAAAAATTACGCAAAAGACTTTTCTGGTTGTATAATGCTGAGAAGTGTGGATGGCATTTCTGCCGCCGCGTAAAAACTAATAAGTTATTAGCAAGCATGAAAATATTTGGTATGTGACCAAATTTGGAACTAATATTATTCACCGACACATAACTTTTGACTTGATTTGTTTACTTGTTTTTGTGACGATTATGATGACGTATATTGCAACCTAATTTTATTTTGTGAAATGCATTTGATTATGAAATCTGAGCACAATTCACTCTATTGCGGGTACATTATCATAAAATGAAACATCAAGAAGTACGAATTAGGATCTGCTAAGATGTTTGTTAATCTTTTCCACCTACCATTGTTTCGTTGTTGCCTAGCGATATTAAAAAGTGTACATAGACTGCCAAGTAAATCTCTTTCGTATTGTTTCCAAGCTCCTGTGGTAAATACAATATTATTTATTATTAGAAATAGGTATAACACGTTCAATCTTTTTATCTTTGTAGCTAAAGATTACCTTTTTTGTATAATAATATCTTATTATGATAAAAGGTTTCATTACTTGTATATTATAAAGAAAGCTTCCTTCTTTCATGTGAACTTTCTTCTGACAAGATTTGAGAAGATCAACAAAGGGACTTTTAATCAAACGGAAGATGGTTGAACTATTAATTCGTGTTTTTTAATACAACATATTTTCCGGGGAATATACATCATATACTTACTTGAATAGAAATGCAGAACAAGATAAAATTGAAAAGAAAACACAGTATGTTGTTAACTTCCATTGACATTTATTTTATCGCTATTTATATTAATAAAACAAGATAATAGTTATTCCACTATTGACTTTATTAATTCTGCGAGCCTGCTTTCAAGAACTTCCGCTCTCATCATCAGATAGAAGTAGAGTTTACTTTTGCCTGACGATGAGAGCGGAAGCTCTTGAAAGCCAGTTATCAAAATTACTTCAGATAACAGTGGAATATAATTTTTTTTTTTTTTACGCGGTGGCAGAATTGCCATCCACACTTCTCAGCATTATACAACCAGATAAGTCTCCATATGATCAGTCATGGTCACACAAAAACTTAACAGTCTAATGCCGGGAAAAATTCACCTATCCAGATATACAGGATATCAAAGGATTAGGCTCAAAACGCGGGATCAAAATACCAGCATTGTGCCTGAAATATCTGTGTTCAAAAACTTTTTTACAATATTACAAGTGTTTATTATAATAGATTTTTGAATTTTAATATACAAATTAACCGGTAAATCTAATTTTTGTAAATTATTTATTAAAGATTTCGGAGTTACCCCTGTAGCTGACATGACTAAAGGTATTATATAAACGGATCTAGAATGCCAAATATTTTTTATTTCTCCTGCTAGTTCTGTATATTTACGTATTTTTTCTGCGACGGTTGTTTGTATATTATGTGTATTTGGAACAGCGATGTCTATTAGGTACGTTATTTTATTACGTTTATCATGTAATACTAAATCGGGTCTATTATGATGTATTTGTCTATCTGTTATTATGGTTTTATCATAATAGAGCCTGTAATTTTGATTTTCTAAAACCGGTTCCGGGTTGTATTTATAATAAGGTATTACTATTTGCGAGTTTAAAAGATTATGTTTAATTACTAAATTTTGATGAATTATTTTTGCGACATGATTATGTCTATTGGTATACTCAGTTTGAGCGAGAGTTTATCTTGTTTTATTAATAAATTATTAATCTGAACTTCCACCAAGAACTGTCGGTCGACAAATTAAACTTTACTGTAACATTAAGATGATAATAGTCTTTTTTCTGGTAATGCTGAAGTAAAGGACATCCTTTATACCTGAAAAACTATAAAATACCCTTGCATTTAAAAAAAAAAACAAATATTGTCCTTCAAATCGCAACCAATCCTTTTCGTGAGGTGTGCTTTATCCAATTTGTGGAAGCATCTAGCATGCGGTACTCAAACTAGGTATCTCAGAATGATACCTAAGCATAAAGCTGTCATTGAGGATGGGTTTTGAGTTTAAGTCCCATCCGGGGCACTACCAAATAAGGTGACACTGTCTTTTCTAAGCCTTAGGTGATAGTTTTATGTTGTGTTAAATTTATATATTTAACCACATCATAGTTATTTGTAAAATTAATATCGATAAACATTACAATGATGATATCCGACAGATTTAAGAACATAGTTTTATTTACATAGTAGGTACATAACTTTACGATCACACTATTTGACAATATCGCTAATGCGTCACAATGGCGTAACACTCTTGTTGCCGTTATTATTTTATTTTACAACTCCCAATGTATACATAATTCAGGCCAACGAAAAGTTTATTAACATAATAAAAAACTTTACAATTACTTCCCAAGAGATTAATAACCACGATGTTATAATATGTTTTTTATTTTTGTTGCTCATTTGTTTGCTGTTGCTGTATTTTGTTTTCACTGTACTTTTGTTTTCTTGCATTGAAAACGAAGAAAATGTTTTTATTTCATGTATAGTCATTAAAGTAATGCGATATTTTTAAAATATTTTTTTCTATCTGGACATCTATGTGTCATCCTAAACTAAGTGCAATGTGAACCATTTTTGTGATTGAATAATTGTTGGTTGGTAATTCTCAATTTATTGCGACATATTTCACCTTATTGAGACATTAAAAACCTACAACTCAACGATTAGCTGAACCACTTTTTATTTATTTTTTGACCCATTTTTTTGTGAATGTTCTATGTACTATATACTTTACTTTTCAACCCGCGGAATGGTAAAAACATAATTGAGTTAAAATTTACCCTTGATTTCCCAGAGTTTGATTATCAAAAAAAAGTAGAGAGGTTGTTGATTCAATAAATATGTAGGTATCACCCACTTACTACCATCCGAAATGGCCATAAATATTAATTAGAAAATTATTTTTTATTACATAGGAATATTATTACTCCTTAAATTAAGACACCAAGGTTTATTCGAGTGAATTTAATGACCGGACGTAAGGAAGCGAGGAGGGAAACAGGGGAGGGGAGGGTAATATTTAATTATATCGTATTCTCGGAATTAATTTTTTAAAAATCCAAATAATGAAAGAATAAGAAAATTATAATTTTAAACCCTGTTTAGTACATCTCGAAAATAAGCTAAGTAAAAATTATTCGGGGTTTTTCGCACCCCATCTTTAAAAATCGAATATTATTTGGTGCATATTTTTTTCATCACCCTTAAATCGAATATGAATAGTTTATTAACGAGTGTGATATATTGATATATTTATGCCCTTAGCTCAATCTAAAAAATCATGTAGGTTAGTTGGAATTATTCTTTAGTTTTAAGTTACTTTGGCCCTGAAGATGCCTCAAGGCGAAAGCGATCGACAATAAAGCGTATCAGTATGATACATAATATTTCAATAAACATCTTTTACAGTATTACATATCGTTAACGTATTATTAATACAACATTTACACATCCCTACTACAATACCGAAATACATATTCTAAAATTATAATAACAGGCAGTATACTCATATATTCATGAAAAAGAATTCATATTAAATCGATCGTATATACTTTGTTATATGTACAATGTAAAACGCTTGAACGCCGTTTAATGTGTAAAATAAATTTTAAAAACAATTGTAAAACTACTTTTCTGGCCTGCCACGCAGATTTTTGTAGGTGACAATACCATACCGTACAAAACTCAATGTACACAAAATTGAGGAGAGTGAGTTATTAAATATTATTAATTTCTACCCCATACGCGAATTGAATGTTAAGACTAATAATATAAGAGAGGGGGAAACAATTAGGCGCAGAGAACTCATTACTCACACAACTCTTCCTGTTCTTCATTATCTTTATGATAATAATAATAATATGTACATACTTAATAAGTTAGTGTTTAAAAGAGTAGGTATGTTTCTATTAATTATTTATTAATATTATGCCTAAAACACCCTCTAGAGGGTAAAGTATAAACTAACAACATACAATATAGGCACTATAGGCAGTGTGTTCCTAACAATTACCTACTACAGAACGAGTATTAAAAGATTATGAACATTTATTTATTTATTAATAACATAATTCAAACACAACATCACATAATACGTAGGTAACTTAAATCACAATAAGAAAAAAAATAATGCCAATTACAGTGTTTAATTTGTTTGATAACTACATAAATATGTATTTACAAAGTTTAAATATGTCTGCAAGGAACATTCAAGCATTCCTTTTTAACATTTTATTTATCTAAAAAATGTTTATTTTCAGAAAATATTTAATAAAAAATAAACCTACTTACATATTTTAGTCTTTCATGTTCATCTTGATAATATGGAAAAGAGGCGAGTTTCCTTCATTTAAAGCAATGCGCCGATTAAGTCACCTTTTTCCAGGAATGAAATTAGAAATCAAAGCTATTTTTACACCCATCCTGAATGTCTCGATTTTATATTGGCATGGAGAGGACAGGTTGCATGTTTCATACATATAGCTGGCCTGCTATGCCGTGATTGTATAGAAGTAGTAGTAGTAGTTTTTTATACTACACCTTTATATTTTAGTTGAGAGAGACGTCTTTCATCTTAAAGACAATTCACATAATAATATACAGTTCAGCGATGAGACGTGCCACCCATCCTGAAAATCTTATTTTTCATTGGCATGGAGAGAACAATTTAAATTTTTATGAGAATCATTCAGTTGGTACGTTGACTACTAGGGGAACCTGCCGTGATGGTTAGTTATTGTAGTAGTAGTAATCTGAATAAAAAAAATCCAAGAATATGTGCCACCCATCCTAATTCATTATTATTGACACTAATAGGACAACCTGCATATTTATTACATGCGATTAGCTTTTTGGTAACACTACTTCTGGAAGATGCCCTTTACGTAAAGGTCGTAAAGAAATACAATCAGGGTGAAAAAGTTAATTAAGGACATCAAATAGAACATTAAAAATTTGAAAATATTTGACATATTAAAATATCAAAAAACAGTTGATAAGTGCTACTATACTACTATACCATCACGGCATATCTCAAGTGGGGTAGCCAGCAGACCAGCTGCATATAATAAACATGCAAACTGTCCTCTCCGTGCCAATATAAAATCAATACATTCAGGATAGGTGGCAAACCCCATCGCTGAATTTAAAATGTAAAATGTCTTTATTTTTTTTGAATACCTCTCTTTTACAGTACACTCGAAAACTTACGGTGAAGAGTGGGAGACCAATTCTTTACCGGGTGCTCCACGGAATACTTGATAAGTGCAAGGAAGAAATTTATTATACATAACTGATTTACGAGATATTTTTTCTTCCAACTAGTCCATCCTTTGTTTTATAGCAAATTCATTGAATTATGTAGGGTAGATAGAAAGTGGTTGTCATAATAATATCATGTTTTCAAGTATTTTCTCACTAAATAATAAGAAACTCATAAAGTGGCATATTAATGTATATACATTTTCCCTGCAAAGTTTTAAGTACAAACCATTCTAGGCAACATCAAAAACTGCCATAAAAGTGAAAAAAGTTGCATAAAATACGTAATGGGAAAGTTGGAATAGAAATTTCGAAAAAAAAGTATGTAAAATATGGGAGAAATATAAGATGAAAGTTTTTCATGATGGAAACGACTGCTTAGGTTAAACGTTGGAAAAAGTTGGCGCTGAATACTTATTTTTTTATTATTATTATTTTTTCCGCTGACGTGAACACTTTTCTAATAACAGTTTTTTTTTTATCAAGTTTGCAATTATAGACATACACCGCTTCAGTCCTAAGCCATTATGGAAAATAATTTTCTTAAATTTTACCATTTTTATTTTCGTGAAAATTATGGCGATTTTAGAAAATGTCGTCTAACGCTTGAACGGGGAATAAGTTAAGAGTACAAATACCTTTTAATTTAGTTGGCTCTAGGTATAATAACCTTTCTTAATTACTTTTTTTTATTTATTTACTTCGTCCAGTCCCTGGCAAAGTAAAGATTTCCCGGTCTTTTCTGAATCCCTTCTTCTGTAGAGCTCCCGGTAAAAAAAGTATTTCGTTCTTTGCCATATGTTTTTAGTGTCCTTTTAAAACCAAGTGTTTGAAAAAAAAAAACATTTTAATTAAGTGATAAGGTAGCCCATTCCGAATGACTTAATTTTTTTGCTGGCACAGGGAGGACAATTTGTTTGTTTATTTATTTATTATTTATTTGTTTGTTTATTGATCTATTATCTTTATAACACCTTCACGCCGTGTTCTAAGAGAAGTAGGCAGAGAGAACAGAATGCAATATAGATTTACCCTCACATAGGTACTTCTTTTACTTCTTCATTTATAAAATTTCACATAAACGCACATAAAGTCAATTCCTCTTGTTTATCAATGAAATTTATGAGATATATTTTTATTAAAAAATATTTTTTCATATTATTTCTTTGATTGGATTTAAAATGCTTATCAGCAAGGACGACAGTATTACAAAAAGGAAGACACTTTTCAAGGGAAGACAGTAAAATAAAAAGTTGGTGGACTCTCCTTCCAAAAGGAGGACGGTGGGTCATCTTTCTACTAGTCCACTTGCTTTCTGACTTTTTGGAGTCACCGTGATGTTATAGATTGATACTTCGTAGTTATCTTTCAAACGGATATTTATTTATTTATTTTTTTCTTCATTGTACATTGGTTACAATATTACAAAATAAAACAGTAGGTACCTATCATAAAAATATCAGTTATCCAATTCAATGTACAGACGGCGAGTTTATCGCTAAAATGCGATGTTTTCCAACTAACCCGGTTATTAAAATTAAAATAAAAAAACACATACACCCATACATATCAACAGTAATAGATATTAGTAAATAAATAATGCAAGTAGCAATTCAGCTATTGCCATAACTTGAATAAATAAAAATTATACCAAACGAGTATTATTTAAATCGACTCAAAACATTGCCAAAACAATTTAAAATAAATAATTTCTATAACGATATTTCAAATAGATTGTTCCAATATGTTTTTGTATGTCTGTTTGAATGTGTCAAGTCAGTTTTCTTTATTCATACAATTAATATTATTATTATTACTCTAACTGTCAATAACAATAAACTAGCAATCTTTGCCATAAAAAAATAAGTAATAATAGATTATATACATTTAATGTATTCACTATACTCCCTCTCTCTCTCTCTCTCTCTCTATCTACGCGAACTTTTGACTTGTGTAATTTATGACTTCCATTAACGACTTTTCCCCTTTTGTTTTTCTTTTGAATGGTTAGAAATAAAATTATTTGTGTTTCTCGAATGATCATATTTATAGTATTGTTTGTTTACCGATTTTTTTATTCATAAACTATCATTTAATTATTAATTTATTTATTTTTGAAGAAAGAACACTGTGAAAGTTCGTCATAATTAAATATTTTCTTAATGCTCCACCCCTTACTTAATTATTTTGTAATATCTGTCTTTTGTATTAAGTTATAAGTATTTTTTCACTGAGGATGAACGTAGTCCGAGAAGCTTATGAAAATATAATAAAACCTACGTTAAATAAAACACACAGTGTTTTAATTTAATCAAATCAAATATTTAATTTTATCATATATTTGTGTTATTTCTCACATAACCTTGATGTGAACTTTTGATGTCCTGTAAAAAGGAAATGTTATAAAACCTCACGCGTAAGGTAATTAACACACACAAGTCAGCGATGAGGCATGTCTCTTATTCTGAATGTTTTATGTATTTTTTTTTTGGTACGTAGAAGACAATTCACAAGCTCAGATTGCCCAATATGTAGCCTCCAGTGTGAACAAGATTTGTTTACTTTAGAAATTCAGATAAATTGAAGTTCCCAGACTTCTGCACTATCTGGGTGGTCGGTGGGTCTCCTTCAATATTCTCGTTTGCACCTGAATTAGAACTTTCTTTGTCCACCATGAGATGATGAACCTGGGTCTGGCTAAATATGTTGACCGTGCCTTCAGCATGGCTGGTCCGTTTCTGTGAAACAAAATTTCCTATGATTTGCTAATCAGAGTGTGGAGGTGTTCAAGGCACGGTTAAAAATCCTTTTTTTCAGGAGGTGTTATGATTATTAAATGGGCCTTTTCGGTGGTTTTTCCACAAAACGGCACATTCACAAAAAAAATCTGTTTCATTACTAGGTATATCCTATTTATTTCCATACTAAAACATTGACATTGACTTTCTTCTTATAGACTGATATAATAATCAGGTGAATGCCGGTTAAAGCAAGTCATGTAATGTACAATAATAGTTTTGCATGTCTGCTTATTGAAGACATTACAGCTACTTATGAAGTTTTGTCGTTTCCAGAAACTAATATTTACAGACTTTTCTATTGTTTAAGCTATTGACCCCATTTTTTATTGGAAAGAGGAAGGGGGCGCCATTTCGTTGATAGTAGGAACGCAAGAAACCAAAAAAAGGTAACAGCTGCGGACATAAAAGAATATGTTTAGGAAAAAATGAACAAACTTTAAATAAATTATATGGAGCATCCGACAAAGAATTGGTCTCTCATTTTTTTTTTCGTAAGTTTTCGAGTGTACTGTAAAAGGTGGCGTTAGTCATTTTATATTTTGAGTTGACAGGTTAACCACCTTTACTGAATGTCTTATTTTTTTGTTGACACGAAAAGGACGAACCGTTTTTTCATGACACTAAAACTAATAATAATTCTTTCCTCGCATTCTATCCACAACACTCTTCTTGCATCAGCTCATTCTCCTAATATCCTCATTCTTCACTTTACTGCCTCGTTTGAGATACGGCGTGATTATATAAATAGATTATTATATAGACCTTTTTTTATTAATTCTTATTATTTTATTATTATTTTGATCTTGACTTATGAATTTGCAATGTACCTGTGTGATTGTGTATGATTGTTTTGTTGTTGTTGTCTGTCATACTTTTTTTTGTTAACATGTAAAAGGCTCACGCCGTGTACGATTTTAAATGAATAAATAAATAACTTTTATAATTAAAAGGACACCGTCTTCTACTGGGACCATTACAGCCTTCGGCCAATGCGATCCAGAGAAAAGAAACATTTACAATAGCGCTTCCACTTTCCTTACAAATTCACCGTATGTTATATATCTGGAATATGTCCATATTTGGGTAAATATAATTGAACAGTCGAATTGCCTTTGCTATTGGTGACTATGTTGAAAGTTCGTCCTGCTTGTAGGTCAGAAACCTCGATTGGAGAACCATGTCTACACAATGCAACATTGTGTAAAATCTAATCGGAAGAAGTGAGAAAGGTGTCCCATCGCTTACGAATTGGTTCTAGGTTTCTTATTGGTTTTGTCATCTGCACCCAAATCCGGTTAAACAATAAAAAAAATAGTAAATATACTAAACATTTGTTGCTGACTGGTCGAACTAGCAGCCGATAAAGTATTGAACTTTATTGTTCCAGCGCCATTTATACGGGAGATCGCGATCCATTTGAGATCTGAAAAATGAGATCCCAAAAAGATGGTTGCTTCTAAGGTTTGCATAAAGCGTCTCTCGATTGGTGGACCTTACATCGTGACAGTAAGAATGATGGAATTAGTGAACGTTGTCCATGGACACCGTAAGTGATCACTTAAGCCAGCCTTGAGCCAATTCGTAAGCGTTGGAACACCTTTCTCACTTCTTCCGATTAGATTCTACACAATGTTGCATTGTGTAGACATGGTTCTCCAATCGAGGTTTCTGAATTATATTATAGTATAATATATATGTCAAATAATCAGAAGGTAAATAAAAACAGTTTTTCGAGGAAAAATCAATAAATCGAAAACTAAACCAATATCAGAAAATTCTATAATAATACTCTTAGAGATTTATAATGTTCATGATACCCAGTATAATATGGTCCATTAAAGGATTGAATCTTGGTGTGATTATTCGATTATTTTTTTTCAAATCGAATAACCCCTAGTTTTTTTCATTGCATTAGGAATAATCATATTATTATGTATGTAGGTACCAATGCCTACTTTTTCTTATTACGTTCGATGCTGCTCAAGTGATTCGGTTTGAAGTTGATGGATTATCTTTAATGTGTTTTTCGTATTTTTTCCTTTTTTACTATCACTACTACGCCTACTTGATGCGTTAGTTTAATGATGAAAAAATATTTATTTATTTATTTAAAAAATAAACAGCATGAGTCTTTAACACTGTAATTTACAAATATAAGAAATTTTAATCAAAATTATAACAATCAACATAAAAATATGCACTTTAATATAAAAAAATAAAGATTCATTACTAACAAGTAAATACCTATGTAATAGAACAAAATACTTGCAGGCAACAATACACTAAATGCACACAAACCTTAGAAAAAGAAAAAATAGTTTTCAAGTGATTATAAAAAGATACTACGAAATCAAATAATATAATACTATATTCAAAAATTAGTCGATCAATGAATGTATGCTCTACATTTTTTTTACTTTCCGGTTTTTCTTTAATTCTATCTAAAATTTTTGAGCAAAGGACGTTCATAGCATCACTCCTGCAGTACAACTTATATCATCTGCCCATCTAACCCAAGGGTCTCCAAACTTTGAAGCCATGTTGAAATTACTTTACTTTCCGGTTTTTCTTTTATTCTATCTAAAATTTTTGAGCAAAGGACGTTCATAGCATCACTCCTGTAGTACAACTTATATCATCTGCCCATCTAACCCAAGGGTTTCCAAACTTTGAAGCCATGTTGAAATTACTTTATTTTCCGGATATTTCAGGAATCCAAAGAATCCTATTATCCGTATAGGTGACAATTTCTTTTTTCTTTCAACTCTCCCTTGTCAATCAGTACCACTATGTCAGTGTTAACATCTTTGATCCTACCACGTCAGTGAGCGGAGGACCCGGCTGACGTAGCAGATCCCACCTTGATACCCACACATCTACGAATACCTTTAAGTATGCAGCATTTATGGCAATAAAGAACACTTCCCCAAACCAGCAAGGCTACTCTTGACACAATCTAAATACGATCTTAATCCAGTTTTGATCTTGATCATACGACGCACGAAGTGACTATTGGCCAAAAATACACGCATAACGATCGCGCTTTAGCGGTAGCGCGGTGTTTTTGACCATAGTCCCTTCGTACGTCGTATGATCAAGATCAAGACTAGATTAAGACTGTATTTAGATTTTGTCAAGAGTAACTCTGCAGATGGGTCGAGGAGCGTCGACAGTTACACCCAGAATCATTTCCTCTCTTGCACCCTTTAGGCCATTATGATTACTTCAGTGTTTTCCATGGGCCAAAACAGTTTTAATATTTCTGCCCTTAACTATATTTCTAGAGCTCTTGCAAAGTGCGCGACCTAAGCGAAGATACGCTATTTTTGCAATTCAATTACTATTTTGTATTGTGACACTTAACGAAATCTAGTGTTTTCTTCTTCAACTTATCAAAAAAATAGTAACAACAATAAAATTTTATTGTTTCTATTGTTGTGTCTATTCTTGTTTTATGTCTATGGTCCTATCTATCTCGATTACAGCAACGCTTCGAAAAAAAATTGCAAGATTCTATAAAATTGCGCATTTTATTTAAACAAGACAAAGTGTAAAAAAGTTTTTTTTATTCATTCATAAACATCCTTCGCATTACACTTTATTCGTGACAGTGACAAATAACACTACTACGGTAGATCTGTCCTTTTTATAAAAAAAAACTAAGTTACTTGTTGTTAGTCTCTCTTTTTGTTCGATGTCATTGCTTTAAATTTAGTACAAATAGTACTGTATAAGTAGCAATAGAATGAAACTTTGAGACAATTTAAATAATTTGATATTCTCCCTCTTGATTATTATTTTATTTTGTTGTATAAAAAGAGCAATAATTGTTTTCGGGAAAACTTTTCCGACAAAACGTGTGTTTTGTAGGTATTTTGTAAAGGTAAAATTGTAATATTTATTAAATATAATAGTCTGTTTTATGGATGGAGAAAGGATGTTTTGTGAGAATTTCATACTTAACCATACTTTTTTAAGTACCATCACGGCATAAACTATAAGTGAGGTTGTCAGCGGACTATATGCTCGTAATAAACATGCATATTGCCCTATCTATGTTAATAAAAAAAAATGAGATTCAGGGTGGGTTCTGTGCTTCATCGCTGAACTATATAATTATTTCAAATAAAGAATAAACTTTATTATAAATTTAAAACATAAGAAACTGTTACTGTTACTGATGATGGAACAAGTAGTTCCGAAAACGTTATAACTCTAATTAAAATTATTCTAGTGGATAAATAAATATTAAAACAAAGTTTTTTTTGTTTTAAATTAATAATAAATATGGGATTCCACAATGTTAATCAAGAAACATTCGAAAAATTAATAAACCTTTTTTTGAAATTTTGTTTTTCATAGTATATTCCACTAAGATCGATGCATACTGCATTCGTTCAAAAACACTTTCGTATGATTCGACAGCCTCTTTTTGCGTTGTAAATCGATGCATGCATACTTATCCTTGGTTTTTGAAAATTGAATGATGGCTTACCTTTCAGCTTTGATTGTTCCTTGTTCCACTCCAGAATAGTGGTCACGTGTTCGCTATTCTGGAAAAAAAGACACCACCATTTTTTTTTTTTTTTTTTTTTATTTATTCTATTTTTCACAATTACAAATAAAAACAAAACTTAACATAATATACCATTTACAATAATTTACTTCGAAACACTTCGCTCACGACACATTTTTTTTGGCCTCCCACCCTTTTCTGTTAGTTTTCGATTGATCTGTGAAAGGCGTGAAAAAATCGTATAAAATCACGTTTATTAAGACGTTTAACATCTTCAGTTCTTCAGCGATGTGGCATACCACCCATCCTGAATGTCTTAACTTTTATTGACATGGAAAGCACTACTTGCATATTTAGATATTGGATGTGATTGGAACGCTGGTTGAGTTTAACTAGCCAAGTTGATAGCTCTGGGACCTACATAGGTACATACAGGTATATTATTAAAATAATTAAATTTGTCTTGTACCTATTTTATTTTATTTTATTTTATTTTATTTTATTTTATTTTATTTTATTTTATTTTATTTTATTTTATTTTATTTTATTTTATTTTATTTTATTTTATTTTATTTTATTTTATTTTATTTTATTTTATTTTATTTTATTTTATTTTATTTTATTTTATTTTATTTTATTTTATTTTATTTTATTTTATTTTATTTTATTTTATTTTATTTTATTTTATTTTATTTTATTTTATTTTATTTTATTTTATTTTATTTTATTTTATTTTATTTTATTTTATTTTATTTTATTTTATTTTATTTTATTTTATTTTATTTTATTTTATTTTATTTTATTTTATAAATATAGAAGCACATAACAGACAATAACTACATAAATAAAGTAAGAAAAAAAGGTTAATCTTTCAGAGATCAGCTATCATCCAATACCATGCGCCACAGTTAATTTTAAAAAGATAGGTACCTAACATTCCGGTTATCTCAACATGCCTAAATATTATACACAGTCTCGCTCGCTCACTCAATCATCACACTAACACAAAAACAAGTTTACTTAGGGAATATAATATTAAAATTATTGTCAATACACTTACTTGTAATTATATGAGGGGTCGTTTTTCCCAATAAACCTTGATGTAAGAATACATTTGCATGTTCCAGAATTTCTCTCAATAATATACCTTATTAGTCTAATCTTGTGAGTTCATTACGAATGATTATAATTATAAGGGAGAACATAAATACATTTTCTTCTTAAAGTACCATGTGAGGATCCCCAACCTCGGCTATCACCCTGGCGTTGGCTTCTCTGTCCTGTGTTTTTTAGCCAGGACATCTGCCGCCTTTCCACACCACGACTACCCTCTTAACTTTCCCCTTCGAGATGAAATGGAACACACCTTATTTTTCATTTTGCATAGTTTTTTATGGTAAATAATTCTAATTTAGCTATATTATAGAATGTTGATTTTTCTTAGATTTGTAGTAAATCTGCATTTTTCGTTACCTACTTCAGATTATGTAATACCCAGATCCAGCAGAATTTCAAAATGATCATTCTTCATTTTACCTTGGCCGGAAACTGAACTCGAGACCTTGTGATTCAAACGCAAGAGTAAAATTATTAAAAAATAATTAAAAAAAATATTTTTACGAATGACTCTGTTGTTTTTACAAAACAACTCACAAAAAGTATGTATTGTGAACACTTATTCACTTCCTGGGACTCAGCGGACATTAATGAAATAAACTTATAATTAATTTCCTAAAGGTAGTATTAATTAATATTGTTATTACTCCAATAAAATAATAAGTAATTATCAATTTCTCCCTTATCACTGTTTATGAATTGCCAAATTATTATTATTATTATCAATTTTATTAATATTATTAAACTTACTCAGTCCCCAATCTATCTACACGAAAGAAACCAAATTTAATTAATTTCAAAATACGTATTTTATAATGATTAATAATAATTTTGAAAATAATTATTTTAGAATTTCGAGGGAAATTATCGGAAAATTCATTTTCGGTTCATGGTGTTAGCTGCTGGATTAGTCTGCCTTTTGGAATAATATTGTTTCCAATTCTTCGCGCTTTCAAGCAAGCGCTCGAAGCTTACGCACTTTGTCGCTCAAAAATTGGCGTCTGTTTCATAGTCCCTTTATCTCCTTTTTCTCATCTCTTGTACAAAAAGGGACATCGAAGAGAGAAGTAGTATTAAAGATTCCAATGACGGCGGTTTTGGCCAGCTGGCCCTTCAGGCGTGTCTGCGAGGATAACTTTGGTTTGAATGTGCAGATAAATAGGGGTCTTCGATTTCTGAGATATCCGGGTGTGAGGTGGGCATTTCTTCAATCTCTTGTACTTCCTGTTTTCCTTTCTTAAAGGTTGAAAGTGAAATTGACATGTGTATGGGTAAATTGAAAAAAAATCGCGTCTCTGCGACTAACTCGCCTTTTGTTCATTGATTCGCATGGGCACCTTCCCCCATCGAGTCGTCTCAAATCCAGGAGGAGCTTTCTTAACGCGACCACACCTTTGACTGACACACCAGAGATTGCGAGAGTGCGCCTATGGAGAGACACAGAGGAGAACATACAAGGGACAATATTTAACAGCCCAGTGGAAGCCCTGCCTCCGGGCCATGACCTACCATGGCCGATGTGGAAAACCCTCAACAGAATCAGAACAGGAGTGGGACGCACTAGAAAGAACCTCCAGAGATGGGGCTTGGCTGGGAGCACGGCGTGTGACTGTGGAGAGGAGCAAGACACTGGACACCTCCTGACATGCCCAATGGCTCCCAGACAGTGTAACTGGGAGGAATTCGTGGGACGAACTCACCTAGGGGGAGATGTGAGAGAGGTCGTTGCTTTCTGGGAGGGAATGGGAGTGTAGATGTGAATTTGGTGTTTTTGTTATTTGTCGTTGCTGACCGACACGAAAAGAAGAGAATTGATTCGTAATTTTTTTTGTACTATCACGGCTTTTCTCTCAAATGGGGTAGCCATAAACATGTTAATCGTCCTTTGAGTGCCAATAAAAGTTAAGATATTCAGAATGGGTGGCATACATCGATTGTTTTCAATGTAAATATATTTCTGTATAAACTTGCTTGTAATAAATTTACAGTGAAAAATAAATTATTCAGCGATGAGGCATGCCACCGATGCTGACTGTCTTATTTTTTGTTTGCAGCAAAAAATGATTTTTATTTATTTATTTTTTTACTTTTATTATTATTTTTATTCATTTATTTATTTACTGTACATTGGTTATAATATCAATCATTATAAAGTATCATAAAATTATCAGTTAAACAATTCAATACACAAAGGGTGAGTTTATCGTTAGATTGCGATATCTTCCAACAAACAATAATTAACTATATGCAGTTTTTTCCGCTGGCTTCCCCATTTGTGGGAGATACTGTGATGATACAATACCTTGTAGTAGTAACCGCAATATTTTAACAAGCATAATATTGATAGTAAGTATATAAGCCACATTATTTCAATATATTAAAATCTTTTTAGTGTTCCATCTCTTTCCGCCTCCTTACATTTAGTGATGTGTGTTGTGTCTGCCTTAGGCTTGAACAAGTTCTGGTTTAACCACAAAATATCTTCTACTACAAGTACTTACCTAAATACATAGTTCTGTGTTATAATATAGCATTATTATTATGGGGGAATATTCAAAGGTATATAATATTGTGCGTTGGGCCCAAATTACCTATAATATTTTTCGTGTTTTGTCCACATCCATCTATCTTTAGCCTCATGCAATATCGAAAGTCGTCTAAGCAGAGAGAAAGAATGTAAATTTTTCTTCGCACATTTTTTTTCGATCTTTACACGTTCACGCATAATACAAATACAAATCACGTATAATAAAGACAAAACAAAATGTATAGTCGTTGGAAGAGAGGAAGCGACTGCGAACATTGCCATAAATGGAGTGAGCATCAAACAAGTAAAATAATTCGCGTACTTGGGCAGCAGAATAAACTAGGATGGACGCTCCAAATCGGAAATTGTGAGCAGAATAAACTAGGCAAATATTGTTTTCAACAAGAAATCTAAAATATTGGAATCCCCAAATATTGATTTAAGCGTAAGGAAGAACCTAACTAAAGCCTTTGTATGGAGCATTCTGCTTTATGGTTGTGAGACATGGACCATCAGCAAGAGAGAAAGCGGACGGTTGGCGGCCTTTGAGATGTGATGCTACAGACGCATGCTGAAAATTCATTGGTCGGAACACGTCGAAAACGAAGAAGTATTAACCGGGGTTGGCGAAAAAAGATAACTTCTTAAGAGAATCAGCCAACAACGAGCTAACTGGAATGGCCACAACAGGACTACTCATCGCCATCGCGGAGGGTAAGACCGAGGGCACAAATGGCAGAGGCCGACCAAGAGATGCGTATATTGACCAACTGAAGAGGGACATGAACTGTGGCTCATACGTAGAGCTGAAAAGACTGGCTGAGAATAGGGAGGAATGGAGAAGAAAATCTAACTCGTTGCAGACCAATCCAATGGATTGTAACTTATTATATATACACGTTCACGCAATTTTCAATACATGCACGCAGATTTCACCTATTGAACATGAAGTCATCCTTGAGAATTTGATTCACGTAGTTCTTGGACGTCCGTGCTTTCTCATATTACCTCTTTGGGATAAATACATTCTCTTCGTCAACCTTTTATTATCCATTCGCATCACATATTATCTATATATTATAACGAGTTACAACTCATTGGATTGGTCTGCGACGAGTTTGGATTTTCTTCTCCATTCCTCCTTATTTTCAGCCAGTCTCTGTAGTTCTACGTATGTGCCACAGTTCATGTCCTTCTTCAGTTGGTCCATATAAACGTCTCTTATTCGGCCTCTACGATTTCTGCCTTTGGTCCTACACTCCGCGATGGTGATAAGCTATCGAAGGTGGCTGATGTTGTGGTCTATCCAGTTAGCTCGTTGTTGGCCGATTCTTTTAAAAAGTTTTCAAACATTGACAAGTCGAAACCAGGTCACTATTCAGTTAAATACATATTTGGTAAAACTAAAATCAATTGTATTTTCTTCCATATATAAATATAAATATACTACAGGGGAGCTAACTGTTTTGACAATTTTGGGTATTGTTTTTTTTTTAAATCGGCCAATGACCGAAATAATACTGTTAAACAGTATTAGTCCAAATATTTGTACACGTGGTATTATCTTACTTGTTTTGGCTTAGTGAAATAAAATAGAAGGCATATTTCACATAATTATTATATAACATGAGTTCATAATAATACTCGCGGTTTATCAGGTAGATAACGGATTTTGTATGATTGTTATTTATTATTATACCATCATGGCATATCCTACAAGTGAGGTAGCCAATAGGCCAGCTCCATGTTATAATCATGCAAGCTGTCCTCTCCGTGTCAACAAAAAATAAGACATTTCAGATGTTGCAAACCATATAGTTGAATTTAAGATGTTTAGTGTCTTTATTGTTTCGAACACCTGTTTTTTTACAGAACACTCAGAAACTTACGGAAAAAAGTGGGAGACCAATTCTTTGCCGGGTACGTACTCCAAGGTATTGTCAATTGCGATTCTTCTTGTTCTTTTGCTCCTTAATTCTCCTCTCGGAAGAACAGGGCAGAAACGAGTCTCCTCATGTTATTTTGCTCCAATTGAGTCACATCTTTTCACAACGTTTTTAATATTTTATGTTTGTTATAAAAAAACTCTAAAATTTTGATAGATAGTTGTCCAGACCGTTGAAAGCCTCGATATAATTGGATTATTTGGAATAAATCGCGTCTGTGCTATAAAATGCCCCTCTATATATTGATTGTATTTAATATTGTAATTATTTACTTGGAAAATTGTTTGTAATCAATTTACAGTACAAAATAAATAAGTAGGTAGGTACCTACCTACATAAATTTTCTCAAGACTTAACCATAATAAGAAAATAGTTTTATTTTTCTTTCTATAGCACGAAGAGGACAACCTGTATATGCAATATTCGCAGTTATACCACTGCCTATCCTTATTATGAAAGATATCTTAATATCATTGAAATAAATATACAAAATAAATAAATATACAAAACTTACAATCCAATATAATAAGTACAAAATTTCAGCAATACAAATATCATAATAACATTACATTATACAAAAAGCTATCTTTTTACAAGGTTTAATTCATTTTTATATTAAGTTCTATTTCGTTCGACAAGTAGTGGAACAATAAAATATAATAAAAAAATGTACGGAAAAGCTTTTTTCTTATAAAGAACCGTTTCAGTCATTGGATTACTCGCAACCGATTGAAATTAATTCAATAAAGTAGAAACTATACGGCCTCTGTTATATGTAGATAATAACAACTCTCCCTTCTACAGTCAAACTTTAGCTTTGAAACAAAAAAAATATACTTGTATTGATTGAGATGACTTTAAGTTTGTAAAACTCCATATTATGGAAATAAAAATAGACTGTTTGAGTTTTACTATATTTAATTAAAAGTACAGAAACCAAGTACTGTACCTACCTATTATTTAATATAGTGAACTCAAAAAGTTTATGTTTATCTCCATAAAAAATACATGTATTTAAAAAATTAAAATACTATTCTATACCCTCTCGCCGTGTCCTAAATGGGGTAGGCAAAGAGAACAGAACGCCAAACAGATATTTTTATATACTTCCTTCGCTTCCTCCACATTCATACAGTTTCTAATACACGCACGTCGGTTCCTCTTACTCAATACACGGCCGTCCTTGAGAATTTGATCCACGTGATCAAGCCATAGAAGAATTAGCGAATTAAAAAATAAGGTATACGAAATAAAAATACTGTTTTAATTTTCACATTGATTATGTTTGTAATAAGTTAATGTGAAAAGTGAAAAATTAACTGTGTTGTGTAATAAAAATAAAATATCATTCCAACAGTTTTACATCCGAACAGTGCACACTTCAGCAATTACATACAAAATAAACATAAAAAAGTCCAATTTCGCACATTACAATACAGCCCATTCATATAAATACATTCACACTTCTAAAATATATATAAATACTGAACAAAAAAAAATAAAGAAATAAAAAACATTAAATAAATAATGTGTGTACGTAGATAGAAGTTTGATTGTATATTTTTTCGATTCCGTCTACTTCCGTCTATTGATGAAAAATAAGACCATATGGAAACTCGGTGGGTTAAATCTTCTTGTTTTATTTTGATGCATGACTGCGAGGGGAAATTGAAAAAAAGTTGAACCCCGAGAATTGAATGAAAGATTACCCAAATGTTATTGTATGTGTGTGGTTGCGTCTACAGAAATTTTTGGAACCTTGAAACATTTTTCACACCATGAATTCGATATCGTCGACTAATATTTTACAATACGCTTAGATTCATGCTATTTTTGTTACTGAGTTAAATCGACAAGAATCTAGGATGTATGCATAATTTAAGTTGATTGTATTGATATTTTTCTCAGAACACAGTAAAAATCAAACATAAATCGTTTGCAGCTAGCGTTCAACAGTGCTGCGTGGCTCATTTTCCGTAAGGGCAAATGATGCCACATCACTCCCCTCCTAGAACGACTACATTGGCTAAGGGTGGAGGAAAGGGTGACATTCAAGGTACCTATGCGTCTATCAGGCTATAAACAAAATGGCACCATCGTCCCTCACAGAGCTTTGTCCCCTTGACTCGACCACTAGAAGATCTCTGCACTCTTCGGAACTGGCTGTGAATATACTTACTGAGCCCAATAGAACTGGTAAGTCTAACTTCTATGATATGGTGTTGTTGGACCGGTTATGTGGTATCGCCTTCTGGTGCCATTGAGAGATAGTCAGACTGTCACGAGCTTCAGAAGCAAATTACAAACTGAATCTTCACTGGCGCCTTTGAGACGGTCTAGAGACTGTTAAACGGCGTCAAAATAAAATCATCATTATCATCATAAAACAAAATCAAATTCAATATTTCTCACAAATTAAGAGGAAAGAAAGCAGCGAGAACCCCCTTTTTGCTGTATTTTTATCATAATTTTCGACGGGATTTCAGTACCTGACTGGCTTTCTATGTAAATTCGAAGTGTGAAAAGTGCTTTAGAGTTCGCATGACTTGTTTCATTTAGGTCTAATGTTATTGTTGTATGAAAGTTTCAACTTCTTTTTCAGGACTTGTTCTAAGTCTTTCTCACTTTTTCTACTGTTCTCGCCTGACTTTTTTTTTTACTTATTTTTCGATCACCAACGCCACTAATGATATTTAAGATTTTTTTCTTCCATTATACTTTGGTGAGTCAAATTCACAATTGTGTCATGTTGTAGGAGAAAATACTTTTGACTGATATTATTTTTCTCTTTAAAGCTGTTTTATTTATAGGTACTATTACAGCAATTGCGTTTACACAAAGTGAAAGAATTTTATTGAGAGAAAAGTCTTTCATCTTTCAAAGTCATTGTCAATCTGATTTTAAAATAGGTACAATCGTTTTTATCATTTGTTTTTTATTTCATCCAAGACCGAATGTCGTTGGGGAGATCGTTCCAGATTCTGATAGCATGTAAGGCAGAAGATGATGAGTAAAAGAATGTACTATGAGTTGGGAACTCCAGAAGCTGATTATTTTGGGACTGTAACAATATACGTCATAGGAAGAATCTTTATTTTGAGAGACAATTTTGAATTTAGCTTGCAGTGTCAAATAATTTACCAACTCTACCAAGTACTCTAGTACCTAATGTGGAGTAAAGAAACTTAACTCGACATGGAATAAATCAATGTGTAATTTATACAAATGACTTGCATGTTTTTTTTATCTCTTAACGACGCGATAACACATAATTTACAAATGAAAATGAAAGACTTCCTTATTTGATGCCTGATCAATAGGCTAATGTATTGTGAGTTTTATGTTACCGTGAATTAAGTGAAAATGACGATTATATGTCATCATAAAATTATGAACAACATTGTCGACTCTGCTGACTTATTAAATAGACTTTACCTTAACTGCCCTACACGACGGGCTAGAACCACATTGACATTTAAACAACCTTCTTGCACGACTAACTATCTGCAGAGCTCATTCATATACCGAGCATGTAACAATTTCAACTCATTTTTTAACAATATAGATATATTCGATACATCCTTGGGGCGTTTCAATGACACTATAAAAAGATCCCTGGTGACTTCGGGGGGATCTCATGGGGTTTAATCATTTGATGCTTTCCTTTCTGTTCCAATTTCCTATCCCATTCCTTTATTCCCTTCTTGATTGGAGATGATTGATTGCATGTGCTTGAAGCTTTCTTTTTTTGAAGTATCTGTTTTTATTTTGTCGTGTTTACTACAAAATGTTAATGTTGCATTGTACTATACAAAATAATATTTACAAACTTTGCTGGTTTACTAATTGTTATTGATTTGTCTGTGTATTGTTATTTACGTTATAACTGTTTGTTTGTGAAAGAAAATAAAATAAAATAAAAATAAATTATTTTTCACCAGAGAAGTTATTTCGTTTCGTTATTGCAAGAGAAGTGTTGTGGATGGAATGGGTGTAAATAAGTTACGATGTTTTGGACATGAGACAAGGATAACACAGATGATGTATTTGAAAAAAGGAGTGCGAGAAAGTGCGGTCATCTAAGAAGCATGTGGGTCAAATTTCAAGGACGGCCGTGTGTTAAGTAAGAGAAATCAACGTGTGTGTATGAGTCATTGTACGAATGTAGAAGAAGTTTTTAAAGATAGGTTTGTAAATATAGCGTTCCGTTATCTCTGCCTACTCCATTTGTATCGAGAAATTTATCTTTTTTTTCGCTGATTTGCTGGTACGGAGACGACTTCTTGAATGTTTGTAACATAAAGTTAGTAGCTGGCTTCCGTGCAGTGAAAACCTAATAAAATCAAATAGTACTAAAAATACGGAGTTGCATTTTATGCTACCTTCTGATTTTCTCGAAAAATAAATATATATTCAAGTTCCTAACTTCATTCAAAGAGAGGCGTTGAACGAAAAGGTTAACTGATTATTCGGCATATAAATAAAATCAAAAGAATCTTGAGATTTAATTATGCTGTGGGAGGATTCAATCTACATGTTGTGTTTTTCATATTGCTATGTGAAATGTGGGAGTAATCTATAGATAGACCAAAAATGACGTATGTACTTGGTATATTACCAATGTACCTACACTAGTGAACGTGATTTCAGACTTTTTGAAAAATTTATTACGCGAAGTTAATAAAAGTCATTTTTAAGTTAACTACATATTGTGGTTTTTTTTTTTCAATTTTATCTTGCTATTTTTATTTCACTTACCCGTCAAATGTTTTCTTTATTTTACTTCTCAGTTGAATTTTATCTTTATTTCACTCAACATTACTTTATTTAATCATTTTTTAAAACATTTGTAAATGTGACTCAATGTTTATGAATAACTCAGAAGAGTCTTTTACCCGATTCATAGTGAAAACTTTGTCGTTGTAAATCATCATCATCATCATCATCGCCCTCGACACTTCTCTCGAGAGCACAAGTCGAAAACCAGGCTCCTCTGTTCAGAGCGACTCTGCGCCACTTGCGTCACCTCCATCGTCCTTCGTTGTAAGTAGTTGAAAAATATTTACTTACATTGCATTATTACGTGTAATAATTTCGTAGACTACTCAACTTGTAGAAAATAATTATGGTGTCAATATATTCATAACAAATATGTAACACACATAAGATATTAACATTTTTCATTTACATTAAAAACATTAACTTATACAGCGTAAGTGATTCAAACTATCTAGCTTGTTCTGAGGATATTCTGAATGATTCATCTCAAAAGTTAAATGAAACTTCTATGAAAATGATCTAGAGTTTGTGTGTTCACATTGTGAAAAGACATTTTAAACATATTTGATATTAATAAAACACTGTTTTACTTTTCACTATTAATTTATTATTACTCTTCTTCTATGTTTACAACAAAAAGTTGTCTAGAATTAAAATCTTTAGGGTAGGTACTCAAAACTTGTGTATTAAAATTTAATTGAACAAAATTACTAGCCCGGCACATATAATTATTATATATATAATGAGTTACAATCCATTGGATTGGTCTGCAACGAGTTTGGATTTTCTTCTCCATTCCTCCCTATTCTCAGCCATTCTTTTCAGCTCTACGTATTAGCCACAGTTCATGTCCCTCTTCAGTTGGTCAATATACGCATCTCTTGGTCGGCCTCTGCCATTTGTGCCCTCGGTCTTACCCTCCGCGATGGCGATGAGTAGTCCTGTTGTTGCCAATCCAGTAAGCTCGTTGTTGGCTGATTCTCTTAAGAAGTTGCCTTTTTTCGCCTACCCTGGTTAATACTTCTTCGTTTTCGACGTGTTTCGACCAATGGATCTTCAGCATGCGTCTGTAGCACCACATCTCAAAGGCCGCCAACCATCCGCTTTCACTCTTGCTGATAGTCCACGTCTCGCAACCATAAAGCAGAATGCTCCATACAAAGACTTTAGTAAGGTTCTTCCTTACGCTTAAATCAATATTTGGGGATTCCAATATCTTAGATTTTTTGTTAAAAGCAATCCTTGCCTGGTTTATCCTGCTCACAATTTCCGATTTGGAGCGTCCGTCCTGGTTTATTCTGCTGCCCAAGTACACGAATTCTCTTACTTGTTTGATGCTCACTCCATTTATGGTTGTTATTATATATTGTTATAATAAACTGCCTAGTACTACATATGTATAAAAAGGATTAAAGAAGAAACTAGCTAATACACAGGCATATATTATAGAATGAGAGTTTCTCTTCGTAATGGGAATATCCTAATTAAAGGATAACATACTGTTTATATTACGTTCAACATAAGATTACAGCTTAGCAACGCTCGCTATTACCACATACACGTGCCGTATGTATATTATATAGATTTTTTCATTTCTTTTCTCACATAATTTAAAACCAGAAACATTATGGTTGCTGTTTTGGGAGTGAAAAAATACCATGTTTATTATGATTACAGCTCAGAATGTATTTTTTTTAATGAAGACACAATTTTTGTGCTTACATGTAATAAGTTTGCCCCACCTGTGGGATAAACTGTGTTTGTACGGATATAAAACGTTTATTTTCCGTTTGTTTGATATAATTTTTGTATTACAAATGTCGAAGAAGAGTATTAGAAAATTTCAGTCGGTAACCTTGATCTGCACTCGTCAGTCTAACATTTTGAAATTGTTTTTGGATGAGTTTTGTATATTAAAATTGGAGATATTTCAATGGGGAATATTATTAATACATTATGTGATATGAAATTCTCCTCAAAAACATAATTTTTTCTAAGGTTATGACATAGTTTGACTCATTTGATAATTTACCCTTTTTTTCTCTCCTATTTTATTATTTCTATTATATTCTATTCTATTTTCAAATACCATCCTCTTTTTTACAAATGATCAAGTATTTTATAATTTGTATTCATAATGTTTTTGTTTTTTTTTGCAATTAAAATGTATTTTATTAACAAAATGAAAGGCAGAAGCCTTCAATCTGTAAAACAAATAAATAAATAAAATAAAATGTATACGTAATTATTTCTTTGAAAATCATAATGAGATCTTCTTCATTGTGTTGTAATTACTGCTTGTACTAGTAGAAGTAGAACCTATTCAAAAGCAATTATTAATTCTGAATTATTGTTCATTGTTTCAGGTAATTTAAATGTCAATGTAAAACGCTGCTGAAAGACTTTTATGGTTCAGTTATTAGAGTGTCGGCGTTTTCCAATATGAAAATACATCTCACAAAGTAAATGACATAGTGGAAACATCATGAAATGTAAGTGACAATATTTTATTCTATCAATTTTTTTCAGTTTTGATTTAAGTTTTTTACAAGCCAATCTTTTCCTATATTTTCCATACAAAAGATTTCATTAATAAACAAAATATTTTGTTCATCTGTCCGTTTCCCATTGATTTTAATGGTTTGCCCATTAGAATTATGATTTTAAAATACGTTCTGCAAACATTTAGTTTACCTATACTATTTCTGTGGCATTTGAACATAGCTACATTACCATAGGTTTTCAATGAAATGGTAAAAAATATTAACTAGAAAATACATAAACATGTTAATTTATGTATTTTGTTTTAACAGAAATATGATTCTGGGACCTCTATTATATTTTACAAGACTTCTTAACTTTTTATCAATAGTATAATAAATAATATCCCGTGGATGATAGATGTGCCCCAGCAAAGAAAAAGACTCTCAATATTTTTTTTTTATTTACGTGTGTCCTGTAAAAGGCAGATAATTATAAAACATTTGATATCTTCAGTTTAGTGATGATGTATTCCTCCAATCCTGAATGATTTAACTTTTATTGACGCGGAGAAGACGACTTGCAGGCTAATTACAAACAAAAACATTAATGTTGTTGACCGAAGGTACTTGTTGGGAGTCCATTTCAAGATAATTGAAAAAAAACACACAATATGTAGTTAACTTCCAAATGACTTTATTAACTTCGCGTACTAGTATTCGGAGACTCTCGTCTCCATCATCAGGCGCTTAATAAAAAAGTGAAATAAGATACAGAGACAAACAGTATTTATCTCATTTATGTAAACAAATATTGTTTGTCTCTGTATCTTATTTCACTTTTTTATTAAGCGCCTGATGATGGAGACGAGAGTCTCCGAATACTAGTACGCGAAGTTAATAAAGTCATTTGGAAGTTAACTACATATTGTGTTTTTTTCAATTATCTTTAATTACAAACAGTTTATATAGATGTAGAATGACATTTGTATGTCTATGTATCACATATTATTCCTACTTGTAAATACTGTCGTGAAGGGTATTTTTAAAAATTAGAAGTATTTTGCGTAGATGGTAGTTGTGTTTCGTTGCTGAAAATTCTCAAATTATTTTTTCATTCCATCATAATTCATAAAGTCCATTTGTTTATGGGATAATTACTAGGGTGCAGTGAAAAACAATGGATATAAAATATATTTAAGAGTGAGAAGTGTTGAATTATTAAAATAATAGTAATTATTGTTATTATTCCTTAGCCGACCCTGGGGAAGATTTACGTAACGGAGAGCAGGACCGGACTGGGTAAAGGGAAAATGGTTTATTGGGTCATTAAGAGATGTGGTCATTGAATTACAAATATATATAGAAGTGCCATAAGCATTTTTATGTTAACTCTTAAATGCATCTATCCCATAACGGTATTTTTCACAAGTGGGGTAACTTCAGGTCAACTGCTTGTGATAAATATGCAAGTCATCCTCACCGTGATAATGAGAGTTAAGACATCAGAATGGGTGGCATCACTCATAGCTGAACTGTTTTACGAATACCTGCTTATAGGACACCTGAATATGCATCCTACTGCAAATTAAACTTCTTTCACGATACTAGCTATTGTTGAATGTAATAAAGTTAGAGGTGCATTTGTAATCACAAAAAAAACAATGAATCGCATGGAAGCATTTGAAATGTGGCTTCATAGAAGAATGCTTCGTATTCATTGGACTAATAGGGTCACAAATGTGAAGTGTTAAGAAGAGCTGGAATGGACTGAGAACTCCTGTAGGATGTGAAAGTGCGTAAGATCTCGTATCTGGGTCGTATAGTGCGTGGAGAAAAGTACAACATTGTGCGGTTGATTATGACAGGCAAAATAGAGGGACGTCGGGGGCCTGGCAGAAGGCAGATTTTTTTTAAAAGGGCAGCGCCCGCCACATACCTTGTGCCGTACCTGGAGATATGTTTCTCCATAATGACACACACATGCACAAACAGGATTTAATGTCGCATTAAAGCGAGAAATGCTACCCAGAGAGAGCACTCTAGATTTAGAAAAGGGAAGGAAAGAAATGGGAAAAATGAAGAAGGCAGATATCGTGGCTGCGCAATATACGAGATTGGACTGGAATAAGAGGTGAGAAGGAGTTGTTCAAGACAGCGCAGGACCTAGAAGCTATGCCAGAGTGATCGTCAACTTTGGGGGGACCTGACAGAGCACCTACAGCAAAAGAAGAAAAGTAAACAAATTTGTTTTGCTCCTTCTAACATTTTTGTTTTTCTTTGTTTTCAGTACATTAGTGAAAATTTATTTAATTACACGGGATGGTAATAATAAAATACTTCAAAACCAGCAGTGAATTATGTTACATAATAATATTTAATAAATTACATAATATTTATGTAATAATATGTAGATATTATATATATGTTCATACCACTCCGTAATATTATTTAAATCATTTTAATACTAGCTATAGGCTTCTGGGATTCGCACAAAGATTATTAAGCAGTCGTCTGCATCTATCGAAAGAGCTTAAAAATGAAATTGCAAAATTCTGATTCAACGGATGCTGCAGGGTTACTCTTGACAAAACTAAACACGATCTTAATCTAGTCTTGATCTTGATCATACGACGCACGAAAGGACTATGGTCAAAAACACCGCGCTACCGCTAACGCGCGATGGTTTGCGTGTATTTTTGGCCAATAGTCACTTCGTACGTCGTATGATCAAGACTAGATTAAGATCGTGTTTAGTTTTGTTAAGAGTAGCCCTGCTGAGTGACGTTTGTTGCAATAAAAAAACAATAGTTTTATTCGAAATGTAAAGACAATTTAAGGAAAAAGCTAAAATTTATATATAATATAACGAAGCTTATTGCCGTGTGTTTTTTTTTTAAATAAAATGAATCAGAGACTCCGTTTTTTGTTTAAATATCATCTTTGTTAAGAAAAATATATTACAAATCGAGAATGCTTTCACACGGTAAAAAAAACTTTAGGAAAGAGATTTAGCATTGCACTGAGTTAAATGCATTTAAGTTTAGTAATTGCGCTGACACAATTATAACATATAAAGCAAATGAATGATAAAAAGCAATATGCTTGTTTCGTGAAGGTGGAGTAGATTGACAGCGAGAATCGATCAATTGAAAGTCAGAGACTCTACCATCAGGCTAAAGGCTACCTCAACCATCTTTTTCTTCAATGACGGATTTGGTTACACTATGAAGTACTTATCTGTTAATTGTATTTATAGTTGATATTCAAACATATTGTGTACAATTATGTAAACGAATTAAAAAATTAGATTTCTTAACGTTAAAGGTTGTATTATTGTACAATTATGATATTATAAAAAAAAAACATGTCTTTGATTGATGTTGCTGTCGTATCCTATGTGTTAAGTAAGTCAAGCATTAAAGCATTAGACTATCGAGAAATATTTTTATGGTTCGAATCCTCTTACTGAACATCTTGTCTATCTTCGTGACACAAGCGTATTGCTTACTATCAGGATATTCAGTTTTGTATTAAAATTTAGTTCGTTTTATGTAAATCATAATAATAATATGGACGATTTGTACATGGCGTCGTTTAATGGGTACCGTGACTTCTCCTGAACAGTAGGAAATGTTTTCAAATTTCTCCTGGTCTTAGATCCGCTGGTAATCTATTTCAGGCAGTTGGCCTTGCGATACTGAAGCTACTCTCTCTCTGCGAAACTGGAAGTGTTTACCTTATTAGGTTTTACAAATTTTTTGACAGCGGTGGAAACTGAGCGCAGTGGTCGCATCAGAAATTCGTCGACGGGACAGAGTTTAGTGAGTCATAGAGGTGCTGTGCGGCTTAAAAGTAAAACCTAGTGGACTGTGAGGCACAGTTTGAACTCCATTTTCTTTGGGACTCTCAGCCAATGTAAATCTTTACATAGTGATGTGATGTGGCAGCGCTTGTTCTCTCTCAGAGAATTTAGGTTCATTTTTGAAAACAAAATGAAGTAATAGACATATTCATATTCATTTTGACCTCATTAAAACGTAACTGTCCATGAAATGAAATCTTGAAAAGCGCGATTATTATTATTTTTGTTATTAAGTACTCTTTTATTGAAATCGCTCTCCCAAGACGCAATTCACGCGACTAAAACAAAATAAAACGTAACATCTAAACGTTTGTTGTTGTATAATAAAATTCACTGGCAATATTAAATGCTACATTTACTTTTTATTTACCCTGTAGAGAGAGAAAATGTTGAGTGAGAAAACGTCATAAGGCTCTGTACACCCTTAAAATAATACGACAATTAGGATTTTTTATGAATTTATAATCAATGTGGTATTGTGATTCAAACTTCAACAATGAAAATCATAATATTTTGGTTATAAAAAATGTACCTACATGTTTATTTATATAAATTAATTTGAAGTTTTACAAAATAAACGTGAACCTTATCAATATTCTTATCATATTTTTCGTTCATTTATTTATTTTATTCTTCTTGCACATCATCATTCATTATAACAAATTAAATAAAGCAATATACACAAGAAAAAATGTGATGATGTGCAGTGGCGAGATTATCACTATATAGTGATTTCTTCCATCTAACCACGTCACATTTACACTTAACAGAAATAATAATAATAAAAACACAAACAATAAGAAAAATAGCCACACAAATTAGATTAGAAAAAAAAAGAAAAAACTACAATCCACACACCTATCACTCCAAAGGGATCGGGAACTATAGGAAGGGGTTAGGGGACGGATGCTGAGTTAGAAGACAATAAATTCTTCTTGACGGCGTATTTAAACCCATTACAAGATTGAGTTATTCTATGAGAAGAAGGGAGATTATTCCATTTCCATATATTAGTGTCGTCATATAAGATATTATATTTTACTACAAGTTTAGGATGTGCATATTTAAGACATATGGATAATATTTTATTATTTCGCATCATAATTATTTGTGTATGTACTTATTATTTTGTCTGAGCTACTTCGAATTACTAAATATTGTTTGTGGTCTTTTTCTATGAATTTTGCATTGACTACTTAAAAAAATTCAAGACTTTTATTACCACTACTAAAATATTAAATGTTACAAATGATGCTGTACGCCGGCGCACCCAGCAGAGACCTGTAATCTCCGTAATACAAGAGAGACGATGGTCCTGGCTGGGACATGTTTTGAGGATGCCCAATGATAGTTGGCCAAAAAGAGCACTGTTCTTCCGTCCGCAGGGGTTCCGTAGGCCCGGGCGTCCCTCTTTCACAATACACCGTTCCTATGACAACGATATCAGAGCGTAAGGAATGTCGTGGAAAGAGGTGACGCAATTGGCACAGAGACGCTCTGAATGGAGGAGGCTGGTTTCTGCCCTGTGCTCCCGAGAGGAGCGTTGAGGGCGATGATGATGATGATGATTAAAATATTCGCAAAAGAGAAGGTCAAATCATAAATGTCAACTCTAAAATCTGCAAAATACTTTTCTTAATTTTTTTTTTCTTTTTAATTATTAAAAGCATAAAACAGACAATAACTACATATATAAAGTTAGAAAAAAGGTTAATCTTTCAGAGATCAGCTATCATCCAATACCATGCGCCACAATTAATTTAAAAAAGATAGGTACCTAACATTCCGGTCATCTCAACATGCCTACATATACACAGTCTCGCTCGCTCACTCAATCATCACACTAGCAAAAAAACAAATCAATAACAATAATAAAAATAAAAATCAAGGGGAAAAGAATAAAAGAGGGTGGGGGGGAGATTACTGCGTACCTGATGATTCATTTAGAAGTGTGGAAGTAAGTTTATTGAATACCTGTCTCTTATGATATTTTGTATTTTCGTTAAAAAAATATTCATCTCGAGAAGTAGAAAAAACAACATTACATGCTTAACGAGATGCCTACGAAGCCCATCCATTTTTGTGCGCTAAACAAGAGTTTTGATAATTTCTTGTTATAGTAGAAGTGCCTATACATGGTGTTGTATACCCCCTTGATAATAATAATCATATGCAAATACATCCTGTACAGGGTGATCACATTTGAATATCATCATCACTCCAAAAGGCTTTTTCAAATGCAAAATGTTTCATGTTTAGTACCTATAATAATTGCTGTTACTATGTACCAACTAGGTACACTCATCTCGTAAAGATGTCAAAGATATTTCGATATTCTCATTTGAATAGGTACATCGAATATTAAACACATTTCTATTTCTACCCTCGCGCCGTTTCCCTAGTGGGGTAGGCAGACAGAATGGAACGCCATATAGATCTATCCTAGCACACATATTTCGCTTCTTCCACATTCATGCAATTTCTCATAAATGCACGTTCTTTCTTTTACTCAGCACACGGCCATGTAGTTCTCATGACGTGACCTCGTGGTTCAGTGTAGTTCTCATGTAGTTCTCACATCTCCTCTTAGATAACTACATAGGTCTTGCTCGTCATCCTTTTGCTGCACATGACCAAAATTGGCTTCCAAACTATTCGTGTGTGCAATTTATCCAAACACTCCTCTTGCATCCACTCATTCTCCTAATATACTCATTCCTCTGAAATTAAGCGATGCAACTAAGCAGGTCTGCAATTTAGCAGGTCTGCAATTAAGCGATGCAACTAAGCAGGTCTGCAATTTAGCAGGTCTGCAATTAAGCGATGCAACTAAGCAGGTCTGCAATTAAGCGATGGAGCATGCCACCCATCCTGATTGCCTTACTTATATTTGACGCAGCGTCTACAATCTTAATATTATGGCCAATTCTGAATCATAAAATAGTTTAGTTGCACTAACTAAGTGTAAGGAGATAGTTGGGTCATAATATTTAGTTCAAATTCGTATTCACAGTTTTCTGTACTAAAACTAATTAAGTTAGTTAGTTCATTTTGACACCTTAGTACAACTATAAATTTCGAGAATCTATGGATTTCGTATTCAGAACGAAATTTTAGTTGACATCTGACAAGTACAATTAGTTGTATTTGGTAGAATTTTATTCGCGACTTTTAATGTGCGAATAATATTAGTTGATGTCATTTTGCCGAAGAATATTGCTATATTTTGGAAGTTTAAAGTTGTTTTTTCAATTAAAAGTAAAAAATGGATATTTTTAGGTTCCTTGCAACTCTTGGCATCTATAAATTGTAAAATTATACTACCACCGACGCAAATACGAACGTCAAAATATAGCGGCAGATCTGACATTTCACAATTTTCACGCGCGACAACTATTAAATTGTTGCCAGAAGTGTAAATCGGAACGTGAAAAACATTTTTTATTGCGGCATCACCGACTAATATTTATTTGTCTCATAGATTTTACCGTTTGCCCTTGGTGGTTATCGAGTTTATAATATTGTTCATAGTTCGTAACTAATACTGAATACGAATTTGTACTATAATGAATAATATTAGTCAACTATTATAAGCTAGTTTAGTCAGTTCATTAAGATTCAGAATTGGCCCTATTATAGGATACTCGTAATACATCGTATTTTCGATGATAGGAAATGATAATTTTCCCATCACTATCTCCATTTAATTATTGTTTCATATAGTGTCTGGCTAGCTGTGTAATAAGAGGCGGAAGAATACTTTTTTTTCTCATCTTCTCAACTGCCCATAGGGAAAATATTTATATTGGACAGAGTTTTGAAGGAAAAACACATATTTATGGCGTGTTTACTAAATGAATATGAGCTCGTTCGTTTTGAAATATTTATAAAAAGGAACATGTCCTTTTTCTTATTTACACATAAGTTCACAATATCGTTGGAAGAGATTGCGGACTTATTACTCACACAACTTTTCCATCATTTAACTGTAGTTTAAGGTAGGTACAGTTAAGGCTATGTACAAACCTTCATCGTTTCAAACCATTCGTTTTACGATTAAAAAAAAACAACCGACAACGGTCACACAAAACTGTTATGAGAGAAATAAACAAAACATTATGTACACCAATAATAATAATAAATGATGTAATGTGTACGCCTTCTCCACTACTATCTACTTGGTTACATCGCAGACATCTTGAAATGTTACGAAATGTCGTATAATATGTAAAGTACCTACCTATAGTATCTAATATAATAATACGGTTTTGTCGAAAATGTTACACTTATAAGCCGATAGATTTGCGTCAAATTGGTTTATGGTTATGAAATTTAAATGAAAGAACATATAGGTATATTAATGGTGGCTTTATCAGTTTGTGAGCCGGTTTTGGAAAGCTTTCACTCAGATAGTTAATCAAATGTAAATTGAAGCTTTATTATAAATATATGTATGTGATAGGTTGAAAAACAATGAAAATACAAAATTTCCATAAAATATTAACTCTAATCTGCAGGGCTACTCTTGAAAAAACTAAACACGATCTTAATCTAGTCTTGATCTTGATCATACGACGCACGAAATGACTATTGGCCAAAAATACAAGCAAACCGATCGCGCGTTAGCGGTAGCGTGGTGTTTTTGACCATAGCCCCTTCGTGCGTCGTATGATCAAGATCAAGACTAGATTAAGATCGTGTTAAGTTTTGTCAAGAGTAACCCTGCAGGACCCGAAGTCAAAACACATTTCAACGCTATGTTTTTGTTCCGTTAGCGTTCGAATATTGCGAGCAAGTGTCAATTTCGTAGCTTAAATAAACGAAAGTTACGAAAATATTCACTTTGGCGCAACGTAGTCTACATATACTCGAACGATTGCGACACGAAATCGTAACGCAAAAATGATTTTGGGTCCAGGTATGGTCAAATATGTTATAATTAATCTGTGAGCCGTTGCGGTTGTGGATGGTCTTAAATAAAAAAATGTCTAGCATTTGCTTTTTTTCATCAATAGAGAAACGAAAGGAAACCCTTATCCGTGTGCATTTTTTATTGAGACTGCTTCATCTAGATTGACCTATAGTCCAAGAATGTGTTTCAGTTTTTTTTATGTACATAAGTTTTTATTAACATTGCAAAACATAGACAAAACACACACGGTTCAGTGTATCTGGAAGGTCTTAGTATTTAAAAACATTGAGCACACCCTTTTTAAGCGAACTAGATTTTTGATGTATTTTCTTTGATAGTACCTACAGTTTGTGCTTGTGGATGTTTCAGAAATGGACATTTTGTCTTGCAGTTTTCAGAAAGGTAATGAAGACGATGATGAATCCCACATAACATACATAATAATGTCATAGTCTTCAAAAATAATTGGTCCGGAGAAAACGCCAATCAAATGGCGCATTTCGTTACATTTTACTTTTGTAAAAAATATTGTGTCCTTGTTGAAGTACAAAATGTATGAGTATTATCATAATTTTATATGGCGTGCCTCTCTACCTGTCCTTTCAGTAGCAATATTTCCTCATTATATTACTGAATGTAGGTATGTGTGGTGTGTGTACATATGCGGAAATTTCAACGTTTATATTTTGTTATAATTCATTCTTATATTGTGCGATATGATTGTCGTTGGATCCATTAAACATCTCTCGAGTAATTTTTATCAAAAACGAGATATTGAAACAAAAATATTCATATTGTCGAGTCGCATCTACCTATGAAATAAACTTTACTTTGGAAATCCACGGAAAAAGTTATTGTGAGACATTAATCTGAAAGAGGGGGTTTGAGAAAGCGCGGACGTTCAAGAACTACGAAGCTTGACAACGTGGATCAAATTCTCAAGTACGGTTGCCTATTGAGTTCATGTATGAGAAACTGGATGAATGTGAGAAAGCGAAAGAGTTATGTAAGGATAGATCAACATTTCGTTTCGTTCTCTCTGCCTATCCCACCTAGGACACGCCCTGAGAGTAATGATAGATAAATAGATAGAAATTAAATCTATTGTGGGCTGCTTTCTTGTATAATTCGTGAATGTACTTAAAAAATAATTCTGTGAATTTTTTCAAAGCTAAGAAAATCAATACGCTATGAAAATTCCAAGACACTTTCCACGTAACGAATTTGACACATAGAAAATGTTAACCAGTTAATGTTCAGATGAGATTTCATAAATCGACTGACTATGTATTGTGCATTTATTTCTGTGCTTGCAAAATACCATATTTTCGTTCATATTCATACAGTTTGTGATTCCTACACGCTGGTTACTCTTGTTTGAGAACTGGATTCACGTTATCAAGTCATATCGTCCCTCTTCTGACCAACAGTCGTATCTGCCTAAATGTAAATTTTTCAGGAGAGCGTTTTTTTTTGTATCTTGCCATGCATATTTTCGTCTCTCCTAGTTATATGATACAGTGTAAATATATTACATTATTTTATTTGTACCTATTCTTATATATCTCAGAATCATTTATGTGATGAAATTTTGAGGAATCAGTAGACACAATACATTTTATTCAGAATAATTCGTAAATACGACAACAAATCAGAAAGCTATTCCAGGATAACGGTAATAGTTACAGGTGTGATCTTCAGTGAGAATATGCAGGGCACATATAAATACACATTGGTGATCATAACTCGATTTCGCCAAAAATGTCAGATACGACAGTTAGTCAGAAGAGGGACGATATGATCCATGTTTTCATTCAGACAAATTAATTAATTAGTTAATTTTATTCTTCCTGTACATCGGTTACATTATTTCAAATCAATACGATGTATCATAAAAATATCACTTATTCAATGTACAAAGGGCGAGTTCATCGCTAGAATGCGATGTCTTCCAATTAACCCGGTAATAAAATAAAAATAGAAAATATACATTTTGCCTTTGCATATCATTTATTTGCAAAGCATACCCTTTTGTTCAATGCTTATAGTCATTTGTTATTAAATAAATTAATGAAAAAATATTTATTTTGTCGTCATCGTGATTCATCATTCAGGGTTTTATTGCTAGTATTACAGTGTAAGTATATATGTAAAAGGTAACACGCATTCCCGGGGAATTATTTGCAGTCAAAAATACTCGTTCCTATGTAGACAATACACATGAAACAATACACAAAATATTATAATATAATGTGTGGGTGTCTGTAAATGTAAACATTTTTTGAATACATAATAGCCACACATATGTATGATAATTTTTCCACTTTTGTCAACGCTGTATTCCTTTTTTGAGTTTTAAATAGCCTTTTGTAAATAATACATATTTCAATATCAAAATACTTAAATTTCCGTTATGGAAACCCATCATTAAATAAAAATATTAATATTTATTTAAACTCAAAATTGAATGTACCTACCTACAGTTATAGACATAATCATGTTTAAAAAATAATACCTACATCAAAATTTAGCAATCAAATAATATAATCTAATAAACTCACAAAACATCATACCATAATATTATTTTATTTATTTATTCTTCTTGCACAACATCATTACATTACAGTGTTAACAAAATAATATAATTTTTTTAAAACTAGGACGATGTGCAGTGGCGAGATTATCACTATAAAGTGATTTCTTCCATCTAACCACGATTATAAATTAATACAACCCGGAACCGGTTTTAGAAAATCAAAATTACATGATCTAATATGATATATAAGTAAATCAGTTGTAAAAGATAGACAATTAATGTATCCGATTAGTATTAGATACATTGAAAACGAAATAAAATTAAGAATATACATAATGGACATCACTGTCTTATACACTCATATAATTATACAAACAAATGTCGCAGAAAAAAATCGTAAATATACAGAACTAGCAGGAGAAATAAAAAAAGAATGTGTATAAAATCTTATGTTTAGTGGCGTCAGCTACACGGGTACCACTTTAATCTGTAATTTTTTTTTAATTCGATTAACCAGTAAATTTATACCTACATCAAAATTTAAAAACCAATTATAATATAGGTAGGTATACTTAAAATATTGCTAAAATATTTTTGAACACAGATATTTATAGTACGATGCTAGAATTTTGAACCCGTGTTTCAAGCCTAATCTTTTGATATCCTGGATAGGTTATTTTTCCTGGCATTAGACCGTTTAATTTTTGTGTGATCATAACTAATCATTAATGGAGACTTTTCTGGTTGCTTAATGCTGAAAAGTGTGAATGGCAATTTTACTGCCGTATAATTTTTTTTATAATAAATAAACTATTTCAGATCAGATATCGGAAACTACATGGCTTGATCGTGTAAATCAAATTATAAAGTTTTAAGAAACGGAAATCGGCGAGCTCGTATTGAAATGCACGAATATGGTGGCAGCGAAGAAAAGCACGATTAGATCAAATTCGTGTTCCGTTCTCTCTGCCTATTCCACTTGAGATACGACGTAAGGATATAAGAGGAGGAGGAATTTGATTTGTGTAAGTGGATGCCTACATATTTATTGATATTTGTTCGAAATTTAAAATGTCCAATTCCAAAAAGGCTCCATCTTTTGTATACGTTGGTAGGCTCGGATTATTTATTAATTATATTCTTATTGTATTTCGTCAGTTGAAAAGTTGTAGATATCATTATTATTATTATTAATAATAATAAAATTTAATTTAATTTAATCAGTAACGCTTCGGCAATAATAAAGTTGAAATTTATTTTGTTGAGCAAAGTTTTAATATTATCATTCTATGATGTATTTAGAGTGTCAAAACTCTCAGAAACATTGCCCATGGCTCAGAACACAGACAACCGATGTCGAAAGTTTGTTTTGTTATTAGTAAGTATAAGTAATAGAGAACATGCATGTGTGAGGAATATGAATAAATGTTATCAATTCATATTAATATAAATACGCTGATCACAAATATCCTAATAAGAAACCATAAAATAAAACTTTTCATTCATTATTTTCATTTTAAAAATCCATATTTTCTGTTATTGAATTAGTCCGGTGTGACGTCGCTAGGCGCTATTTTGTATTGCCACACATTTCACTCTTAGTACTGTTTGTAGCGCCTGATATTGTCAAACACTGCTCCGCCACGAGTGGACCTTTTTGCGGCGAAGTGTGAAAATTGCTTTTTTAAATGGTGATAAAAACCTTAAAAATGCACATTTAAAAATATAAAAGTACCATAATTTTTCTAATTTTCTGTACTTTTTTTTGGGTTGAAATTTTTTTTTTGTGAAAGTTCCCCATTGAGGAAGGAGGGATGGTAGATACGAAAGGGACATTGAAAAAAGAAAAGTAGCTGGTGCGAGAGTGAATGGTGCACTTCGATCTATTGTTAGCAATAGCAATGTCTCGAACATGGCTAAAATGCTGGTGCACAACGCTATCCTCGTACCGACACTTATGTATGCAAGCGAAACTTGGACATGGCTGAAGAAGGATGAGAGTGGAATAAATGCAGTGGAGATGCGATCACTGAGAATAATGGTAGGCAAAACATTGCGTAATAGAGTAAGAAATGAGGATATTAGAATAATGAGTGGATGCAAGAGGAGTTTTAAGGATAGAATGCGTGTAAATAAATTGAGATGGTTGGGTCTTTGGTCATGTGGATTGAATGGATGGTGTAAGATTGACGAAGTGGGTGTATTTATCTGAAAGAGTGGGTGTGAGAAAGTGCGGACGTCCAAGAACTACGTGGCTTAACCACGTGGATCAAATTATCAAGGACGGTCGCGTGTTAAGTGAGAGGAATCGGCGTGCATGTATGAAAAACTGGATGAATGTAGAGGAAGCGAAAGAAGTATGTAAGGATAGATCGACATGGCATTCCGTTCTCTCTGCCTACCCCGACTGGGACACGGCGTGAGGGTATAGTATAGTAGGTACGTATAAGTTAATTAATTTATTTTCTGCACATCATCATTAGGTATACAAAAGATATTACAAACCAAAATACTTTGCTATTTGAATATACATTTTTTTTTAAAAACTTGTTTATATTGCTTTAGCAGTTTTAATTGGACAATAATAACTTCTTTATCCAATCTGATCTCTAGATAAATAAAAATATAATTGGAATGTGTTCATTTTATTAATTTAGAAAAGGCAGAGAAGAAGGTACTCCATATACCTATAGATCTGGACCTGATGATGTACCTCCTTATTTATTGAAGCACGGAGGTGATGCCTTGGTTGATGTTCTCACATTTTTGTTTAATATGTGTAAAAACTCGAAGCAGGTCCCAAATCTCTGGAAAATTACCAAAGTTACCCCAATTCTTAAGAAGGGCGATTCGATTCGACAGAAATTCCTAATTATAGACCAGTGGCAATACTATCAGCTCCAGCCAAGTTGTTCGAGACGATCTTGCATAAACATATTTACAGTAATTGTGAGCATATGCTCGTTGATGAACAGCATGGATTCCGCCCCACACGTTCAACAGTCACTAATTTATTGTGCTTTAGTACTTTTGTTTCCAAAAGTTTAGATCAGAGAATACAGGTCGATGCAAATTATAATGATTTCGAAAAGGCTTTCGACAGAGTTGACCATCGAGTTTTACTGGGCAAGCTTTCCCGACTTGGATTTTCTTGTGGTTTTACCGAATTTTTCTCTGATTACTTCAGGAATAGAAAACAGTATGTTGCAAGTGGAAATGAAACCTCTAGTCATTTTTTAGCTACTTCAGGAGTACCTCAGGGCTCCAATTTGGGACCGTTGCTATTTTCGTTATTTATCAATGATATTGGGGTTGATATTCGCTTTTCAGAATATCTTCTGTTTGCCGACGACCTTAAAATTTTCAAAAGAATAGAGTGTACTGAGGATGCATTGAGGTTGCAATCGGACATTGATACTGTCGTAGATTGGTCATCCAGAAACAAACTTCCGTTTAGTGTGCAAAAATGTAATGTTATGACATATTCGCGATCCAGTCAGCCAATTGAATTGAAAGTGGTAAATTATTCGATGAATGATTTACCACTTTCTAGAGTTGAAAGATGTAAGGATCTTGGCGTCCTTTTCACTCGTAACTTTCATTTTGGGGAACACATTGTTGAACAAACCAACAGAGCTTTTAAAGTTCTGGGTTTTGTATTGAGGCATTCGAAGCACTTTCGCGAACAAAATACGGTGACCCTGCTTTACAATACGCTTGTGCGAAGCATTCTCGAATCGGGATCAATAATTTGGAGTCCTCATGAGGACTCGTACATTTTGATGCTGGAAAAAGTGCAAAAGCGGTTTTTGAGGTGGTTATATCAATTTACATATGGTTACTACCCATATCTGTTTCCATCTGCATTTGTAATGGGCAGTCTTGGATATAACACCCTTGAGCATCGTAGGAGCGTCTTTTACGCGAGACATTTTTTCAAGTTGCTAAGTGGTATAATTAGTAATCCGAAAGTACTGAGGGAGTTTAATTTTTATATACCAGCATCGTATAGTCGCTCACGTCAGCATATGCTATTCTATCCACGTACAAGTCGGACAAATATTCTCGCGGAATCACCAGTAGCTAAGGCAATTGGATTGTTCAACAGTATTTCCCAGAATGTGGACATATTCCACATGACATACGGAGAATTTGTAGGGAAAGTGGAAACACTTTTGTAAATATTTGTTTTCTCTGGGATCGCATTGGCCGAAGGCTGTAATGGTCCCAGTAGATTATGGTGTTGTTTAATAATAATAATAGTAATAATCTATCATTAAATACTCCTCTCCACATTCATACAATTGCTTTTACATGCACGCCAATTTCTCATACTCAATACGCAGCTGTCTTTAAAAATTTGATCCACGTGGTTAAATTACGTAGTTCTCAGACATCTGCGCCTTATCACACCCCCTCTTTCAAATTCTCAAAGGTGGTCACGTGTTGAGAAAGAGCAATTGGAATACATCTTTGAGAAATTGCACAAATGTGGGAATTTTATTCACAAGGATGGCCGTATGCTGAGCAAAAGAAATCGGCATGCATGTATAAGATATTGCACAAATGTGGAAAAAGTGAAGAAGTATGTTTAGATAATATGGAGTTCCGTTCTCTTTGCCAAATTCACTTGGGATACGGCGTGAGGGTATAGATAGATAAATTATTTGGGTTGTATTTTGCCGATCATTTTTTTAGGACTCTTTAAGGGTAAATGTATGAATGATTAAATACAACTACCATGTTTATCTTTTGTTTTTGTTACAATGAAGATTTTTTGTTGACATAAAAATAATTAACATTGTCAGTTTATCGATTGGTTTTAATGTGATTATTATGAAATAATAATATAATTAATTATTCACTGTTACGGAGGCTGTGAAATATCGCATTTTGAACCGCCCCTGCTCCTTCCCTTGCTACAAGGGCCGCCACTGGCTTCAAGTTACTTCGATTCGACGTACATAATCATAAAATATCACACATACAATTAAATACGTGCGAGTACTTACGAGTATGTGCGTTTGCATGACTTTGTATGTAAGATAGTACAAGCAAGTCATAATTGCTCAAACATACACAGCAATAGTCATTATCTCGCCACTGCATATCGTCCTAGTATTTTATATTTGAAATTTTGTTTTGTTTTAGGTAGGTATTTAGTATTTTAATTTTTTTGTTAATTCTTTTATATAATGATGGTGTGCAAAAAGAATAAATAAGAAATGATCTGTATTCTTTGTAATGCAGAAGAGATGTAAGGTTTGGCTTTGTTATATTTTCAGCCAAGGCCCACCCAGGGCTGTCGAGCTCATGATGATGATTATGTTATTAGGAGAATGTCCAATGATAGATGGCCAAAAAGAGAACTGTTCTTTTATTCACAAGGTTTCTGACGTGCTGGACGTTCCTTTTTTTCTGTTTCTATAATAACGGCAACAGCAGGGTTACTCTTGACAAAACTAAACACGATCTTAATCTAGTCTTGATCTTGATCATACGACGCACGAAGTGACTATTGGCCAAAAATACACGCAAACCGATCACGCGTTAGCGGTAGCGCGGTGTTTTTGAACATAGTCCCTTTGTGCGTCGTATGATCAAGATCAAGACTAGATTAAGATCGTGTTTAGTTTTGTCAAGAGTAGTCCTGCAGAGCGTTATAAATGTCGTCAGACAAGGCGACTTTGACTTTTGATCGAGGCAGAGACACTATGAACGCAGGAGGCTGGTATCAATTCTGTGTTTTGTGTCTTTAGTAAAGGTAACCCTGAGACACAATATATAATAATAAAAAAAAACTTAGCGTGTTTGAGTAAGTTCGGAAAGACTCGCGCCTTTGCGATAAATTCACCCTCCGTATATTGATTTATTTAATTTTAATGTATTTTTCTATTAAATTGTTTGCATTGTAATCAGTGTACCTACAGAAAGAAATGAACAAACAAAGAAATAAACAAACAAACAAAAACGATTTTATAATAAAACTCGCAAGTTGTCTTTGTTTTCCATAAGTTTTCGAATTGGTAGTAATTTTTAGTCAAATAAAGAATAGACGACATCAGAAGACTGGAAATGTTATGGGAACAGGCTACTCAATTGGTGCAAAAAGCCCCTATAACTGGAGGATATTAGTTTTTTCCTTGTGCTCCCTAGAGGAACATTGAAGGTTGAAGTTAGTAATAAAATATATCAACTGTCTGATTCTATAACTCAACAAGTAGAAATGTCTTATATATTTATATTATCTACGCTTAAAAATCACAACATAAAGTGAAATATACAAGGTAAATATTACAATAATCGCACTGTTTAAGACATATAATTTGTCTTTCTTTCGTTCAATAGTTAAACAGTTCGAAAAAATGATTTGTGGCATTGATACAATCATAATTTCACTCCAAAACAAAATATTTAATACCTACACAAAAAGAACCGTGTATTTTTTTATAGTTATATTTTGATTATGAAATCGGAGGAGTGGCGTTGATTACTACCAATTACATAGCTTGCATCATCAATGTGTTTGGTCGCATTATCAATAATTTTTCCTTTGATTTTTTTAGTCTATACAATATAGGTTGATGGTTATGCTCGTAGGTGCTGAATAAATTTCATTATAATATACAGCTTCTTTTCAAGTAAATAACAGCGCTGGAAATAAGATTATATTATACAATATTCATAAAAGTACATAGAAGTAAGTAAGTAAGTGTTGCTGAAAGCAGTTCGTTTAACAGTAATTGAGACGGTTGCTAGAAGAAGGGCTCATGGGCAATTTTTAATATTTATTTATTTATTTATTTTCTCGAAGGGAACAAACAGTCAACACAACAAGTATTACAAAAATTTAAATTAAATGAAATATAGACCACAAGATTAATATTTAGATGTATTTGGGTTTTAAGTTATTCTTTTCTATTCTTCTCAAGACCATCCACTCGTTTGCGAGTGATTAAGATGTTTTTTTTTGTTGTTATAAAACCGAATAAAACGTTATACTCATTTCACAGAAAGCTAAAAGCTTGTGTCGTGAGAGGAAAATTTGCCAACACCTGGGATCAAACTGCTCACCTCATATGCACGTGGTCGAGACTCTGTCCCCAAGCTACCGATGAACTCAATAAGAATTACTCTTATTGGATACATAAAATTTGCATTCAGTTTAACTATGTATATATTCAATTGTTGAGCTTATTGCTATATGGATATTTTTTTCGTCTCGTTAAAATATTTGCCTATATAACAAAATTACATTATACTAAAACATTATACAAAAGTAGTAGAATTCCATAATTGGATACATTAAAACAAACGTATTGTTGAACTATGGATTTGTTGAACTACACAAATGAAACGTCTTTCGACTTCTTAGGTCTCTTTCGAACAGATAATGCAGAAATGATTTTTTTGTTGAGTCTTGTGTGTGCCCATGCAAAGTTTCAATAAGATGTATTGATTTTTTACAACAAACATTTTGTTTATATTTGAAGGTTGGAAGTCAATTGAGTTGATACATATTTCAGTTACTTGTAGGTATATGTTTATATTCTATTAAAAATTTGTTTGTTTATATAAATGTTTGTAGGTTTATATAAATGTTTTTATCTTGTCGTTGAGTGTATTAGTCTAAATGAATAATATAACCGTTCGACTTACGGTTCATACAATGTACAGTAGTGTGCGAATTAATGTGAACATGGGTACCTATACAAAACACAAAAATAATCATTTTTTATATAAGATGAGATTTTAATTTAAAGAACAGTTTTTTCTTATTACTATTTTTTTATTTTAATAGGATGTATGTCCTCCTTTAGCTTTTATTACGTCCTGAAGTCTTTTTGGCATCGATTCAACTAATTTTTTACAATTTTCTTTAATTTTCTCGTCACGAAACCACACTTGAATTACCGCTTCTATCATCTTCCTTTTAGTTGTACAGTCCATTTTTCGAACCCGTTGTTTGCAAATCGCCCATAAATTTTCGATTGGATTTAAGTCAGGTGAATTTCCTGGCCAATCCAACACATTTATTTTATTTTCTTCAAAATATTTAATCATCTTTTTGGATTTGTGGCAAGGTGCTGAATCTTGTTGAAACCATAATTTATCATTAGAATTAATTTTTCCCAATTCCCCATTTAATTTTTGTTCCAATAACTCTTTATATTTGTCAGAGTTCATCATCCCAACAACAGGCACTAACGATCCTGGACCATAAAAAGAAAAGCAGCCCCAAAACATAACTTTTTGTGGATGTTTTACCGTTTGTTCTATGTGAGCAGAAGTGATTTTTTCATTTGAACTCTTTCTTACATAACGTGAGCGCTCTCCTTGGACCAAAAAGTGAGTTTCATCAGAAAACAAAACATTTTTCCATTGGTCTTCCGTCCAATCAGCATACTTTTTAGCCCAAATATATCTTTTTTTCATCATATCTGCTGTCAACAACTGTTTCTTTTGTGGTCTTATAGCCTTTCTTCCAGATTCAATGAGTCGTTTCCTTACTGTGGAGTCATGAATTTTCACTCCGTTGGCCTCCAAATCTTGCTGCAGATCAAAACTCGTCATCCTAGGGTTCAGTTTACTTTTTCTGATTAAATATGCTTCATCCCTTGCTGAAGTTTTTCTTTTTCTCCCACATTTTCCAACTCTTTTCACATTAACAGACCCAGTTTCCCTTTTCTGCTTAATAATTTTATTGACAGCACCCAGACTAACCCCACACTGTTCGGCAATCTTCCTTTGACTCATTGAAGTATGCTCACATAAAGTGATAATCTTTTCCCGTTTTCGTGGAGTGATATCCATTGCACAAACTTCAAAAAATCACTAATAAAATCTTGACAAAACAGACCGTAGGTAGAAATTGCTTTAAAAAACCTTCAAAATCGCTTTAACTACACCAAACTCACAACCAAACGACAGCTAATACTCTACACGACTGAAGTAGATACACAAAATTCAAAATGGCCGACATATCGTGATTGTGTAGTGTTGCAAACACGGAAAATGTTTTAATTAAGTCATGTTCACATTAATTCGCACACTACTGTACCTAAATAATATCTTAGGAGGTACAAACGAAAACTAAAAAAATCGGTATCTCAAAACGTCATTTTGACTTATGCTCCCTTGTTCTAGACACACCATAAATTTAATTTGAATTCAACACAATAACAAGTTCTTTGATTTGTCTGCTGATATTATTTAACTGTGAAACAAATCTATGGAAATTAAATACTTGGAAATTACATTCTCCATTTTAATAATAATTACGTTATGAGCATTTCTGGAAACTTTCAAATTTGTCACGACGTCCATCTTTAACAAATGTTCAAATAAGATTTAAGAAGAAAGAATTAAGAATTCTAAGGATGGTCTATCACGATAGTAAATTTTATTGAAGGCCGAACATAATAAAAACATTAAAAAAAAAAGAATTATTCCAAGGTGTCACATCATTGGTTGGTTAACTGGAAGATATTGCCTCCAGGCAATAAGCTCGCCAATTGCTTATGATTTTTTTTTTGACAAATAAAAGTGTTATTATTAATATTGTTGTTATGAAATAACACCGTCACGGTATTTTTGTATTTATATATATCTTATTTAATTATTATACAATTTTTGAATGCTTAATTTTCAATAAGCTAACTTATATTATTATCTGTGGAATCTGCCTCTCAAAATTGATTACAAAAGAGAGAATAGTTATGTAAGACATTCCCTCGACAGCGGTTTTGGACGGATGGTTCTTCAAATTTGCCTGGAACGACAATTTTGGTTTGAATTTGCGGATTAAGAGAAGTCTACGACTCCTAAGTTATGCGAGTGTGAAATGGTTCTCTCGCTCTTTGTGTATATACTTCGAAGTCGACTCGAGTTTAAAAATACTTACAGAATTTAAAGCAATTGAAATAATATATGTAGGTACAATGTTAGGTAGGTATTTACTTATATATAAATAATATATTAGTAAAAAATCTAAATACAAAATAAAAACGTTATCTGTAACGTTATATTTACAAATATAACGCTTATGTCCTTTAAATAACATTTCGTATAAAATATCTATTATAATGATTTAAAGATAAGATTTTATCAGATGAGATTTTTGAGCGGGCCGAGAATACTAGCGGGCCAGTTGAATTCTACTTTTACTCTCAATATTACCTAACTAAGCGTAATCACCTTATTTTTTAAGAATATAATATGGTGATGTAATAGATATAAATATAGACATCAATATATGTGTTCCTAATTCATGTGGAGGTACTCGAATCACGATTTATTCTGCAGTCCTCCAAGCAGAAAAAATAATACTAGCGGAGTTCCCAGTCAAAAGGGCTGTTAAAATGTTCCCAGTAAAATAGGCTGTTCAAATATACGAGTATATATTCATATGAAAAATTGAGAAGTAGTTATGTCATTTGGATGTCTATTTGAGTTTATCGTTTAGTGTTATCTTCTGGCATCGCATGGACTTCTGCTGTAACAATCCCAGGAAAACTCGTCTTATTGTCTTTAATAATGAAAATATATATATATTTATATTTTGCAGTATACTTAATATTGAATTTTGTTGGTATTAATTTTTTACATTTTAATATTTTTGTTTATTTAATATTTTAAGCGGACCATAAAGAGCAATAATATGCGGGCCGGATAGAATATAAGAATAAAATCTACATACACATTCGAAAAGATTTATTTATATTTCAAACAGTTTCTTAGCAAACACTTGTTTTGAATAATTTATGTATCGTACAAGACATATTGTAGACAGAGTGCTGATGTATGTATGTTTGTATGTATTCTTGTACTTGTATCTTTCATATATCTACTCATTGTACTTCAATACCACCAGGAATAAATCTAACCATTAATGTACATTCACAAAACTGTGTGAGGGTGATGAGATGTAATACTGTTGTTTATGAAAAATAAAATAAATTTGTTCTCATTCTTTTCGATTATTTTTACAGTTAAGCGATGAGATATGCTACATATTCTGAATATCTTAGCTTTTATTGGTACGGATAAAATGATTTGCACGTTTATAGAATGTTGACTGGTTGGCTTGCACACTTGTGGGAGTGTTGTGATGAGAAGAATAGATGGATGTATGTACTCATATTTTTTAATGTTTTAGAATTGAATTTATCCAGAAATATACACAATAATAATTACAGAAGAATCATTCCTTACCTTATTTTGTCTCTTAGGAACAAAGAAATAAAAATTTATTGGAAAAATATTATGTACAAGCATATTGTATAGCATGCGGTTTCTTCCAGAAAACCCTGAAAAATTAAAAATGAATATAGTAACCAAAATATAAAGAAGAAAATAAATTAAATAAAAGCATAAATATATATTAGAATATTTATGTAAATATTTAAAATAAATATAATACACATAGACTTACTTTTCGTATGGCGAGTCTTGGGCAGTATTCTTCACCACTTGTGGTTGCGTCTCAGTCATGTTTCACAGTCTCAGGTCCAGCTATAGAAAATGAATTATAAGGGAAAAGGACTAGAAGAAAAGGAGAGAATCTGCTTGGCGTGATTATTGAAACGAAAGAAAAAAAACATGTTATGAAGGAAATTGAAATAATATGTATTAAAAGACTAGAGTCTAGAAACACACGATACTCATTTTTTTTGTAAGGCAAGATTGAGGGATGTCGTAGAGTGGGAAGGAGATAGATGTCATAGTTGTGTAATATATGGCGATGGACCGGAATAACACAGATGGGAGAGCTGGTCTGCACAGCTCGTGACAAAGAAGCGTTCTCCAGAGTGATCACCAACATCGGAGGAACCTGAACACGCGGCATTCCTTGAGAATTTGATCTATGTGGTCAAATAAGCCACGTAGTTTTCGGACGCCCGTGCTTATTTACAACCCTTCTTTCATGCAAGTTTATCCTCTTTGTATCCTTTTTCCATCCATTTGTTCCACATGAACAAACCATCAAAATTTATTTACACGCATTCTATCCACAACAATCCACTTGCATCTTTTCATTTTCCTGATATCCTCATTCCTCACTCTGCAGTTAATATTATGTCACACATTATTTTGGTTAATTGGAAGATATTGTCTCCAAACAATTGCTCATGATTTTTTTTTTATCAATAAAGTGTTTTTATTATTATTGCGATTGTAGATATGTGTAGGTTGAAATAAATAACCAATGTCCCTTGACTCGTTAAATATCCGAATAGGCGAAAAGCGATCTTCATTCAATTCCAGCAGCATTAGCATGAAATCCTTCGTGACACATTGAACGTTTCAAAACAATACATAGATAAATCAGCCGTGAGATCTGTTGATCACAATGAATTAATGTTGGCATCTCCTATCAACCAGCAAACTGGCTTGTTACTGTAATCTATAAGAGGCGATATCGCACTATACATAAAGAGGGAAAGTTTCTCCAAACATTTGTATGGAACATCTTCAGAAGATAAAATTAATGCATGTTTGTCATATTTCAATCTAAATGTTGGAGAATTATTTAGAATTTGTACCCATACCATTCTTGAATTATAAGTGTGATGAAAATTGAACGAATCATTTAAGGTTTTGAAATAAACCTATGTAAGTATATTTTTTTTGAAGATTCAAACTGTACAAGAATGAGATGAGAGATTACCTTTATAAACGTTAACAGGATTAAGATTATACGAAGTAGGTGTATAGCATTTACTAGTTTTTAACTAAGGCTCAAGTGCGGAAGATACTAAGCTTTGAAAACAAGTGTCTTTGAAAGATTTTGGATGTAATATGGTATGAACATATTGTCACAAATGACCCGGCAAAAATCTGAAATCTGCGTCGAACAGGCGAGGCAATGGTCCTGGCTGGGTCATGTTCTGAGAATACCAAATGATAGTAGGCCAAAAAGAGCACTATTCATCCATCCACAAGGGTTTCCACGACTCGAGGGTCTCTCTTTCACAATATACCGTTACTATAACAATGACATCAGAGAGGAGGGAATGTCGTGGGAAAAGGTGACGCAATTTGCGCAGAGTCGCTGTGACTGGAGGAGGCTGATTCTGCCCTGTTTTACTGACAACCACACCAGAGCATTAAGATTACGTTTAGTGAAAAAAGTTGACTCGATTAACGATGAATGGTTTGATCGGATAAATGGAAGTCCCCAGACGTTTGAATTATCCGGATGGATAGTGGGTCTCCACCAATGTTCTGAACATTGAAACAAAAGATAAAAAAAATGTCAATTGATACGTAACTTCCGAATGAAGCCGGAACAATATCTTTGGTGCATTCAGCCGAAGCATTGTCCGTTATAGTAACATATTATTATCAAACTTGTAATCCTCTAGTGCATTCCAAAAGCTGTCAGCCATATCAGCCTCCTGGTGCTATCAACTGCTGTCACTGCCTGTTACATAACATTATATTCATCTATGCCAATCTATTACACGATAATATTGTTGATCTGTCAACATAGTTATTATGTCATATATTTCTAGAGTCTGTACGTTCACAGAGTGAAAATTCATACTGATGTTAGTTTCATTTGTATTAAAAAACACAGTTAATTTTTTGCTGTGATTTATTTAAAAACCTCGAGTACTTTCGTCAATAAGTTTTCTTGTAAATGTCAATCGATATAATAATATTGACAAAATTAGGTACACTCAATTTGAATAATTTATTTATTGATTTATTTTATTCTTCTAACACATCATCATTCATAATTATAACAAAATCAACAGAGCAGTTTACATAAAAAAATGTGATGATGTGCAGTGGCGAGATTATCAATAATATCTATCAGAAACACATATGAAATGAATAATAATTCAAGAGTTTTTGTGTTTAAGCTGTGGAAATCCATTTTTAATTTTAATAAATAAAATATAAAAATATATTATTGAGCACTGTTTAATCTCCACTTTGTTAGGTTAGATACCGAACGTTTTCGCCTATACTTTTAGGCATCTTCAGGGAAACTGAAATCGAAAAATTGTGAGAGCTGTTGTTCATATGGTGAGAAGGGTGCAGGTAGTGGGAGGGGTAATGGTAGATATGGAGGCGGGATGGTTGGCAGGAGTAGGATATACTATATGATATGTTTCGTGTTTTCGGTAGATAACCATACTGCATTAAAACTCTATCGTGACATCTGCCCAATTTATATAATATGTATTTTGGTATGTTACAAAGTGAATTTAAGATAATTTTGCGTTTGAACTGTTTTTGAGGATTTGACATTTTTTTTTTAAATTTTAACATTAGATATCTTTTATTCAGCGATCAACTCTGCTACTCATCTCGAATACATAATATCTACATCGGAGGTACAGAATTAGTAGATCACAAATTGAGGACAACGATACAGAGGAATCCATCTCACAAGGCATTGTCTTACTGAGACTAAAGGAAATAATATTAGCTTTTGAAAAGCTCATCAGCATAAAGTCTTTATTACCTCTAACTTGTCAAAAAATGTCAGTGTTAAATTCTAACAATACTTTCTGTCTAATCACCCTGAATGAAAATTCAACTTCTTTCCGTTGGTTATCAATCACTAGAATAATAATAATTCTGCGTCCACCCTTACGGAGGGGGTACAGATTATCACATAACCCCCACAGTACGAGTATAAAGGAAGTTATTCACTAACGGTTTAAATCGTTAGGATGCTAGCGAGCTAGCAAAATAAATAGAATACATACGACAAAACGTATCAGGTTTAAAAAATATACTTTAAGATCGTTTGTTTTAAATCATTAAGAGAAAAAATATGTGATTCCGAGAACAATCTTTGCCACGCCAATAATTAGATTCTTAGTTATTTTAAACAACTAAATTTAATGGTGTATATGGTTCTGTGAGGAAAACAATCCAATATTACTTATCAGTTTGGATATCTACGTATATTTTACACATTAAGGTTTACTTATGCTTTAAAGAACGTTTTTCATAGAACCCCTTTAGACATTTCAACAAATTTCTAATTGTGTTAACACAAGTCTAGTCTTTTTAATCGTGAGATATCCGCCTAAGCGTTCACATTTCATTAACAAATGAATACATTTGGGTGGCCAAAATCACGACTGCTACTTTGTCTAGCAGGTTGACGGTATAGAACCGTTGGTCTATTAGGTCGTTAATATCCTTATTCTCACCCGCAAACCCGAAGCCACCTCTGTAACGGCGGCCAATACCCGAATTACTTTTATTAATGTTATTAATATTATTCTGACCAAGTTATTTTTATTATTATTACAATTATGATCGGTCGCAGTACTCTATAACATCAGCCATTAAACTACTACTAACTTATTACAACTACCTTCTACCAATATCCTTCATTGAAAATACCCCAAGTTATTTAGATTTTTTTTTGGGATTTTTTCCTCAAGTTCAAAAGAGAAAATTACCACAGACTCAAAATTAAACGATTGATTTGATTATATCCCTTTATTGGAAGAGCGTTTATAATTTTATCGAATTCGGTTCTTTAACTCATTTTATTTATTTTATTATTACCTACTCTACATTGATTTTACACATAAGTGTTAGGTTTAATTATGAAGTTTCAATGTATAAAAAGTGAGCCTCTTTCCTGGAAGTTTTCGAGTGCACCTACTGTAAATTTAAAAGTCAAGTGTTCACACAACCTCACGTTTAAGACAATTAAATCAGCGAATGAGGCATGTTATCCATTCTGAATGTCGTATATTGATCTAAACTCACTTTATACTAAAAAATACTTCTGTATTTTTATACTAAAAAACAGTTTATACTAAAAAAAAATTGTAGTAGGTTTACTGGAAGACATTGCCTTAAGGAAATGTATACGCCTTTTGTAAAATTTATTTTTGACAATAAAGTGTTTATACTACTATACTATACTATACCCTCACGCCGTATCCCCGTGGGGTAGGCAGAGAGAAAGGAACGCCATGTCGCTCTATCCTTACATACTTCTTTAGCTTCCTCTACATTCATCCAGTTTCTCATACATGCACGCCGATTCCTCTTACTTAACACGCGACCGTCCTTGAGAATTTGATCCACGTGGTTAAGTCACGTAGTTCTTGGACGTCCGCGCTTTCTCACACCCTCTCTTTCAGATAAATACACCCTCTTCGTCAATCAAAGTGTTTATTGTTGTTATATTTTTTTTGGCTCGGAAAAGGTAGTCTGAATGTTAATAACTTGCATTTAGTCTACTGGCTACATCACTTGCGGGATATGCATAGATGTTTTAGTAGCATTAAATTCCTGGTTCGTGAACTTTTGTAGGTATTCGTTAAATAACTGCAACCAACTTAAGTTCTTTACAACGAACAGGTTAAACCATATATTCACAGTGTCTATGTTTAGGTGGTAGAATTCCATAGCACAATAAATAAAACAAATGTTTTATTCTTCTATTTGATTTATTTACGAGAGAGACGTCTTTCGTCTTGTTAGGACATTGTCAATCAAATGATTGTCATGATTGATAAAGATTGACAATGTCCTAAGAAGACGAAAGGCGTCTCTCTTGTAAATAAATCGAATAGTACAATAAAACATTTGTTTTATTTATTTCGGCTACAGCATCTTTTATTCGTCATGTTTAATAATAATTTGCTCAACAAATAAAATGAGAATAATATACAAAAAACCGTCGCAGAAAAAATACGTAAATATACAGAACTAGCAGGAGAAATAAAAAATATTTGGCATTATAGGTCCGTTTATATAATACTCTTTAGTCATGTCAGCTACAGGGGTAACTCCGAAATCTTTAATAAATAATTTACAAAAATTAGATTCACCGGTTAATTTGTACATTAAAATTCAAAAATCTATTATAATAAACACTTGTAATATTGTAAAAAAGTTTTTGAACATAGATATTTCAGGCACAATGCTGGTATTTTGACCCCGCGTTTTGAGCCTAATCCTTTGATATCCTGTATATCTGGATAGGTGAATTTTTCCCGGCATTAGACTGTTAAGTTTTTGTGTGACCATGACTGATAATACGGAGAGTTATCTGGTTGTATAATGCTGAGAAGTTTGGATGGCAATTCTGCCGCCGCGTAAAAATAAAAATAATTTATTGTTAAATTTCCGCATGAACATGTTGAAATTGAATTTCAGTAACGAATCAATTCACCTTCATAAACAGGAGCCAAGTTTTCTTTTTGTCCAAAGAGAGAGAGGCCAACTTTTATTATTGCTATATAGAATCCCATGCTCTCAAAGTTTCCCTGAAAGCCTCTCTCACCCTTTTAACGACGTCTCGAAGAGGGTTCTTTTTATTCTATAATATTATTATACATATTTAACTAGATTCTGCACCTCGCGAAACACAATGAAAAATGATATAATATATTTTTAACATACGAGTAACAAATCACTATTTATTTACATGTTTATCGATGTTATTTTTACAATAATTAACCATTTTATGAGGTCATATATATGTAAATTTAACACATGAAATTACCATATTAAATCCTATCTAGCAGGGTAATTATATTATAAACCTAGCTATATACGTACAGCTATACTTGGTAGTATCCAACATGGGGTACCCATACTAGTTATCTCAGAAAAATACCTACACATGAAGCTGTCATCAGGGTTTATAAAAGAGAATATCGGAGCTTTCGACAAGTCGCCCGTTAGCTTAATTGGACAAAGCACTCCTCGTGACAAGGTTAGGGATGCGGGTTCAAGTCCCTTCCGGGGCACTACTGAATAAGGTGACATTGTGTTTTCTAAGCCTTATATGGTAGTTTCATGTGTTGAGATGACATTTATTTCCATTTTTTTCCTTTTAACATACACAAAGTCAAAACATATTTAATATTCCTTTGATATATTGATATATTATAAAAAATAGTATTGTTCTCTCTCTCTCTCTCTCTCAGTAGCGTGTATAAAACATTGTATGAATGTTGAAGAAGCGAAAGAAGAATGTCATGATAGATCTAAATGACATTCTATTTTCCCTGCATACCTCACTTGGGATACAGCGTAATGTGGTGTTCTCACTTTGGCGAATATCGCCAGACACCAAAATATCGCCAGCCATTTGAACCGTGTGAACAAAATGACAGCTAGTCTGAAACGATAAAAACCAGTAGAAACGATATCGTCTCGAGTTGACCACCTTCCAACTTTTCGGCCGATTGAACGATTCGCGCATGCGCAGATGTGCACGGCGTTCGTAACTATGGTAAAAACTTTATATCCTATAAATTTTATAATATTTCCCGCTTCGTGACAGCTGTTATCTTTGTTGTTGGTTTGTGGCGTTTGTTTCCTTAATTAAAAGGCGCCTTATAACCTCAACTATAACATTTTCGACTAAAAATAAACACTTCGCGATCTCCATCGCGACGCCATTTTGAAAACAGTGTCAAAATCAAAGCGCATCTGACAGATCGTTTCTATATCGGTGGACTGTGTGAACAGGTGTGACGATCAATGGATGTCCGGCGAATTTTGTTTTTTCGCCTGGCGATATATTTAGAAATTCGCCTGGCGATATTCGCCAAATGTGAACACCCCATAAGGGTATATAGAATTATAGGTATATTTAAATATACTAGCAGTGCAGGTATTACTGCATATTATTATGTAACTGTATTTATAAAATTATATTATCTTACAAATGAACATATATTTTATTATATAAGATACGTAATATATATTTTATTATTCGAGGCAAACAAGTAAAACCCGTTGATAATCGAATCTAAACTAAATGGTGCAGTGAAAAGAAAATTTGCTTTTTGTTGTTGAGTCTTTACTTACTTATGTTCCTACTTACTGTATACAACATTATACTTGTTATGGTTATTCTATATTATTACTACTAAGCCAAAGGCTTAGAGTACACAACATGCGACTTGAGAATCTAATGTCTTAGTTTTTCTAATTGAACAATGCAGTACCTACATAACTTTTATTTATTCGTTATTTTGTTATGTGTCTGTTTTATGAAATTTAAAGCTGCAATCAAGGGTGCTTTTGGTATGAATGTCACACGTGCTCTACTCCATGGTTTAGGTATATACCCTAGAGCTAGACTGCATCTTATTATTTTTAAAAGATGAGGAAAATTTTCTCTCTGTCCTCTTTGAAGAAGGACGGGGAGAGTACCATTTGTTCCCAGTGATTTGTTAAACTGGGATAATTAAATGAGGAGAGAGCTAGTTTACCACTTAAAACAACAGTCATTGTGGCGCAGAGGTAATTAACGATCTTGCCTTGGAGTCACGAGGTCCCGGGTTCGATTCCCGGTCAGGGCAAAATAAAAAAAAATATATGTGTTTGATGCATTGGAAATTATATTATATTATGTACAGTCGCGTTAGTGTCCATAACATTAGATTTATAACATGATGTTAAGGTGATCTAGAGTTTGTGTGTTCACATTGTGAAAAGGCATTTTAAACATATTTGATATCAATTAAACACTGTTTACTTTTCACTATTGATTTATTAATACTCAAGCGCTTTCGTCAAGTTAGCTTGATATTTTCAAGAAAACATTGGAAATACATAGAAATATTAAAAATATTGTAAATATTCAAATACCCCATTCATCACCATTGTTGAAACCAATTGTTCATCCACCATTGTCTTAACTACTCCTACTTCCTTACCCCTTCTTTTCTGTTTTTAGGTACCTACATATAAAAAATATTGTTGTTGCATGTGACTTTAAGAAAAAAAATTCTTGTAATTAGTTCTCTTGAAAATGTCAAGCTAACTTGACGAAAGCGCTTGAGTATTAATAAATCAATAGTGAAAAGTAAACAGTGTTTTATTGATATCAAACATGATTCTAAGTTAAGGACTATCTCGATCTGTGTGAATTGTCCATACACGTTGACAACTTAATAAGTTTGCACTTGTCCCAATAGTTAACTTAACGAGTAAAGAAAATTATTAATAAGCTTTGGTAATAATAAAATGAAACCTTTTACGCTTTAATTATTTAGGAAATCTGTGTTTAAAAAGGGCTAAGGCATTATTGGAATGAAATTTTTAACAGAAGTAGCAATCCTATCTTACGATTATAATCTTAATATTTAGAGAAACGAAATATTTCGGATAAATTGTCAAAACCCAAAACGCCAAATATTTCGATCACCATAACAATTTCAGTGAAGTCTTCGGCAAATAATAGATCTCCTACTTTTTCTGTAAGTTATTGAGTATCCTGTATAAGACGGGTAGGTGATTATAAAATATCTCGAACAATATTTTGTAATAAATGACAAACTTGTGGGCTTGGTATTGTATAGCGAAGGGTTAAATCATGAGTGCGGGTTAGGTAGGATGATGCGTTGTCTTTGCTTTGTGATTGTGTGTATTATTTCTGTCCATATGTATTTTCAAATGTTTTGTAATGATGATGATGATGAATGAATAAATAAATAAATAAAAAAATATATTACACATCTACAAATCACTGTTGACCCAAGTCAATTATTTTTTTTCTTCACTGTACATCGGTTACAATATTTCAAATCAATACGAAGTATCAGAAAAATACCAGTCATACAATTCAACGTACAGAGAGTGAGTTAATCGCTAGAATGCGATGTCCTCCAACTAACCTGGATGAACCTCTTATTTTTATTGCCACGGAGGAACTTGCAGCAGACCAGCCACATATAATATCTATATATGCAAGAATTGTATTAAAACTCTTGTGCTTTTGCTCGCCTTACTCAGTGACAGAATTTTTGTCGCATATAAAATTAATATGCCTTGCCTAGGGTGAGGGTACCTACCAAAATGGAGGCACTCTATATCTACACACCCCAATATGATAGCTATGATAGGTTGGCAAGAACAAAAATTCATAAATACAATAATTTTTCATTGCAAATTCGGTAGTTTGATAAAAATTATGTACCTACCTAGTTGAAGAGTAATTATTCCTACAAGTTCAGTGGTGTAACGCCGCCGTTGGTATTCCAGTAACGTAGTATTTCAAACCATCTGCGTGGCAGGGACGTAAATTTATATGTATTCAACGTGTTCCCGCGAATGTAACGAAAACTTAAGTTGAATGTTTTATGATGAAGCTGGAGGCATGAACAAATAGTATTTATAATCTTGTATTCCACAATTTAGCTCTGTTTAAGTAATTCATTTGTAACAACTTCATAGAGCTCCCGATAAAGAGTAGGTCTCTCAAATTATCTGCTAGCCTATCCTGATTACCTTAACTGTTATTAATTGTTGAAGGGTGTTTGTGTTCACACTGTGAAAATTCATATTTAATAATCTATAAATAATCAAAAACTGTTATATTTTCACTATATTTAGTTAAATATAGTGAAAATATAACAGTGTTTTGATTATTTATAGGTTATAAACTGTTATTGATAAGGAGAGGACAACTAATTGTTTATTTATTGGGTAAAGATGGTCCTCTGATAGCTAACCTTTTTATGGGAAATGGCATGATGGTATGAATATAATTATTTACTGTGTAGGTGTTTAGTTAGTAGAGTTCCATAATAAAATTAAAAACAAAGTTCTTTTTTCACTTTATTGTTTTTTATTGACAGAAACGTCTTTCAAGGACGTTTGCGTTGTTGTAGCATGAAAGGAACATAAATATTTTAAATTGGATCCCAATGAACATAATCCCTATTAAAAATAATTATGTCTACCACTCATGCAAGTATTTGGGTGTCCTATATAAAATAGGTTTTCGTATAACCTTATGTATAAGACAATTAACATCTATATGTCAGCAAAGATACAACCCATCCTAATTGTCTTATTTTTGATGGTATCTATGGGAAAATCTGCACGTTTGTTACATGAAGTTTGTCCTCTGGCTACCTAACTAGTAGTTTGTGTCATGACGTTATTCATGAATGAAAAATATAATATTACATTTTGTCTAAGCCTCGTGGTAGAGTAATAAAGGGGAACGCTGATGGAATATTAGCAACTAAATTCGAAACCTTTTTTCAGCTATTGTTATTGTGTGCTTCCAATATAATTTATTTTTTCTTCATTATTTATTTCATACATTTCTTTAGTACTTAATGTTAAATATTAAAATTCTCAATTTACATATTAGTTCAATCATTTATTATTTATTTCAAATGAAATTGGTGAATCAATTCATATCTATTTGGTTATTAAGAGTTTTACGTTACTTTTAAATAAATTAACTGACGTTACCGTAATCCACGTTTTGTAAATCATATTTTGATTAATCATTCCAATTAATTCTTACCAGTTATGTTTAAACATTTAATAGCATCGCATACAAGAAAACTTTAGTCACGTCATTCGCATTTATTTCTTAGCAAAATCATTACACGATTTTCCACTTTCTCTTTTCAGTGTTTTTTTTTTAAGAAATACTTGCCTTTACACCTGCTTTTTACGGAACTCTCAAATATAATTCGAATCTACAAATATAAAAGACAACGGATTAACTTTCTCACTAATTACCTAGTTACTCGTTTATTTTCTGAAAAAGATCAATATTTTTTTAGCTGTAAAATGATTGATTTTATTTCTCAAGAGTTACCTTAAAGAGGATAAAATAATTACAACCCTTACTTCTTAATTAATTTATTACAATCTATGTACATTATGTAGAGAAGATTAAAAAATATATTCAGGTAAAAAAAGGACCAAGTCATAATATTCTTTTAATTAATTTTAGATCGAAGTATCAAGTACGCATACCTACCTTTCCTAACTTTTTCTGACACGCATTGTCTCGAGTATTTTTTTGCAGAAATTTTATAAGTTATAGATGTTAGGTGTTTTTTTTTATTACTTACCTTCGTTAATTAGCATCAAATATTTCAGCAAAAGATATTAGTGAAATTTGTGAAGCTTTCCAATCAAATCCTCCTATAAAGCTTAAGATGAGTACTAGAAGATAGCAACATATTTACTTTGTCGGTGTTGAGATGTTCTGTTTCCATAATGAAATTATAAAACAAACGTTTTCTACTTCTATTTGTTATTCATTGAAAGACACGTATTTTGTTTTATCAGATTGACAAAGTCCTTATAAGATGAAAGACGTCTCTCTTAGTAAATAACATAAATAAGAAGAAAATATATTTTTCAGAAATAAACATCCTTACTGAATCACCTAACAGTGTCACTATAGAACAACCGACCTATCACAAGCTTCAGAAGCAAATTAAAGAAGTTACAGAAGTGTACTATTAACTAGCGTTCTTAAGAAGGCTTAAAATGGTTGAATGGCGCCAAATTAAAGTATTATAGAATCAACATCATGTTCTATTCAGAGGCGCGTTTCTGTACCAATCAAGTCATTTCATTCTACGATATTTCTGATGTTCTATCTACTGTTGTTGTATAGAAAATGTTATATAAAAATTAACAAAAGGCGTATATATTGCCTTGAGATAATATCTTCCAGTAAACCTTATACAATGTTTGATAAACATATTTAAGGATAAGTGAGTTTTTATAAACTAGAATACATAAGACATTATATGTAAAACAGAAATAAAAATAATAGAATATAAAATAAAACAAGTGTAGGTACTTATGTATACAAAGCTACAAAATAAAAATGTAAGCACTCACAGCCATAAACCTATACGTATATATTATATAGGTATAAATACTATACATTTATCTAAATTGAAGACTCCCTCCTATACCCGGATATCTCAGAAGTCGGGGTGCTTCTATTTAACTAAAATAGAAAGTACTATCTACTATTAATAAAGAGGTGTCTTGTTGTTTATGAGGTATTGACAGTGGGATTTTATTTTATATTTTAATGCGGCAATAGACGAAAAGGACCGAATGTCATAAAAGGTGGATCTGAATATTAATAATAAGCACTAACGGTAAATCTATTCCCTATCTATCTACATATTCTATATCATCTGAAAAACGGTAAATCTAAACGGTAAAGCAGTAACGGTAAATCTATTCCCTATCTATCTACATATTCTATATCATCTGAAAAATTATGGTGATTGTTATTTTTTTACATATTGATGTATTTAATTTTGACGATGTTTTTAGTTAAGTTTGTTTTATAGTATTTTTTAAATAGTGTGTTTGGGAATACTGTGAAGTGTTTATACAGCATATTGTAAGTTCTTTTTTATTACTAAGATATATTATTTTAGTTGTTATTTTAGATTCTTATTGGTTCATGATTGTGATATGTTGTCCACTGTCCAGCAATTAGGTTTAACAACTGTCAAGCTGGCAGTGGTATATTTTATTAAAATAAAATAAAATAAATAAATATTCCCTTACGCCGTATCTCAAGTGGGGTAGGCAGAGAGAACGGAACGCCATATAGATCTGTCCTTACATACTTCTTTCACCCCTTCTAAATTCATACAAGATCCATCTTAATTTGGGACTAGCTCGGTTTGTGTGAATTATCTATATATGTTATGTTATGTTATACAATTTTTCAAGCATGTAACGTCGACTTCTCTTACTCAAAATACGGCCATCCTTGAGAATTTGAGCTACATGGTCAAGCCATGTAGTTCGCGGACGCCCGCGCTTCCTCACACCCCTCCTTTTAGAAAAGTAAATCCTCTTTATCATTCTTTCCTCTTCCATTCGTTTCACACGACCAAACCATCTCAATTTATTTACACTCATTCTATCCACAACATTCTTCTTGCATCCACTCATTCTTCTAACGGTAAATAGTCTTTATAAAAAAAATTGCATTTTAATCTGTTTTAATCAACTAAATTATGTAATAATCGGTTCAGTTACGGTTACGTTTTCACAATTCCATCTTATTGTACTAATGTTTTCGAAAATCGTTTTCGCATTCAAAGTTTCATAGCAGAAATAATATGGTACCAGTGAAACTATGTATGAATATGGTGTCTATGTGAGTAACAAGTTTCATATAGGTATACCCAATAGTAACTTACATTTTTCACTAAGTACCAACTTAGTGTAACATAAAACACAAAGCATGTAAAACTAAAATTGAAATGAACGAGGTTTCTACCTTTTTCTTTCCAAGTACTACTACTTAATGTAGGTAATACATTTCTACATACATAATCGTAATATGGAAAGTTGTATTACGTTTTATGTGTTTCAGGCATAGGTGCACTGAACAAGAGCAGGGAGGGCAGCTGCCCCTCCTAAAAACTTATTATTTTTTACTTATTCAGCTATTCCTGTCGATTGCCGTTCATAAACCTCCAAGTTGTACGTCGAGGGATCTCTCTATTGAGTTTTTTTGCAGACAAGCTCCAGAAATTCTTCTGTCTTCAAACCATTGTGTAGGGGGTTGATCTTTTTCTACTTCTTTTTTCTTCACGAGATCTCGGGTATAAAATTGTGGCAGCGCTATCGAGCAATATTGCTACTGCATCCATAGAAAGATTTTACCTTAAACACCTTCCGAAACCTCCTCGATATTGATTTTCCATGGAAAATATGTGATATATTAGAGATCGGAAACCAAACCCTGTAGATAATGTTGATGAATGGGCCAATGTAGGAGGACACCCTCTCCAATCTGCAAAGCAGGCACGACGTTGTATTATGTTAGCCAGATTCTACTTATGCAGAATAAAACGAAATTTCTATGACTCAATCGGAGCTGGCCCCTCTAAAAAGAATTTTGGTACCCCTATGGTTCTAAGTGCTAAAAACTTGCATAATATCATTATGGATACGTTATGTGAGTGGGATAAAGGTGAAAACAAATGCTGTTCAGAAAAAAAATATTAAGGTAGTTTGAAGAAATAATATTAAAATATACAGTATCTATCTTGAAAATTCAGGAGATGTCGATTTGAGGTGTAAACTGAAACAATTCAAGAATGTTTAGGTAACATTTAAAATAGAGTTTCATGGGTATTATAAGACGCATGAGCTTTTAAGCCTCAATTCTCTATTTAGTTTAACACGTCTATTCATGGCAAATGCAAATTCAATAATAATTTTTTAGCATTTGTTTATAACCAATAAACAACAACCATTCATTTATTAAATTTTCTTTTCTTTATCTTTCGTAATATTTAATGCCAAAAAAAGAACGACACTAACCGGGACCCTTGAGACGACAAGCTGGTATAGTTGGAAGGAAGTTACTTCCTAAAGTAAACCGGGTTAGTTGGAAGACATCGCATTTTAGCAATAAACTCGTCCTCTGTTCATTGAATTGTATAGGAAACTAATATTTTTATGATTATTTATATTGATTTGAAATATTTAAATAAATTTTAACCAATCAAAAACCAAATGAAGTATAAAATAAATACATAAATAAAGGAATTTCAAAACTTACCCAGCTTTTCCAAATTCCATCTCTCTATCACCAACTTTTGTAGGTATAGCGATTTTGATGAAATTCACGATTTCTGAATTTTTGTACAGAAATTTCGAAAAAGAATGTTAAAATATTATTTTTTTTCGAAAATTTATTCACAGCCTTAAAATTGTATATCTTCAGTCTAAAATGCGGAGCCTCTGAGCTGATAGGTGTCGATATTTTTGCATATTACTTGCATACCTTGTGTATTGGAAGCCGAGGTTGGGCATAGATACTACTACTACTATACCATCACGACATGTTCCACAAGTAGGGTAGCCTGCTGACCAGCTGCACATTACAAACATGCAAGTTGTTCTGTTCTCTCTGTGCCGATATAAAATCAAGACGCCCGCAAAATTAAAGATGTAAATTATCTTAATTTTTCCGAACACCTCTCATTTACAGGACACTCGAAAACTTCAGACCAATTCTTCACCGGGTGCTCTATAGGATACTAAATAAATAAATATCTCTGCCTTTCGCAAGACACTCGATAACTAATGAAAGGTATTGAATCAAAATGGATTCAGAAAAGAAAAATTTTTGACCAGGGATTTCACGAAAATTGTGAAAAATTGGTGTACTGTAAAAAATTATAATTCCACATAATATGTTACGACTTTTGAAACAGAACTTATATCATAAAAATAACGAGATATTTTTATTATTTTTTCTTCCTCTCAACTGTTTCAAATTTCTTTCATTTCCTTTCTCTCATTATAATATTCTATTTCACATCTCCTGCCTCATATCCTTTTTGTTACATACCAACTAGCTTGACACCCGGGCCCGTAGTCAAAACACATTTTAGCGTTACGTTTTCGTTCGAATGTGGACGACGTTGCGAGAACGTGTCAATTTTCGTAGCTATAATACACAAGTAGCTTATGTTTAAAAGAGAACACTTAAAAGTAATACTGTGTGGCTAGCTGGGCAGTGAAAATTCGAATGATAAGAATCGCGATAACACTAATCAGCTGCGGAATCTAATCTTTGACGTCATCACTAGCTGACCATAACATTAACATTTAAGTGTTGCCTGCTCACTAATAAAATAAAAAATAAATGTTTTTACTTATGAACATCCTGAAATATTAGTACCTACAAGTATTTTGATCTGCGTATTAATATCCCCTCTATATTCTCAGTTCCGCTATGTCTTTCCATTTCGCCAATCTATGTAACATCTCGTATTTCTTTACATGCCATTGAACAAGGAATTAGCTTGTTGATGTCAGTACTCAAACCACAATATTCTGTTTTATAGGGGTAGGTAGAACAATCCCTTCTTCAAGGGTGGCAGAATATTATATTATTGTTCTGGGTTAAACGGAATACTCAAATAATATATCATTTACACTTTAGCAGATTAAAGGAGCAAGATTTTGAAGTTAAAGGTGTAATTAATTTATGATTAAGATGAACCTTTGGGATCTACAATTTTTCTTGCATTAATTAATCAAGTAATTAAAAATTAAGCCACCCATTTTACTACATACTCTGTTATCTGTATTACTCCTGAAGATTCCGGAATTTAATATAGCTCGTATTCATTTTGTGTAAATTCAGAGTTTTTTTAATAAAAGATAGGTAGCTATTCATTTTTCGTGGCGCTATACTATACTATTCTATACCCTCACGCCGTATCCCAAGTGGGGTAGGCAGAGAGAACGGAACGCCAATAAGATCTATCTTTACACACTTGCTTCGCTTCCTCCACATTCACACAGTTTCTCATACACGCACGTCGGTTCCTCTTACTCAACACGCGGCCGTCCTTGAGAATTTGATCCACGTTATCAAGCCACGTGGTTCTCGGACGCCCGCGCTTCCTCACACCCTTTCTTTCAGACAAGTCCACTTTCGTGGAGCACACGGCAAAAACTGGTCTCCCACTCTTTTCCGTAAGTATTCGAGTGTTCTGTAAAAGGTAAAAGGCAGGTGTGGGAAAAAATTAATAAGACATTTTACATCTTAAATTCAACGATGAGGCATCACCCATCCTGAATTTATTAGTTATTAAGATAAAACCTGCAGGATATGTATGACTTGTAGTCAGTCCGTTGACTTCCCCATTTGTTGGATACGCCATGATAGTAAAGTATGTAGTAGTAGTAACATAAAAAGTTTAATCTAGCTATTAGGATTGTCAACCATACTGAATATCTATCTAGATATATTTATTTATTTATTTGGTCAACGGAACACTACAGACAATAAATATATGTTTAGTACAATAATACAATAATCAACAATAAGTATACAATGCACTGTCCAGTTTAAAAGTGTTCATATATTATTCTGTTAAATTTAATCAAAGCCCAATTGGTTGTCATACATAATTAAAAACTGTTGGTTAATTTACCAATGATTTGTTTGCGTAAAGTTAATATAATAGATTCGTACTAACGAATCGTTTGTACTATCTCTGGTCCTAATCTGATAGTACGTACCAATGATTCGTTGTGAGTATTTTTCTCAGTGAGAAATTAAGAGTAAAACACAAAATTAATAATCAAAACAATCACTCAAAATCATGAATGAAAGAGTGCAAGAGCAAGAGCGAGTTCGTCGGTAGCCTGGAGGTAGAGTCTCGGCCTTATGAACATGAGGTCCGGGGTTCAATCCCAGGCAAACTCCCCTTTCACGACACAAGCTTTTAGCTTACTGTGAAAGGTGTATAAGGTTGTATTTGGGTTTATAACAAAACCCAGATATATCTTTTTAAAAAAAAAAAAATTTCAAAGTAAAATCTACCTACCTTTACAAAATAAAGAACAACGTACCGATAATTAATACAATGTTTAGTGTCATGGGAAACAAGAAACTAAGAAAAGGGATGGAAAACACTATTATTATTCAATCCAGTTGAGTTGAGTTCGTCGGTAGCCTGGAGGTAGAGTCTCGGCCTCGTGAACATGGGGTCCGTGGTTCGATACCAGGTGCCGGCAAACTCCCCTTTCACGACACAAGCTTTTAGTAGCTTACTGTGAAAGGTGTATAAGGTAGTATTTGGGTTTATAACAAAAACCCAGATATATCTTTTTAAAAAAAATAAAATCAAAACAAATATAATTATTTAATCACGGCATCCCCCTTTAAGTAGGGTAGTCAGTGGACATACCACATGCATGCAAAATTGGCTTTTACATGACGCAATTAAAATAACGCAAAAAAGAGTAGATACAACACATATATTTTATGTCAACAACTCCCCGGGTCTCTGATTAAATTTTTTAAAGCGCAGAAAAAATGGCCAGTGTACAATTTCACAACACATTTTGTCCACTCACTATCTTCATTTTTGATGTTAGTCGATGTAGTGATTTTTTTTTATATATTTCTTCAGACACAATAAAATAATAGCACGACGTTATGACGTCACAGCCGAGTAGTCCTGATAAGCCATCTTTTATAGGTCAAAGTCTGTAAGAATGATTTGTCAGACGACGACAGGGGATGAAATAATAAATATATTATTATTATCATCACTATTCCTACCCTCACCCTTCACCCTCCTAACGGGGGTAGTTTTATAAGATATGTAGATAAAAAATCGTGTAGATACTTTTGAGTTCATTCATATGAATGAATATAATTTTTAAACTTTCTACGAATGTTTATAAACTTTTTCTTGATTTTGATCATAGACAAATATTCAATTTGTTTATGGTTCCTAATTAGTATTTGAATCATAAGAAATATATTTTGTCCCAGCAAGCCTTTATTGTATGAATTTTGTACAGCGCACTGTAGATTCCTGAGAATACATTGTGAAACTTTTTTTATTTGTGTTTTAACTTGTGAAAGACTTTGCCGTTTATGTAGGCAATAAATAAATTATTTGAATTCAAAATATTAAAGCGAAATAAAAAAAAATCAAAGTTTTGGAACTTACGATATTGTATGTTGCTCCAAATATGAGGCCACATTCAATTATTTCATTATAAAAAATTCGTTAATTTAATAATAATTCAAAATTAATGACAGTTCAAATAGAGATTATGATTATTTTTTTTTAATCTATAAAAAATAACAAACAAATCGTTAATCAAAAATTTTATCTATTTTCAGTTCTTTGGAAGATATAAATTTTCAAAGAAATAAAACAGAATTTAAATAAAATACTAACAAAGTTATTCTAGGTAGATACAATATAATAATTGTTAATTTTTCACTGCAAATCATAGACAATTTTAATTTTGCTTTTACCATTATTTCTCCCGAACAATGCCGGGTAATAAATTAGTGGTATCCTTCATCGAGAAGAAAGAATAATTTATTCTTATGATATTATGTGTCTTAATATGATATTCTTACTATTATAATATATAAATAAAAAAGTTTGGTAGTGGGTTTATGAATAATATATAATAATGCCTTGAAAAGATACATTATTATGTGGGAAGAATAATTTTCATATTCAATTATTATGTCTTTAATAGAAGATGATGGACGTATTTCAAGCCATAAAATAAATAAATAAAAACAGTGATTTAATCCACAAAATTGAAAAACCGTTAGAAGTAAAAAAATAATTGTTTAAGCTTTCGCAGCGTCTTGTATTGTTGAGGTTATAGGGTTTGCTGCGTGGATCTCCGTCGTTCTGTCTTCTAGCTTTCGGCTTCGATGTTGAAGCCATCTTCAGGAATGAATTCATTCCTGAAGATGGCACGCAGATTCCACGCAGCAAACCCGATAACCTCAACGATAGTAAAGAAAATATCTAGAAACATAAAATATATGTGAAATAAAAATATGCATAAACACTATTAGTTTTCACTGTGACAGTGTATTTAATCGTTTTCGTCTTGCGGCATCCTCAAGGTGAGAGTTATGATAGATAAACTAAAGAAAAACAAAAACACTGTTAAGTTTCACTGTGATACTGGATTTAATCAATGGATGAATAACTACGTATTTACTGGATGCCGAGCATTTTCACCATAGGCGAGAATTATTATGAAGCTTAACAGGGTAAGAGTTAAGTAAAACAAAAAAAAAACAAAAGGTTGTCGCTTTTGAAAAATCAGAAAAAGTTTCTCAAATTCCTTAACCTTTTTCAAAAATCTGGCAACAAAAGAGGAGAGGAAGGATGGTCGAAATTTAAAAGGTAAAAGAATCATCAAATTTTGGGTAGAAAAGAAAAAAGCCTTTTTATTGCTTGTGAGTCTTTCTTTATCGTCTACCTAATATTTGTTGTTGTTGTAGATTGCCGATATTATACGTCTGTCCACCCCAGGTATAAACTGACATTTTATCATGTAAATAAATAAATAAAAATAATAAAATATTAACTTTGTAATCTTTGATTGTTGCAGGTAAGTGGATAATGTCATCAGCACATCACCTTAGTCACGAGAAAGGCAAGTAAAAAATAAAAACATGTAAATATTATTATTTTCTATTTGAGATCGTTCTTATAAAAGTGTTTCTTAAGATAAATAATAAAATATTAGGTATGTAGCTTTATAAATAATATATATATTAATCTATTGTTTGTCTGTCAACATATTATTATAATACGTTGTTTGACTGTTTACTGTAAGGATAATCAGAGCAGACCTTTGTAGAAAAAGACTAAATCCTTTCCAGAAAGGTAACAAGAACGCGAACCCATCTCACATTACTACAATAATAATAATCTTATTATTGTTATCTTTTTCTCACAATTTCACATTTTTTTATAATAACAACAAAAAAATGTAAGTATGGCTATGTGTTGTGTGTGGTTTCAGGAATAGGTACATTCTGACATCAAACAATAAAATTATAAAAAAATAATATCTAAGTTATGTTATATATTTTTAAATTTCAAGGATAGGGTCAAGCAAAAAAAAACGAGTAAGCAAAGACTCACAGATTGAGATGACTTTGGCTATGTTAGTCGATGAGTCAGTGAATGAATAAGTGTGAAATTGTGTTATTTAAACTAGTTGCGTAATGAATCAAGAGTGTCAGTGTGTGAGTTAATAAAAGAGTTGTGAATGGGTTATGTGGTGTTCTCACTTTGGCGAATATCGCCAGGGCACCAAAATATCACCAGCCATTGGAACCATGTGAACAAAATGACAGCTACCTAGTCTAAAACGATAAAAACCAGTAGAAACGATATCGTCTCAAGTTGACCACCTTCCAACTTTTTCGTCAGATTGAACGATTCGCGCATGCGCAGATGTGTGTGGCGTTCGTATCTATGTAAAAATCTATAAATTTTATAATATTTCCCGCTTCGTGACAGCTGTTATCTTTGTTGTTGGTTTGTGGCGTTTGTTTCCTTAATTAAAAGGCGCCTTATAACCTCTACTATAACATTTTCGATTAAAAATAAACACTTCGCGATCTCCATCTCGACGTCCGCCATTTTGAAAAAAGTGTCAAAATCATAGCGCATCTGACAGATCGTTTCTATATCGGTGGACTGTGTGACGATCAATGGATGTCCGGCGAATTTTGTTTTTTCTATCTATCTATCTATCTATACCATCACGGCATATCCCACAAGTGGGGTAGCCAGCAGACCAGCTGCATATAAAATATGCAAGCTGTCTTCTCCGTGCCAATATAAAATCAAGACATTCAGGATGGGTGGCAAACCTCATCGCTGAATTTAAGATGTAAAATGTCTTATTTTTTCGAACACCTGCCTTTTACAGGACACTCGAAAACTTATGGAGAAGAGTGGGAGACCAATTCTTTACCGGGTTCTCCACGGGATTTTTGTTTTTTCGGGATTAGTAAATCATTTTGTGACGATAGGTTATGTTAGTAAGTAAGTGTGAGCTCGTTATCGAGCCAGTGAAAAAGTTCTCGTGAGAGAAGCGAGTCAACCCCAGTGAGTCACTCGAATGAATAAAACTGCTTGGTTTTCAATGATTCTTTATTTGTTTTTTTAATTTTAAATAATAGTAAAAAACAGACAATATATTTTTATTATGAATAAAAGTAAAGATAGAAACATAAAACCTTTCAAAAGTCAGTCATCATCATTTTTTCAGGCACACTAATTTTAGACTGAGGATTTCTGGAACAATATTGATACTTGTTTTTTTTTAGATTTGTTAAGGCTTTTCGAAAAAAGAATTCTACAATAAGTAACAAACATGAAACCCGTCTTCCCTGTGACAATAAAATTCTAAAGCATTCAGTATAAGGTGACATTATATCTACGCTGAACTGAAGATGTTAAATAATAATGTCATACTCGTAAAACGTGATGTTTCATGAATACCTGTCTTTTACAGGACACTCGAAAACTTACCTATAAAAAAGAGTGTTAGCCTTTTTTTATTCCCAGCAAGCTTATTCTTGACATAATCTAAATGGGTACGGTCTTCATCATACGACGCGCGAAGGGACTATACTTAGTCAAAAATACCGCACTGCTACTAGATTGCTATTATATTAGTGTCGTTTACGTGCCAAAACACCTCAAGCAGACTGTATTTTTCATAAATTCTGGAACATTACATTCACGTCAAAATATAAATATTTATTTATTTATTTATTTATCAATTCACGGCCTGGGCCTTTTACATATAAATATAAACATAATTATCATAATGTACACAAACAGTATTGACACACACAACACATTAAATGGACAAAAAAAACAAGAACCACAAAGGAATAAAAATTTAAACATAGGTACATTGGGAAAACGAACGGATTTTTTTTTTTTTTTAGATTTTATGTCAACTTGATAATAACTTTTACATAGTCAGCATGAAATATTCTTAACAAAACAAATGAGATGTCAAAAAATACAAGTTATTTTAATAGATGTCAAAAATTAAAAGTAAAAAGTCAAAGGTATGTAATATTATTAGGCCACCTGAGGAATGTCAGTCAATAAAGAAAAGTCAAGAACGAGATATAAAATAATTTAAAGTGGTCGATATGTTGAAATGTTAAAAGGTTAAATATATAATAAGCTATTTAGTGTCAATTCATAAGGGTAAAAACAATATACCGAACAAAGATATAAAACATCGCGGAATTCTGATATAGAAAATTCAATTAAAAATCCATAGACAAACAACAAACCACAACTGCCCAATGTCAAATATAAAAATAGATTATGCACGTTTTTTACTATAGTCACTTCGCATGTCATATATGATTTAGATCAAGACAAGATTAATACCGTATTTATATTGTGTCATTAGTAACCCTGCAAGAATTCCGCGGGATATAAAATAATGTTCTGAAATATCTATCGAATAGTAAGTACCTATGCAATTGAAATTCAACACAAGGTCTACATACCCACATTTTGTACATACTTATTATTATGCATATTGCAAAAGGAACAGTAGGTATATATTATGAAAACTGTCGTACACGTAATAATTTGTCAGATAAGAGAGTAGTATTGGTTAATGGAGTGTAACAATGAGTGTAGTACCTCAAGTATTTTGTGTATCTTTTAGGTATGTAACGGATATCCGGATAAACTTAGTTGTAAAATTAGCTAGATACGGGAAAATGAGCTTAATTTTCAGCCGGTACAAGAGTTACTTATCGTTCTTGGTCGGTACTATACTGCGCACCGGCATTTTTTATTTAATTCTGAATTTAATTTAATTTATTCTTAAGAGACACAAACAATTCAACCAAACAAAATATTAACACTCATATTCTCCATCAAACAAACCAATCAAGGTCCCGCAAATTACCGAAGCGTATGACGAACACGTTGCTAGCAAACAGTAATAATACATACTTTACCCTACTTAAATAAAAAACCAAAAACAAGACAAAAATCATGAAAATATGTAAATAGTTAAAAATTATACTTCGAAAGAATTTATAATAATTAAAAATTAAAATAATTAAAATTAAAATAGTTTAAATTAAGAATTGATCGAATCGCTGTTTTTCAAATTCAATTTTTACTATAATAATATTCTAATAACATCATAAACAAGATAAACACAATAGTGATCAAGAGTTTTAAATTGATAAGATAAAATTTCGATATTATTGACCGAAGGTAGTTACTTGCTGGAAGTCCATTCCAAGATAAATTAAAAAAAAACACGGCAAGTATGAAGTTTACTACCAAATGACTTTAATTAAATTCGCGTACCTACTGGTATTCGGAGACTCGACTCCATCATCAGGCGATTGGTGAAAAAGTGATCTTGATAAAATAATTATTATCCGTTACTTCTCAAGTGAAAAAAAAGTACTAAAAAAAAGTACTAATGCTGCTCAGAACTCGCCACTACATCGATGCGTTACCACATATAACAATTTGGAGAAGGTGAGGTCCGTGGACATTATTCTGTATGTCCAGGAGCCTTTTTAGGAGCCACATTAGACAGGAATGAAATATTTGTTTAGTTTTTCTTTTTGTTTTCTTTTCTTTTATTTCTTTCTGTGTTTGTACTGTTCTGGCAATAAAAATAATGAACTCAAAGATGGGCTGGTCAAATACAAGAAATATGTTTGATGGTTATTATGTTATATTTCGTAAAATTTTATTGTATTTTGCGCATTTTTTTAAATAAATAAATAAAAATAAAAAAAGTGTCCATTTCTCTGTGTACTCTACTACTCTAGTAGTAGCGACTAACTTACTATACCTATAATATTTCTAGTATTAGGTACCTACCAGTGGCGGGACTAGGCTTTTCACATCGGGCATGCTTTGTACAAATATACTATTTTACTCGCAAACGAGTGGACGTCCTTGAGAATAATATAATATATATATCGGAGACGGGACTAGGCTTTTCATGTTGGTCTAACATTCGTTATAATAAAAAAAAAAAAAAAATAAGATATCCAGAATGGTTGACATACCCCTTTGCTGAATTTAAGATATTAAATGGTTTATATGCGACGTCTCTTAAAAGACACTTAAAAACTTTAGTGGGAGATCTATTGTTTGCCAAAGACTTCATGGGTCCTTAATATAAATAAATAAAATACAAGAAGTCTGCGATGCAAATAAATACTATTTTTAAGTATGTAAGTAACTTTAAAGTTAAATGTCGTAATTACTATACAATTTATTTTGTATCGCGCATCCATCATAATATTAATCAATCCTAACGTTTCAAGTCTAAAAACTATTAGCGGTTGCCCATAGTATCTACCTTCAAATTATTTTTAACTGCCTAGTACGTTACGCACGACTCACACAATCATCACACAACCAATACAAATAAAAACATACTCATATAGGTACATTATGCACCCAAACGTTCTTTGAGATGCTTGCTTATTTTGTCCTTAAGATTGCACACATACAACCAAACATACCCAATAATACACATGTATGGCGCGTCATTGCCTACTACGTATTCACACTAAAATTTAAGTGTGTGTTAGTGAGAACAGACGCAACGTATAAAGCAATAACTTACTATTCCATTAATTTAGCTATCACGGTAAATTATTGGATTTTATTAAAAAAAGTCAAAATAACGTATCGATTGTACACGCACTTCAATACAAATAGTACGCGCTTTTGATAAAAACTCTAAAACTTACAAAAATTGTATATTTGCTGCGTATATTTTTGTGAATTGTTCTCTTTGCAACGAAATGTTTGGCGGCAAATTCAAACTAGTTTTTGATGATTTCAATATTTTCTTCATAGATTCTATGGGCATGCTGTGCTTTTTTGCATGTATGGCAGGCACGCGACTGGTACCTACCTACTCACGAATACAAGCAGTATGTAGGTAACTGCTTACTGCACGTCTAGTCACGGTCACTTGATAAAGGAGTTCCAGTCCTCGATGCAGATATGCCAATAGAATGCCAATACGATAGACACCTACGTAAACTGCATCACAATTATTATATTACCGTTCTCATATTGCTCTGTACCTAATCTATGTTGTAGAGAAATAATATTATGATCATATTTAATTTTTTTTTTCATTTACGGCATGTAAGAAATAAATATTTTTACATGAAAGATATAAAAATAGAAAATTAAATATACAAAAAAAAAAAAAAATAGGTAATGCATACCTACACATACAGAATATAAAATACACTCCGGATAAAATAATAGAAGGATTTAAATAAATAAATAAAATTCTGATTGATATAATAAAAACGACCTGTCTTTTCTTTGTACCTACTTAGGTAAAATCTTTGTAAAATCATTTGAAAATATATAATAAATTCTAATTTTTAGTAACAAAGAATAGGTAAGATTACTACTTATCTTCACCCAAGCGGTGTAGGCAAAGAGGATAGGTCG